>JAMWET010005583.1:250000-263010 GCA_024036415.1 Prochilodus magdalenae
ACACCCACTCGAGCAGGTCAGCAGTGGCTCCAGTCTGGTGCTGACGCTAAATGTTGTTAGCCGTCCAAATGTAGCCGCGGTCCGACTGCATGGTACCGGCTTTAGATGGCTGGGTCCGAACTTCTGACTGGTAGTGTACATGAATCTGTATCTGTTACCTTCTGGAATAATAACCCATATAACGCTGTAATGCTAAAACTGCCTATCGTGAATAGAAGCTGATGTGTTGAGCTCATCAAGCCTCTATCAGTGTTCCTTCTGAACTTGGCTAGGTGCTCATCCATTGGCGTCACATGTGACGATGAAAGCGCCGGCGTTCCAGTGCCGGGACATATTCCTGTGAGAATCCTGGGACATTTTGTTTCACTGGCTTCTTTCCCCTCCAGGTCAAGCTTTTCTCGTCCGGAGCCTACGCAGATCGCTGGAGTTTATTTAGCCGGTCTCTTGATCTGTTGCTCTGTCTTTTGGCGTGCGTGCGTGTGTGTGCGCGCGTTTGCACGCTGACCGCTACACCGACAGACTTTAAATAGCCGCCGTGAGAAAGGAGCTACAGTGCGAGTCTGCGTTCTCAGCTGGTACAGGAATAGATGCCCTGACTTGCTGTCACTGTGACGTAAACTGGAAGTTCAGGAATCGTCTCGGCGGGATGTTTTCGGAGTCCTTTGTTGTGCCTGCTTGGCATTCGGCCTGTTGGAAGCGGACGGATAGTAGATAATGTAGACCTGTTTTGACCCATCCTTCCTCACAGCTGCAGCGTTTTCTAAGGATGGACAGTCCGCTGATTAGGTTTTAACGAGGCCCGTGTGGTAGGAATGATCGGGGTCTCAATATTTAGATTGTACGGCTCGAATTTTCTCGAAAGGTCTAAATGGCCGCTAATTATTAGGACCATCTAAAGGAGGAAGAGTGTTTAGCCGTGTTCTGTTTATTTTGGGAAGTGTTTATGCACGGATGCCAACTTCGCTATTTCAGTCCGGAACCAATTTCAGGTCCTTAATCCGGATTCCGGTCCTGGATTATGGGGCCATAAGCAGGTATGACACGAGATGGCCAATCACTTATGTCAGCAGTTCAGTGAACTAACATAGATAGATAGATAGATAGATAGATAGATAGATAGATTGTCCAGGAGTTCAGATGTACAGTATATACAGTAAGTGTCCAGGAGTTCAGATGTACAGTATATACAGTAAGTGTCTGGGAGTGTCCAGGAGTTCAGATGTACAGTATATACAGTGGAGTGTCCAGAGCATCCAGGAGTTCAGATGTACAGTATATACAGTAGAGTGTCCAGGAGTTCAGATGTACAGTATATACAGTAGTGTCCAAAGCATCCAGGAGTTCGGATGTACAGTATATACAGTAGAGTGTCCAGAGCATCCAGGAGTTCAGATGTACAGTATATACAGTAGAATGTCCAGAGCATCCAGGAGTTCAGATGTACAGTATATACAGTAGAGTGTCCAGGAGTTCAGATGTACGGTATATACAGTAGAGTGTCTAGAGCGTCCAGGAGTTCAGATGTACAGTATATACAGTAGAGTGTCCAGAGTGTCCAGGAGTTCAGATGTACAGTATATACAGTAGTGTCCAGAGCATCCAGGAGTTCAGATGTACAGTATATACAGTAGAGTGCCTGAGAGTGTCCAGGAGTTCAGATGTACAGTATATACAGTAGAGTGCCTGAGAGTGTCCAGGAGTTTAGATGTACAGTATATACAGTAGAGTGTCTAGAGCGTCCAGGAGTTCAGATGTACAGTATATACAGTAGAGTGTCCAGGAGTTCAGATGTACAGTATATACAGTAGAGTGTCTAGAGCGTCCAGGAGTTCAGATGTACAGTATATACAGTAGTGTCTAGAGCGTCCAGGAGTTCAGATGTACAGTATATACAGTAGAGTGTCTAGAGCATCCAGGAGTTCAGATGTACAGTATATACAGTAGAGTGTCCAGGAGTTCAGATGTACAGTATATACAGTAGTGTCCAGAGTGTCCAGGAGTTTAGATGTACAGTATATACAGTAAAGTGTCTAGAGCATCCAGGAGTTCAGATGTACAGTATATACAGTAGAGTGTCCAGAGCATCCAGGAGTTCAGATGTACAGTATATACAGTACAGTGTCCAGAGTGTCCAGGAGTTCAGATGTACAGTATATACAGTAGAGTGTCCAGAGCATCCAGGAGTTCAGATGTACAGTATATACAGTAGAGTGTCCAGGAGTTCAGATGTACAGCATATACAGTAGAGTGTTCAGGGCATCCAGGAGTTCAGATGTACAGTATATACAGTAGAGTGTCCAGGAGTTCAGATGTACAGCATATACAGTAGAGTGTCCAGAGCATCCAGGAGTTCAGATGTACAGTATATACAGTAGAGTGTCCAGGAGTTCAGATGTACAGCATATACAGTAGAGTGTTCAGGGCATCCAGGAATTCAGTAGTGATTGAGGTCCAGATCTATGGAACATCTCCAAGACCTTTAGGGACACCAATGTGTTGGTATGGTCCTTACTAGACATTCCATTTTCTCGTCCGATGCGGATATGGAAACTTCCAGGACTTTCAGCTGATATTATTATGATGAGCATCTACCAGTCTGCTAAAACGATCCTAGAATCCTCCTAAAAGCATTTCAGGAATGCCGGTTCCAGCTCTATCTGCTGTTAGATGTCCTCCAATCGATATCCATACGTGATCTCTAAGGCTGTTATCAGACTCCAGGCAAATTGGATTTGCTGTTCAGATCCGATCTTTCGAGACAACGCTTTTCCAGACATCACCAATCTATCTGCATAGGCTGCTGCGGTATTGACGTAGGCGTCAGTAACTACATAACCACCCTGGTGACGTGGCCTTCATACGTGGAGGCAGGAGACCAGGAACCAGGCTTTGATGCTTTGTATGGTGGTGGATATACACATTACATACATTGTTGTGCAGTAATAGAGACAAATATATTAATAAATAAATTGTCATATGAATATATGAATAAAGAAAAATTATAAATAAATTAATTAATTAATTAATTAACTAATAAATCAATAAATATGGTAAGTAGTTTTTATTCATTGTTTTATTAATGTATTTATTTTTATTAATTTTTTATGTTTTATTTATTTATTTATGTTTTATTTATGACTTTTCTGTGGGCTGTTTAATATGGCACTGCTGTGTTGCTGGATTGCGTTTGGTCCATTCGGTCTTTTTGTGAAATACTGTGAAGCTGGTTGTCTGTGTTAAGTGTTGGTATGTTAGATATTCGCTACATCACCCCCCCCACCGCCCCCCTTCCTCTAACACCCTCCACCTCCCCCTCCACAGAGTCCTCACTGTACCAGATGAGAGCTGTTATCTGCAGAGCAGGCAGACACACAGTTCTCTGCACACCCACAACTTTACTTTCATAATGACTGCAAAACGCTAACACGCGCTAGCACACGCTAACACGCTAACACGCGCTTTATATATATCCTCCCGCTGAAGTGCAGAGCTCAGAGGAGACCTTGCAGCTCTAACCACTGGCCCAGTTGCGGTGCGTCCTGCTGACTGCTAGTGGTCTCGGTGTGCTTTTAATGTCTCCCTGAGTGCAGACTAAATAATCAACCTTTAAAGGCAATAAACTAACGAGAAATATATATATATATGTGTGTATATATATGTATGTATGTATGTATGTATGTATATATGCGCACAGTGCAAGGATGTCCTACAGGGCAGCAGGGTGGGCATTAGAACAGTGTAACATATCTGAGGACTGTTCTAAATTCAGCTGATCTTATACTCTACGACTGGTATGTTTGGATATGTCACTGTGAACCGACGAGAGAGAGAGAGAGCGAGAGAGTCGCAGAGAGTGAGAGAGTCGCAGAGAGCGAGAGAGAGCGAGAGAGTCGCAGAGAGAGCGAGAGAGTCGCAGAGAGAGCGAGAGAGTCGCAGAGAGCGAGAGAGAGCGAGAGAGTCGCAGAGAGAGCGAGAGAGTCGCAGAGAGAGAGAGAGCGAGAGAGTCGCAGTGAGAGAGAGAGAGAGAGCGAGAGAGAGAGCGAGAGAGTCGCAGTGAGAGAGAGAGAGAGAGCGAGAGAGAGAGCGAGAGAGTCGCAGTGAGAGAGAGAGAGAGAGAGCGAGAGAGAGAGAGTCACAAAGAGAGAGAGAGAGTCGCAGAGAGAGAGAGAGAGAGAGAGAGAGAGTCGCAGAGAGAGAGAGAGTCGCAGAGAGAGAAAAAGTGAGAGAGTCGCAGAGAGAGAGAGCCAGAGAGTTGCAGAGAGAGAGAGCGAGAGAGTCGCAGAGAGAGAGTCAGTCAGTCTGTCAGAGAGAGAGAAAGACAGAGAGAGACAAAGTCAGAGAGAGAGAGAGAGTCAGAGAGAGAGAGAGAGAGACAAAGTCAGAGAGAGAGAGACAGAGAGATGGATGGACGGATCACCTCTACAGAAATCTAGTAAAACGCCTGTACAGATGTATCTGTGAAAATCAAAGCTCTTTCATGATCTTTGCTCAGAGTGACACCGGTTCACCGTCTCCTACACAGTCTCGTCTTTGTGCCAGGGGTAATTAGTTAAACTGGGTTAAATTAGCAGTGAAAGGTTAATTAATTAGTTAAGTGGCATTAAATCAGCTAGTTAGTCATATGAAGCTAAATCAGTTAAGTAAGGTTAGGTAGTTAGTTAAGTGGGGATACATTAGTTAAGTAGGGTTAATTAGTTAGATGGGGTTAATTAGTAAAGTGGTGTTAATTAGTTGCATGGGTTTCAAACCGATGAGTACAGTTAGCTACTTGGTTAAGTGGGGATACGTCAGTTATGCCATGTTAATTAGTTAGGTAGGGTCAAATCAGTTAGGTAGGTTTAATTAGTCAGGTGAGATTAGTTTGGTTAGGTAGGGTTAATTAGTTACATGGGGCTGAATAGCTTGAATGGGTAGGGTAAATGAATTGGATGAGTTAAGTATGGTTAATTAGATTAAATGTGTTAAGTGGGGGTTAATTGGTTAGCTAAGTGGGCTCAAATGTTCAGTAGGTTGAGCTGGATTAGTGAAAGCAGCCTTAGCCAGGTTGAGAAAGGCATTTATATTAGTGAGGTACAAGTGGTGTTTAACACTGGGTACATGGGACAGACCCGCTGCTGCGACGGCTTATACTGTGCACAGGACCCCTGAAACCTGCAAGAAACTGACCTTTTGGAACCCGGCTGTCTTTTTGGCAGCTCTGTGTTTGTGGTCTTCCGTGCCGTGAAATATGACACCGCAACAGTGAGGATCAGCCGGGACTTCAGGATGCGAGGACATTGCGGGGCTCTACCCCAGCAAAAAAGACTGCCTTGACCTTCCAGGGCCCCTAGTGCGCCACCTCGGAAACCCACATCTACAGCAGCCACGAAAAGGACAACAATCACCTTTAATAAAATCCCTTAGACTCGGAGCTTTTAGAGTTTCAAGAAAACAGCCTCACCTGCCTTTCCTGGCACCCCGTTCATTGTGCAACGAGCGCACATGGGCCCAGTTTTTTTTTCCGCTGTCGGGCTTCCTTTCCAAAAACACAGATTTCTGCCTCTTAGTTTTTCCAAAAAACAGGGTCAGAAATAACCAGTCCTGATTCGCATGTATTTTTATCTGTGCTTCGTTTGGGGGTGTGCTTGATCCAGCGTGCGGGTGGTCTTTGCTTTTTGAAGGCTGTAGCTGCAGTTCTACACAGGCATCAGCCATTTCGTTAATTTGGACGAACCGTCAAAACCCATCAGTCTTGACGCTTGTTGTGGACTGGCAGCAGCAGGCCGGCCTACGTAGTCCAGCATTCACTCTTTATTCTTTGATGTCCCTCGTTATTAGACACTCATTATTCATCAGTCGTCATGGAGACGACCTGCACCTCGTCTTGACGGTCAGCGAGAGTAGCCGGTGGCATCTGTGGGGAGGAGTGGAGAAGACCGTCACCCTTTTTAATCGGTTAGGAGTTTTTGGTCACATGGCTGTCAACTGAGATGGAGTTCCACTTGAGCTAGCCCTCATAGCTTGTGCAGTGAGGTACAGCTGAGCACCTTGCTTCCACACCCGCACACGTCGGACAAAATCGGCCGTCCTCTGGCCCGAGCTCAGTGCCCAAGGACTTTTATTGTGGCATCTACGTTGTAGGTTTAGACTGATATGATCAATATTTATTGAGCTACACATACAGACCTCTGTCTCTCGGTATGGCGTTGGGCGGCCATGTTTGCTAACCCAACACGCCAGACGTCTCGGTATGGAGTTGTAGAGGTTCCTAACGGAGTCCTGTGATAATCCATCCCATGCAGCTTGAACATCCTCACACAGTTCCTGCAGATTTTGGGCGGTAGGGGGGGAGTGGAGCCCACCAGCCTTCTGGACGCTGGACAACCAACCATTCATCTGGTGCGACCACCGGTGACTCCACACACGGATTAGTTGGCGTCTTCCACCAAGATAAAGGGGACTCGTCACTGAAGAGACCCGCTGCCAATTATGGGCACTCCATGACAGTCTGGTACGACACCACTGCAGTCTTTTGGTGACGTGACGTGGGTTAAGGACAGTCGTACGGTAACGCTCTGTGTGCAGTAGTCCTGTGTGGTGTAGCGATGTCCGATGGTGCTGGCCACCAACAGGATGACTCACAGAGGCAAGCACTCCTCAATGGATGGCATCATTCTTTGATGGGACATCTCCAGGGGTTAGGAGTTGGACAACAGGGTCTAAGGCATCCTTCAGACAATTAGCACAGAGCTGTCCGTCTTTACAGTGGAAAGATGGACAGGGGATGTTCTCCGATCTGAGGAACGAGTGAAGCTTCATGTTCTCTCTTCGCAAAGGGGGACAGTGATGTTATCTGAGGGGGTGGGACAGTTGTGCAAGAGCCGTGTGCCTGCGTTTTTCATTTCCTCCATTCCTCCGTCAGTACTACCGTCCGTTAAGCTCAGGCAATAAACCGGACGGGAACACACACATAGCCGGCTCTTTAAAATAGCGCTCCTCTGAGAGCCTGAACTATCCTTGTTGGTAATCTCGGTCCAGGCGGACATGTATTCGCAGAGGGTTAGCCCCCCCACCCGAAACCCCTGGAATGAGCGAGTGCCGAAAAGGAACGAGGGAGCGGAGGGCTGAGGGGGGAAAAAAAAAAAGAAAGGAAAGGAAAAATAGATCCCTGAGGAGCTCAGCTGGCCACCCAGCCTCTCCACGTCCTTCCCCAGGACCTGAGAGAAGTTACAGAGCAGTCTGGGTAAGATGCTAATGAGTTACATGCTTACAGTGGGAGCGCGAGTGAAGCCCACCAGCAGGAATGAAACGTGGTGGGTAGGTTTGACATGGTGAGACGTGAGGATAATTCAAGTACCTGACTGCCACGATGGAGGACAATCAGTGAGCGGTGGTGTCCTCCATGAGTCATCCTGATGGTGCCAGCACCATTGGCAGACGGCTACGCCACGCAGGACTACACGACCGTTACCACGACTGTCCTTAACGCCACGTCACCGTCACCAAACACTGCAGTGGTGTGGTACCAAACTGTCATGGAGTGACTCAGAATGGCAGCGGGTCATCTTCAGTGACGAGTCCCGCTTTAGTCTTGGTGGAGACGCCCAACGAGTCCGTGTGTGGAGGCACCGTGGTCAGCACCGAGATGAACGGTGTGTTGTCACACGTCCAGAAGGCCTGGTGTCCCTCCACCCCTACCGCACCATCTGCAGGAACTGTGTGTGAGGATGTTCAAGCTGCATGGGATGGATTATCACAGGACACCATCAGGAACCTCTACAGCTCCATACCGAGACGTCTGGCGTGTTGGGTTAGCAAACATGGTGGCCCGACGCCATACTGAGAGACAGACTTCTGGGAGATGGAGGGAGATGGAGAGAGAGAGAGAGAGAGGGAGGGAGAGATGTGTAGCTAAATATTGCTGGTCCACCTTGTAGATGGACAGTCAGAGACGATAGCTCATCTGCTGCTGCACAGTGCAGTGTTGGGCATCCTCTAGTCCTTCTTCAGTGGGCACAGGGCGCTGCCCCACAGGACGCTGCCGCACAGGACGCTGCCGCACAGGACGCTGCCGCACAGGACGCTGCCGCACAGGACGCTGCCGCACAGGGCGCTGCCGCACAGGGCGCTGCCGCACACACTGCTGTGCTGGATAGTTTTGGTTGGTGGGACCGATTCTCTTCCGTCCAGCTTGTGACACGCTGAGCGTGTGCGCAGCAGGCACTAGTCTGTGTCTGATCCACTCACGCCCGCCAGCACCACACACAAGGATCTTAATCACTACCACCAACCACGTCAAGTACCACTGCAAATGCTTGAGAATGATCCACCCACTCCACATAGTAACCTTGCTCTGAGGGGGGTCTGGTGGAGGGTCTCTGATGCATTGAAGGTGCCCTCCCGTGTTTAAGTAAGGGCATTAAAATCCTGGGGTGGTGGATTCTAGTACCATCTTCATCACTTCGAACTGCCGTTTCTGGTTTTTAATTGTGGGTCAGATCTCATACACACAACTGTGGTCCTTGTGGGCGCTCTATTTTTGGAACGTCCCCGTTGCTGTCTTCCGTTCCATGGCTCATGCCTCCTTGCAGCGTTTAGCCGCTAACGCCACAGCTGTGTCTGTGTCTGTGCCGCTGTGAGTCTGTTTGGAGGGATTTGGAGTTATCAGCTTTTACTGCTTACTGCCAGACACACTGCTTCTCTCTCTCTCTCTCTCTCTCTCTCTCTGTCTGTCTGTCTGTCTGTCTGTCTGTCTGTCTGTCTGTCTGTCTGTCTCTGTGCTGATCTGAGGAATCTGCTCCATTTATCCTGATAAGGAAATCTGACCAAATAAAATCTGGAGTGCCCCCCGGCCCCCCTTTCTCTCATGGCTAAGTGTCTAAAAAACGTTCTTTAGTTTACTCTCTCTCTATCTATCTCTCCATGCATCCATCCATCCCACTGTCTCTCCCTCTTTCTGACTGTTTGTCTCTCTGTCTCTCCCTCTCTCTCCCCTTTGCTGTCTTGTTTGTCTCCGTCCCTCTTTCTGTCTTTCTCTTTCTCTCTCTCCCTCTTTTTTGTTTGTCTCTCCACTCTCTCCCCCTTTCTGTCTTTGTCTGTTTCTCTCTCTCCCTCTGTCTGTTTGTCTTTCTCCCTCTCTCCCTCTTTCTGTTTGTCTCTCTATCTCTAGCCCTCTTTGTTTCTCTCTCTTTCTGTCTCTTTGTCTCTCTCTCTCTCTTTCTCTCTCTCTCCCTCTCTCCCTCTTTCTGTCTCTTTCTCCCTCTTTGTTTGTTTGTCTCTCCACGCTCTCCCTCTTTCTGTCTTTGTGTCTCTGTTTCTCCCTCTTTCTGTCTCTTTGTCTTTCTCCCCTCGTTTGGGTGTGATCTTAGTCCTCTTCTAGACACTTTTACTGTTATACTCTTCTGTATCTCCTACCACTCTCCACTGCACCCTTTTTCTGTCTTTGTCTCTCCGTCTCTGTTTCTCCCTCTTTCTGTCTGTCTCTTTCTCCCTCTCTCTCCCTCTTTGTTTGCTTGTCTCCATTTTTTGTCTCTCCCTCTTTCTGTCTTTTTCTCTCCGTCTCCCCCCCCCCACCCCCTTGCTCTCTCTCTCACAGAGACTAGGTACTTTCTCTTCGTTCTGTCACTGAAACATGCAGAGCTAAAAATATCAGCTTCGTCCGCATCTCAGGCAAAACCGAGCTTTTAGATGGAGACTGGCTGAGGGGCTTTATTCCTCTTAGAGAGAGAGAGAGAGAGAGAGAGAGAGAGACTGAGAGAGAGACTGATGAGAGGACTGAGAGATTTTTGAGGATGAGAGAGAGACTGTGAGAGAGACTGAGAGAATGAATGAGAGGACTGACTGAGAGACTGACTGAAGAGACTGGACTGAGAAGAGAGAGGAAAGAGAGAGAGAGAGACTCCCTGTGGGTTTGTGTGCGATGGGGTTATCTCTGTACTGCTCTGAGTTCTGCTGGTGTCATACCTGGTCTGAGGCCAAGTCTCTCCTCTCTCTCTCCCTCCTCTATCTTCCTCCTCCCTCCTTCCATTATTGTTACAGTCCCATTATGGCAGATGTTTCACATTACAGCACGTGGTGTCAGCCTTGCCACCTAGATCATCTGTTACCTGAACCCCATTCTGAGTTTTAGATCAGTGTGGTACCGTACCACAGGATGGATGCGTGCATCAGCTAGCGCCAAACAAAAGCGAGTGGCCGTGGTCCATGCTATGAGACCGCCAAGTCCTAGGCCACTAGCCCCACCAGAGACGGAAGCTGAAGTGTCAGTTATACCGTTTTTATATACAGGAGTCTCCTACAGTACCGGAACCCCAGGAACAAGTGGGCCGGAGAACCCTGAAACAGTTTTAAACAGCCATCCGGCTTTAAACCAAGTCTGTAATGATTAGCAACACAGTTAGCGCAAAGCTTATTCCCACAGCGTTCCGTTAGCCGCGTTTAGCCCTCGTTAGCTCCAGCAGAATCAGCAGAAGGCTCCGAAACATGGCTCGGCGTTGGCTATAAGCTTCTTTCTCATTCTTCTCCCACCAGATCTTTCCGGATCAGTCGGATTTCAGAGCGCTGCTGCGCAAGTGAAGGACCGTCTTGCCATCCATGTGGTGGAGCCCACGGACGGGGAGGTGGAGGAGCGGAGAGCGCGCTGGCTCCCAGAGGAGTTGATCGTAGTGAGGAAGAAGAGGATGAGGATGAAGAGGAGGGAGAGAATGGGTAAGGCACAGACTGGACAAGTGCAGAATTCACAGACTAGGAAGGACTGAACCTGACTTTTCTTTTGTTTTTCTTTTTTTTTTTTTTTGGACACATCCATCCATCCACCCCCACACCACACAACAAACACACACACCACACACACACACTGGTTTGTATTCGTCGGAAATCTAAAGGATTAGTAGGTTGTTGGTGTTCCAGAGGTTTTCCTCCGTTCCGCCCCTAAACCTTAAACCTGGTGCTAAATTGAAGGATAGGCAGAGCGCTCCAACTTTGAGAGATAAATGAATTATGGCCCCTTTGCGCACGTAACATGGACTGTATTGCAATGTATCCTCGAACCTCCATCTGATAACCCCACATGCCCCCCCAATGTCCCAATGTTTACATACTGACAACCTTTTTAATCTACAGCCTCTGCACATTTTACGTACTGGTGGCGGAGGAGGCCTCTCTGGTTCCCGATCTTTTGTCGGCTCCTCCATTGAGCCAGTCTTGGGTTGCGCCATCCAGAAACATAGGAAGGACCAAGAAAGCAATGTTTGAAGTCCGCCTAGGGGTTACGTGGACGGAAGTGAGAGCCAGGTCCTGATTGATTATGATGTCCTTTCCTTTCTTTGAAGTGTTAGATACGGTCCATCACTGGGCGTTACCATGATGGCCTCTAGAATACGAGTGCTTGGGAAGATAAGGAGCACTGGTTGTGGATCGGAGTTTGCATCACTTCTAATGGGCAAGTGCATCGGCATGTTTAGCTTTGAAGCTGAATCTATCATTTTACTAAACTCTGGTTCAGCTGAGCTTGGTTTCTCGCAGGTCCAGCACACGTGATCTCTGAGTAAGAGTCATCCGGTCGGGGTGAAATCTGCGGCAGGATGAAAACAAGCTGGTTGTGAGATTGCTTGTAGGAGCTAGGGAATTGCTTGCGTGTTGGTAGCGTGTTGGAACAGTCACACCAGTCATTGCCCAACAATTGTGCTCAGGATTGCAGTGAGTCATTCTGGATTTGGTGGTGGCGTTGTTTCATCCGCATTGCGGGGGTAGTCTGCAGGAGACCATTGAAATTACCGATTTTGAGGGGCATCTGTACAAATCCGGATTGGAAATTGCATGTCAAACATGAGCCCGTGTGCAAATATCGGATTCAGTTACTATTCCAGACTTAAAAACTCAATCGGATTCCCAAATATCGGATTATTTGCTGTCTGGATTTAGATCAATCTGGACTTCCCCAAAATATCGGATTCATTTTTGCTGTCCCGAATTGACTCACTGGACTTCCCAAATATCGGTGCTTGCTGTCCAGACCTTAACTCAATCGGGACTTCCAAAATATCGGATTCATCTTGCTGTCCAGACTTTAACTCAAGCTGGACTTCCCAAATATCGATCATTTGCTGTCGGGACTTGGAGCTCAATTGGACTCCCAAAATCGGATTCATTTGATGTCTGGACTTTAGCTCAATCTGGAACTTCCCAAATATAGGATTCATTTGCTCTCCAGACTTAAACAATCTGGACTTCCCAAATATCGGATTATTTACTATCCAGACTTGACTCGATCTGGAAAAAACCTCCCAAATATCGGAATTCATTGCTGTCCGGACCGGGACTCAATTGGACTTCCCAAAAAACTATCGGATTCGGGCAAAAATATCGTCCGGCGTCCCCGGATGTTCACGCGTGAGATCACGTCTGGGCCCGTGGGACTAAGCCCCCCAGCCCTTTCCTTGCCCACCTATACTGTATGTAAATAGTCTTCGTATGCAGAGTATCTATTTCACTGTGATATCCACAAAATGATCGTGGTTCTTTTACATACCAGTTGTCTTGTGCCGGTTAGTGTTGAGTGGCGGTCAGCTGACGCATTACGGAGGTTAAACCAGTCACAGCGATGCCATTCTTCATCCCGGAAAACGCTTCCTTTCTTCATGGTCCTTTCTTTAAGGGTACCGGCTGTAGCTGACCTGTAGTTGTCCTGAAATTGATTTGAGTCTTCCGCTCCACTGGGGTGTCAGGAGGGGTGGTTATTTTATGCACATCAGAGAAACCTGCCCTGGCCTGGCCTTTCTTCTTCTCCTTTCTTTTTTTTTTTTCCTTTGTTGTTCAAGCCATCGTTTTTCCCTCAGTGGAAAGGTCTTGAAGGGTCACCTTGGCACTGAGGCACCTTGTACGTTGAGACGGGACAACAGCTTTCTCTGCTTTGTTTTGGTTTTTCTCTGTATTGTATTTCTACGTCTCTGACTGTAAAAGAGGCTTTCATGTGACGCGGTGTATCGGGGTTGGGGGGGGGGGTGTATGTTAAGTGTTTGTGTTTTAAGGCT
>JAMWET010005584.1:600000-896527 GCA_024036415.1 Prochilodus magdalenae
TTGTACACCTACACCCACCGGCCACTTCACAAACACAGCATCAGTGTCACTGCATTGCTGAGAATGATCCACCTCCCAAATTACACCTGCCCTGTAGTGGTCCTGTGGGGGGTACTGATCACTGAGAAACAGGGTGAAAGGCAACTAACAATGTATGCAGAGAATCAGATGGACTACAGTCTGTAGAAGTACAAAGTGCACCTATATAGTAAGTAGAGCTGATAAAATGGACCTAAAGAAGAAGCCGGTAGGGGAATATAGTAGACCCATATGGTAGGTGTAGCTCATAAAGTGAATAAAAGATCAAGGCAGGTCCAATAAAGTGGTTGGTATTTGCTGCATCAATAGAGGAGAGAGCAGAGCGTGTATGGTAGATGTAGAATGCTTGTTTGCCAGAGATACTGCGCTGGGAATGAGGCTGATCAGCTGCCTGCTGGCTCTAGTTCTAATGAATTTCCACATTTTCCAGAGGGAGACAGGTTTTGGAACAGGTGGAATACAAGGTGTGGGGAATTGACTGCTTTCTCATATTACAGTCGATTTCAAAGCAGTGGTTAAGAAGGTTCAGGGAGTACAATAATGACAAGTCCAGATTCTAACAAAGTACATAGACTAGAGGCTTATAACACGCAACATGTCATTGTTTTTCCTTCTCACTGCTCTGTTCCATCTGGAGAGTGTGTTCACTGTCCATGAATGAGCTAATTGAATGTCCAACAATTAAAAGTAGAAGCACTTTCTGTGCTTTTTATTGCTATGATAGCCCATCAAAGCCAGCTCATATCCCATTGCAATCTTTCATTTTGTGTGAGATTTAATATGTAATTTGTTTTGCCTGCGGGATTCTATCCGGGCAACTAGGAATGATCTGGATTTCAACTCCCAAATTAATCACAAATTTTTGCGGAGCTACACGAGAACTGGTCACCAGAAAACGTTGTATCTACAAGAACAGTTTGCAGAATTCTTTCACGCAATTGTCTCCATGGCCGAATTAGTGCTCAGAAACCAGCACTAAACAAAAGACAACAAAAACTTGCGTCACATTTGCCAAAGCCCACAACTTGCAGAAAGGATGGACAGTGGAAGTGGCAGAAGGTTAAGTTTTATCATTCATTGAACTGCATCCCAATCACGCAAATACTGCAAAGGACCTATTGGAACCCACATGGACCCAAAATTCACCCAGAACACAGTCAAGTTTGGTAAAGGAAAACTGGTTTGGGTTTACATCCAGTATGGGGTTGTCCAAAAGCGCTGCAGAGTGGGTGACAACATCATCGGTCTGAAGTATCAAAACATTCTTGCTGCCTATTACATTCCAAACCACAACATACGGCAAATTCTGCAGCAGGATGGCACTCCTTCTCATACATTAGCCTCCATATCAACGTTCCTGAAAGCAAAGAAGATCAAGATGGTCCAGGATTAGCCAGCCCAAGTCACCTGACATTAAATTCATGGAGCATGCCTGCGGTAAAACAAAGAAGGAGGCTTGAAAGGTGAAGCCAAACAATCTTGATGAACTCTGAGAGTCCTGCAAGACTGCTTTTTTTGCCATTCCAGATAACTTTATCAACAAGTTATTTGAGTCATTGCCAAGACATATGGAGTCAGGTCTTCAAAGCTCATGGAAGTCATACACGATATTCATAATTTTTCCTAAGGCACTATGACTTTATGCTTTACAGTTATTGTAGCATGTTTGTGTATTTAAAATAAAGTATATGTATAATTTTAACATTAATTTTGTATACAACGAGACTCATAACCAAGCATAATCTGACCTATCTGTCCTAATTAAATGATAGAACTCAGTGAATGATACAAAACTTTCTTTTGGTATAACAAGCATAATCTAGAGGGCTTTGCCTCTCATTTCTGAACATTTCTGATTTAAATTGATCAGTTACCAGTTATTATTTGTTGTTCCTACAACTTGGATAAGCGATAAGACATTTGTCAGAGCCTGTACATTTTAATGCAAAATTCCAGTTCATCTGCTGAGTTTCGGTTAAGAAATTGGCGCATAGAAAGCCAAACTCATGTGCGCGAGCAGTTCCTGGAAAAGAGAATGAAAAGTGGCAACATTGCCTCCACATCGTGGAACAGTACAATTCTCCACATACTGTGCCATTGTTGTTGTTTCTGCTGGGCTGGAACTTGAGCTGCTTTATGTAAAATTTGGGGGCGTCATTTTGGGTGGAGATTGTTACGTAACAGTCTTGGATTTTGGAAGCAGCTCATTTCACTGACCTGTTTTGTAAATGCAGGACTGCAATTTGTACTGCAAACTGTACACCTACACCCAACAGCCAATTCACAACCACACCATGCAGTCACTGCATGGCTGATAATGACCCACCACCCAAATTCTTTGGAGGTATTGACCAATAAAGAACAGGATGAAAGGCAATTAACAAAGTATGCAGAGAAACAGATGAACTACAGTCTGTAATTGTAGAATTACACAGTGCTCCTATATGGTAGGTGGAGTTAATAAAATAAATAGACAATGAGTGTAGATACCTAATGAAGGAGCAGTTGGATGAAAATAGTAGGTCCATCCCCTCTACTGAATTTACCTACTCAGGCTCAGCATCAATATCCCACTTAATGGGGACTAAGTTCATTTTGGGTTCAAAAATGTGCTTAGAGCTGGCTTGCTCATTGGATTTGACCTCAAATATGTGTGATAAGGCTTCGGCCTTCGTGTTGTGCGTCCCGGGACAGTAAGTCATTGGGAAGTTAAAACAAGAGAAGAATAATGACCAATGGGCTTGGTATGAATTTAGTCTTTTGGAGGAGCAGAGGTATTAGAGGTTCTAATAATCTATTTAAACAAGGAATGGGTGTTGAGCACCCTCCAGCCAGTGGCACCACTCTTTGAAGGCTAATTTAATGGTCAAGAGTTTATTGTTCTCAATTTCATAATTATGTTCAGCTGGAGACAGTTTATACAAAAAATAAATGATGGGCCACAATTTGAGTTCACCACTGCACTGCGATAGTACAGCGCCTACTTCCACATTGAAGGCATCCATCTCCCCACCAAAGGGTTTAGTAGGGTGGGGATGCTTAAGCACAGCGGCAGTGGCAAACCTCTATTTCAGCTCAAAAACCCTCTTGGCCTGATGGTTCCATACAATGTATTTGGCATTAAGCAGAGAGGTAAGAGGAGTGACAACAGTGCTGTAGTTACGTATGGAACGGAGGTAGAAGTTGGCAAAACCTAGAAATCTTCGTAGGTCATTGTGATCACTATTATCCACATCCGTGGCCTGCCCTGTTGGGTCCTGCATGGCTACACCTTCTGTCACGGTGTGGACCCAAGCGCAGGTGCAGCTTGTTGGGTTATAAGCCCGGTGCATTCTAGGGGTTGGAGTACCGGGTTGTAGTTGTCTCTTGTTGCAGGCGGCACCAACCGAACCCTTACAGTTAGGGTCCCAACAGAATCAACAAGGTCCTGGATGCCCTGCAGCAGCTGGAGATTCGGGGCAGCAGGATCCTCAGAGACGGGACATGGTAAGTGCGGAAGAGCAGGGCACTTGCAGGACTTGGAGAGGATGACTTTGCAGAAAGCTTCCTCCGGGCTTTAGCAGGCTGAGCAGGCATATCAGAAGCAGAAGGAGCTTAACAGTAAGCAAGAGGGATGGAAGAGTCACCCAGAGCATTAGTGGCTAGAAAAAGGAGATCCTCCTGGGATAAACCAGCAGCAGCAGGAACGCTGCAGTCACCCAGAAGCCCCAAAAGCTGTTTGGACGGCCGAGCACACCATGAAGAGTCACAGTCAAGGAGACAAGCACTGCTACGTATGGAAGCAGGCGGAGATAGAGGAATAGCTTCACTGTCAGACTCTGAAATGGGAACGTCTGTGCTATGAAAAAACATGAAGGAAACTTATGAATCTAAATAATATATAAAGAAAACTTAAATAAATCTAAAAAAAATCAAAGGAAAATTACATGAATCTAAAAAATCATAAAGGAAACTTTTATAAATCTAAAATATCGAAGGAAACTTACATAAATCTAAATATCATAAAGGAAACGTTACTGTGCAATACATTACATAAATAACATCCTGCAGACATCTACAAACTTCTCAAACTGAAAAGCCCATCTCCTCAGCCAGATTGTGAATGCCTAGAACTCCAGAAGGTCCAGGATCTCCTTTACTAAGAAGATTTCTACTCCTCCGATGACCACGGCATCATATTCGGTCATCTCTTTGCTGGACCCCATTTGAAACCTCCTGCAAGGAGCTTCAGAATTCAGAATGTTCTCCCCAGAGCTCATCTGTCACACCCGCAGGCATTGCTCCATATGGCACAGGTAACGCTGCCTGTAGAGCTCTTCCTTCATCCTGGCAGCATCATGAAGGTTCAGATGCAGCCAGTAGGGTTCGCCATAAGTCACTGGGCCCCTCTAGATGTACAGCATACCTGCACACACCAAAGTAACAAGTAATAAAGACTAGCAACAATCCGGCTCTCTTAAAACTCAGTCAGGTTTCCAGGCCTTAATGCAATCTAGGAAATCTGTGTATGCTGTGCACACTCCCACATCACAAGACCACATTAATGGTTTTCATGTAGTGTGTAGTGTCTGCAAAGTTACACAGCTCAAAGTAAACGCCAGAGGAAGAAACTCTCTCTCTCTCTCTCTCTCCGTGGTTAATACCGTGGCTGTTCAACACGGGCACCTTAACCTGCTTGTGGGCCTACAGGTTACGGGTATGGCAGTTTACATCCTGGCACCATTTAAGGTGTAATGAGAAATTTAAATTAAAAGCCAACTTCTTCTGAAAGTGGACCTTGTCGGGGTGGAACAGAGATTCAGATAAGGAGCCAGTTTTAACCTCTTGCCACGTTTAACCTGGGGATGCAAATGCCTGGGAGCATGTTGCTCAGAGACATTTTAAAACTAGCTTTGGATTTGGCATTTCGGAATGTCAAAAGCAGCCTTTAAAAAGCTATACACAATGATCTCACCATCTATATGGTTTCCAGTCACTGGCCACCAGCATCCACCGGTAAGAGAATCACAGCTCCATTATACAAGCCAATATGTATGTGGAACTTAAACCAAGAACCTCAGTTTTAGCGTCACTTGCACCTTTTAGCCTGAAAACAGCGAGTATGATTAGAAAGACATGATAAATCATCTAAATGAATAAAAACTGATTTTCAGCACAATCCTCTAGCATTCACTCAACGCAACCGCCGGCAAGCCACAGTTTAAACCAAAACTACAGAAAGCGAAGACGCTCAAAAAACATTGTAAGATCGCGAAAATTCACCGTATCACCGCCAAACAGCACAGACACCAGCAAGATTATTCACTGTTAGCTCGAATTAAACACAATATATTTCACATCTCTCACATTTATCAGTTTATCAGCACGTCTTTATTCCCACTTCTAGCACCGCCTAAAGCCTGATAGATTGGAGACGACAGCACATGAAAATGGAGATTAGCTCCTCTGTTTCAGTACAGACTGTACAGAGCTTCTAGTGTTTGTATTGGGAGTGAACACAGGCCGTCTCTCAATGTAGAGATCGCCAGGGGGGAGGAGATATGCCTGCTCGGTGAAGAGCATCAACAGGTTATAGAAAGTCATCCTGAAAACAGAAACAGGAGAAATCGGCTAGAGGAAATCACAGCCAAGTCGTGACCGGTCTTGAACTAATCAGGTTTTTTCCCAAACAGAATTCCTGTATTTTATACGAGTTACATTTACAAATGCAACATTTACAGTGAAAAATGTAACTTCATTTCTGTTTCATAAATAATAGAACTAAAGATATTCTTACGTCATTTAAATAAAAATACTTATGTATTTCTGTATATATTATGGCAAGTCAAACAGGAAAGTATTGAATTAACATGAGATAAGAAGTGTGAGAGCATGAAAGACACTTATCCGGACCAAAACTAGTCTAGAACTCAGACTTTCTCTATGTCTGTGATGGGGTTTCTAAGAAAGGAGTCAGCGATTGTAAGTGAGCTTGTTAGTGTGTGAACCGTATCCTTCATACAGCCAGTATTTCAGCAGTACTGTTACTGCATGTGCTGCCATACTGCATAGCGTCCATTAGAGGGCACTCTAACAGTTTAATCTCTGCAAAGATAGCCAGTCTAATCATTTAACTCTTCTGGGGGACATTAAGTTATGCAGTGCAAATTCAAATCTGAATGTGAAGAAGCTTGACAAGGCCTTTTGAGAAATTTACAAGGCCTTTTCTCTCATACTGACAGAATGTGACAGACCAAGCTTTTTTTCGTATTTCCCTCTCGTCCCTCTCAAATGAAGAATGCAAATAGCAGAATCACAGAATCACATCCGTTCTACATATATACATAATTTCACAGAGTCACCATCAGAGGGCACCTGTTATTAAAGAACCTAAATAACGACTGTTATTTATTGTTATACATGAGGTTCTGTTAAAATGTTCAGTGCTGCTTATCACAGAATGCAACATGTGATGACATGACCATGGTATGCGCTAAAACAGATTGATAATATACTGTATGTTGCAAAAGACAGAGACCACCCACCATTTGTCTGATTTGCGTTCAAAACACTATTAGGTAAAGGTTACTCACTTTGTCTGGAGAGGTGTCTGAGGGAAACAAATGAAAAAGTGGGATAGTTCTAAAAATGAATGAAAACTTTTACTGCACTATTTGGTAAATGCAGGACTGTGATCTGTAATTGTACACCTTCACCAATTGGCCCCTTCATGACCAAGCCATCAGTGTCACTGCAGTGCTGAAAATGACCCACCACCGAATTAAACCTGCTTCTTCTGTGGTTGTTCTGTGGGGGTCCTGAAACACTGAGAATCAGGATGAAAGTCAATTAACAAAGTATGCAGAGAATCAGATTAACTACAGCCTGTAATTATAGGACTACACAGTGCTCCTATATGGTAGGTGGAGTTAATAAAATGGACATTGAGTGTAGATACAAGTTGGTGTACTTAATGAAGAGGCTACTGGGTGAATATAGTAGACCATCTGGTATATGTAAATCATTTTGGGTGGAGACTGCTAAGTAACTGTCTAGAATTCTGTAACGGACTTGTTTTACTAGCCTCTGTTGTAAATTCAGGATTTGTATTTGAGGGAGGAACCACAGTGTTTTAGGTTCAGGTATGTCAGTTGTATGTATTAAACTCCCTTATAGATTATATGATGTTTTTTATTCTGTGCAACCTTAAAGTTTGTTCCCAGTAAGAATTAGTCACTTATTTTCACTGAGAAAGTCAACAAAACGTGATTTGACCTGGGGTGTTCAAACTTTTAGAAAAAAGAAACACTTTCTTGCTGCAGAAAGAGCAAAAACACATAGCCCAGCAGATCTGTCCGATTTAATAACTAGCATAATGAAAGGTTTAGGAGTTAATTATTCATGTACAAAGCAAATACAGGAAATGAATATTCACGTGGAACAGGACGAATGCCCAGACCTGTGTCAGCTCCTAATGAAAAGCACTGACGTGTTTAAGATCAGATACAAAGCCTTATTAGCGGCAAAGGAAACAAAAGACAGATCCAGGAGAGGAGTCTCTAATCTTCCTCTTGCCTGCTCTACTCTGTTGAACAGCACCACCAACACTGTTCCTAATTACTGATAAGCCTAATTAGGTCTTTGCTAGGAGGTGGGCTTTGTGCTAATTCTAGCCAATCCTACGATTTATGTAATGACCACATGGCCGTTTAGTCCAAGGGTAGGCTACGCTCATCTCCGGCTGCTACAGGGTGTGTGGGCCTTTTTGCCGGCTACATGCAGACACGTTTTATCAGCTCATTAAAATACCATGGCGCTTCTGTATTTAGACTTGGTATGTCACCTTCGGGTGCAAACTAAATCTTGCAAAACACCATAGCAACACCAATGAAACCAATAAAAGACAAATATGTTCTATATTGAGTTAATATATGAATCAAATTAAAGCTGTAATTTGCTGCCTTGTCTGACTGGCAGCCACCAAGGCAAAGGCTAATGCTAGTCTGCCATATACATATCAGAATATTAAAACCACCTCCAGGTATCTACACTCATTGTCCATTTCACCAACTCCACTTTCCATTAAGGTGCACTTTGTAGTTCTACAATCACAGACTGTAGTCCATCTGATTCTAACCCCAACAGTACCACTACAGAGCCAGTATTATTAGGTGGTGGATCATTCTTATCACTGCAGTGGCACGGATGTGGTGGTGGTGTGTATATATATGTATATATATGTGTATATATATATACATATATATGTAATTATTTGCATTTCTAATGTAAGATATAACAAAGAGAGTGCTGTGTAATGGTTAGTATCATTGTCACTTCTACAAAGCGAGGCAGAGCCTTTCCGGCATAGACATGTGGCATTTACCTTCTCTGAAGTTTGCAAATATCACAGATATGCTGGTTGGCTCCTGGTGTACTTGGCCTCTATGTGCACATGTTCGGCAACCATATATTTTCATCGCTTAGCATTAAGCATCCTAGAAGTTAGCATTTACAAATAGGAATTAACTGATATTAGAATTCTTCATGTAAACATGTGCCGATGCTAATACATAAACTCAGAGCCGGCTCCAGGATGTCTAATAACAACGACTATCATAAGCTGTCTACACTGTATGTATACAGAACTGGTCATTTATGTATTGCTGATGCTCATTTGGGGTTGTAGTAAATTAACACATTAAGTCCAGCTGTGTTTGTTAGGTTCTGTGAAGCTGCTTTGTTAGACAGATTTCAAATCCATTTCTTCTTCTTATCAAATTAACTGAAACAAATTTTGTTTTAATTTCCTGGTGCATACATTATTTTTCAAAATGATCAACTAGTTGTTTTTTACTTCACTTGAGGATCTTGGACAACATAATGGTAAAGTAATACCGCAGAAGTGTTTAGAGGGCCCCCCTTGCAGCTGTGGTGCCTCAAATTGCTGGCACTAGAGCTGGCACTTGATAACCATTAAAAACGGGGATTAGATGTACCTGAATTAGCATTAAGGAGAACCAGAACATTCATTTCTGTAGGGTTTCAACGGCAGTGGTACAGTTTTATCATTGCCCTGTAGTGAAGCTTTGCACATTTTGGAGATAAATGTTAGAAGTCTGTTATGTGGATTTAAGGATTGTAAGTGAACGAACACAGTTTGTTTTAAGCATTGAAGTAGCTAAGCTTAGCCTAGGACAATAAATTGGTGCAGTTGCTACAAACAGTTATTTAATGTGTCACTGTCATTTGAATCCGTGCTGGTCGTTATTGCTACCGGAGGTAAAGCTAGTGTAATACAATTTATTGTTGTTGTTTTTTTGTGCTTTAGTCGACCAATGCCAGCATTTTCACTGCAGTGTTTGAACAACCCATAGTAAATACACCAAGGGTGTCACTAGAGGTTCATGGATGGGGGAGCTACGCCTGTACGAGGTCTGTGGGCATAAGAAAAGTTTTTGATGTCTTACAGATCATGTTTAATAATACACTGTATTATTTAACTTAGATTTACAAGAACTCAAAAAAATAATGAGAGATCAGTCTTTTTATAGCTATATTGTTCCAACAATCTGGCTTTCAACAGAACTGCTGCCTCTTAATTTTCATCTACAGTTTGGGAATTGAGGGATATAAGTATGCTATTCTTACTGACATTCACTTACTGTAAACAATAAACTATGGCATATACTGCTTTCAAATTCTAAATAGAAATATGAAAGCAAAGGACTATAAAGAGCGATCCATACAGTTATTTTTATCTCTGTCCCTCATTTACACTTTCACACTCTCACTGCATGAAGTGACATTAAACCTGCTGGCTTGTCAGGTAGCCAGTTTTTAGTGCTCTTTACTGAATATAAGCCCAACTGAAGCTAGCTAATAAGCAAGAACCCAGTACCCAGCTGTACTGACAATACATAACCACAAACACATATTGTAGGTGAATATATATTCACACTGTAGCTTCAAGTCATTATATATTTTTTTAGGTCAGGGCAAGATGTGTCTAATTGCAGTCTATGTGAATGACGGAACCAGGGATTCCTAGCAGAACACTGCATCCTGGTGCCATCATTGCCACGTGTAAAGGGCACATGTGTACCTGGCCATGTAAATGACAACAAGACTCTCCAGACCAGATGATCTTCTTTCATTGCTTCTAGATCTAGTTCCAAACACTTGTGTGTTTATTGTAGGGACTTCCAACTTTGCACGGGGGCTAGCATGGGCATTCCTGACTGGTCTGCAGCTATGCTGCACTATACACAGCATAGTGCACAGACAGGATGCTCCAATCCAGTTATTTGACCGTAACAATGTAGCCCTTGTCATTATACCAGCCTGTTTCTTCTGCATCCAGTTTTCTGCTGATATCAGTGTAATTCCAGTGCGTCCCTCCTTACTGTGAATGAATTAAAGGAGAGGCATTTTTTGATCAGAGAGGTTTAGCTACTGCTTATTCATGCCCTGGGGTAAAAAAGGGGCTCATTATTTCAAACATTGTTGTACAGGGTTTTGAGATACTAGCACTGTTTGTGAGGAAGTTATTTATTCAGATTTGATTTCCCCATAGCTTCTATAAAAGTATGTCAGTGGAAACACGACAGGATACTGCGTGATATTATTACAGGTTGGGAGCTGCAGGGGCCCAGAAACTGCCGCTACAAACAAAGCTCTTATCTTTGAGAAATTCTTTACCTATTTCTGGAAAAGAAAGTGAACGAAGAAGAGGAATTGATTTTGCTGGTGAAAAATTTATTGCAAAAAGCCACGAATTTCTAAAGCCAAAACAGTAGGTCTTTCTTTTTCCCTCTCTCTTTTGTCTACTGTGAATTGATATACCATACCTTGCTTTCAACATACATAATAGATCTGAAATGGGCCAACCGTGGGGTGAAAGGCACGTTGCTCTGTGCTTATATGATTCACTTGGCACAGTTTTCAGTGAAACCTGGTTGTGCTTTTCAGAGCTCTTTGCAATAAACTCGAGATGCTATCATCTACGACCTTCGCTGACAACAGCCCCACATGCTTGAATGCACATTATCAAATGGGCCTGGATATTCTGCGCCTCTCAAGTACACAGTAAACATAATTTCACATCTCCTCATCCCTTACCAAGATTAAACAACTTATTATGGATTCCACAGCCTAATAACCTTCCTCCAGCTGAAGTATAACATGATAAACGCTGATGTGTGAGGTGTTTCTTCTTCTTTAGTACCAGATTCTTCTGTGAATGTTCTGCAGTGCTTCCCTTTAAAGGTGGTCTACGACTACTGTGAGGATAAAGGTGGAGGAGGAGCTTATCTGCATTTTTTTCTGAGTAAAAATAGCAGGAGACTTTAACAGCTAAACAGCACGGGAGACAAACAAAGCAGGGAGGTTCTTCATGATCATATCTGGCCTTTTGGTGCCACTGTCAGAAAGCTTTTAGTGTCAGCCCTCAGGTAAGTACTTCAAATAGAAGTCCTCATGTGCGTGCAGAGTTCAGGCAGAGTATGTACAGAGTGTGATTGACAGCTATCTCACCACCTTCTAACCTCAATTTGAACATCAGAGACTTCAGCATCTGTAGGAGATGGAAATTCCTGTGGTTAACACTTTGCCTCCTGGACTGTTTAGAGCTGGATTCAGTGGCCATGAACGTATTACATAAGTAAACATCATTAGTCAACACAGCGGTTGGTGGGGCAATATTGTTAAGCTCGGAATAGAATAGAAGGGAACTGTTTTAGTAATATTGTTTGGTGCCTCGTGCATTATTGAAACCGCACAGTCTTTAAATCATACCTGAAATCAAAACCCACTTTCTTTTTACCTTGTTAGTTAAAGTCCCTGGTCATTTTGAAGATGATTCATCACATCCCATCAGTTACAAGATGCATAATCCTTAACCAAAGCGTGGTGACTTTTCCTCGCCTTTAAACGTCATCCGATGTTTGATTGCATTACCATGCACCATGTGCTGGGAAAATGACATTAACTAGTGCTGCAACAAGTAATAAAAAATGTTGGCAATGAATCTTGTTATTGATTAGTTGGCTTGATGACATTTGTGCTCCCCATTACCGCCAACTGACTGAGGGAAAGAGGGAAAACATGGGTGGCAGAGAATACAGTACAGAGATGTACAAGACTCACAAAGTCAAAATGATGGAATCATACAATCCCAATTCCAAAAAGTTGTGACAGTGTGTGAAATGCTGATAAAAACAGAAAGCAGTGATTAGTAAATTCTGTTTGACCAGCGCTATATTGAAAAAAGAATATACAAATTTTTAAATGTTTTATCTTATGAACATAATTTCAAACACTAATTCCAAATTCAATGCCTGCAACATGCTCCAAAAAAGCTGGGAGAGAAGCATAGTTACCACTGTGTTACATCTTTCCTTTTATCAACACAATCAGCTGGGGACTAAAGACATTAACTAATACAGTAGATCAGTTTTTCTCCTCAAGTCTTCAGTTGTGCCATCAGTTGTGAATGTCCCTGAAAAAGACCGCATCGAAAAGGCATCATGCTTTATGCTGGTAGCTATATGGATTGTCCTTTTCTTTTCTGACCCAGAGGACACATTCATCGTTTCCATAAAAAAGCTGTAAGGCTGAGTCCTCAGAGCACATGCAAAGTTGTCTGAGCATTCATTTGTGGTTTGTGGCCTTTTCCTTTATGTACAGAGGTTTCTCTGGCTTCCTGATTATCTTTTGAGGATGTCATGCACAGCAGAGGGTGTAATCTCTAAAGCCTCTGGTTGTGGATCCTTATTTTTAACCTGTTGCATTATTTTTGCTAATGCATTTTTGGCATCCTCCTGACTGAAGGACTCTGTCGTTGCTGGATGCTTCTTTATTGCTTTTATGCTCCAGGTATAATCACATCACCTATTTAAGATTTATTTTAAACATTTCACAATGTTCCTGGTCTTAAATGACTCCTGTGCCAACCTGAAATATGAGAAATATGCAGGCATCCGTTTCAGAACAAGCATATTAATAAAAACACTGAATTTGATAAGGTAAAACATTGCATACAGGTCAGTGTTGATCAACTATGCCAGTATAGATTTGATAGGCTCAAAAATGAGTTATGAATGGTAAATATTATTGTTTTTAAGGGAGGTTTTAAGAATTCAGTTATGTGTGTGGAGACATCAGTGAGTTTTCAGAGCCTGTAAATTGCTGTCTGGACCAGTCATAGCAGAAGACCATTTCTGCTTAAGTTAGAACGTTTATTAATCGTGGCCTTGAACCTCTGAAAGGCTGTCCGTGACTACAATCAAGCTGCAAACAAACAGCACAAAAGACCATATCATCCCCTGTCTGGAAGAGTAAACATTTCATTTTACTCATGCGCTCACAGGTGGTTTTCTCTCAAGGGAATGAATTTTGCCTCAAGGAGTTGACCGCACCACAGAAAAATATGAGATCAATCACAACTTGTTTGAGAAAATAAAGGACAAAGAAAGAAGTTTTGCATCAGAGGCTTTGTGACTGGCACTATCCAGACATGCAGACAGGAGTCAAGATGGCTATCTGGCTGGCAGGCTGGCTGCACCGTTGCTTCTAATGTTGTTCCTAAAATATGTTTTAAAATGTATCTGTTTTTTTTTACAAATGAAGTTTATATGCAGAAGTATCCAGTTTGCAACAGGAATATTAGATATAGCTATAGATATATAGGGTTTTTATATAACGCTGCTTAAAACAGTTCATGCTAGTTTAGCTGGTCATGAATGTAATTTCAGCCTTGGTTCTATGACACCTTTAGAGGGCAACGGTGGGTAATGTTTGCTGGGCAGTGATGACTAATTTTTGTTTATTTGACCTTTAGCTGTTTCTGTCATCAGTTGGGAGCTTGAAAGTATTGTCAGCTAGCAAACCACTTTAGGCTTGCACTGTTTCTTACATAGAGTGAACAATGCCAGACAATCTCATTGTTAATTAAACTTGTTTATATAGTAGATTATTTAGCAGCTAAGATTTCATAATCATGACAGGCCCAGTAGTGTTGCTCAGAAGGAATACACTGGAGAACATCTACAATGCTACTCCTCCATATTCTTTAGAAATACAGCAGGGTTCTGTTTTGCTTCGCCTTCTTTGCTTCATTTACAACATTCTGCAGCACATGCCTCTTAATTTCCGCTGTATGCCCTATTATCTGCACATCCTCCGAAGTAACGGGTGTGGGCACATAAAGGCATTGTGTCTGATCTATGTAACATACTTATCTTACACATGTTTGATATGAATCATCTCATTTCCAAACATACATGATGGCTCTGTTGTGTGGCTTTCTGCCGTCCTGCCTCTGGCTTACTAGTCTCACATCTTCATCTTAATTATATGGCTAAAATTTCATAAACATACCAGCGATGGCTATATTTGTGTTAATTGCCTGCTATTTAGAGAGGAAAGCATAAAACCAGATTCCGGAATGAAATCAGATTATGGAATAACATGACTAAATATTCAGGCTTCCCTTAACAGCAGTGCAATTTGGGGCTCAGCCTCTGATATTTAAAGGAGCCGCTAATTTGTTCTAATGTATTTCTGCTTCTTTTCCGCCGGTATTTACATGGCCTCATAACATACACTGTTTAAAAATATGCAGGTGCAGAATGCCATCCATGAACCAACAGGAAAGATGTAATAGTACATACGTACAGATATGAAACCGTGCTGCTAACATTTATTGAGTCTGGTTTGTACTTGGCACCAGTTGTACACTCTTTTTCTCTTGAGCACTCCAAAGAGCCTCCAGCTCATCTACAAGTCCACCACTCCAGTAACCTCTGTTCTCCCCCCTCTCAGCCTTAGGTCATTTACAACAGCTGCTTTTCGTAATTAGCATCCAGACTACAATCTAAACTCAGCTTTCTGGGCCTTGCGTCACACCGCTCTAGTGTTTCTGAAAGTTGCCTCGCAGTCAGCGGCATCTCTGCTGGGATTGCAGTTGGGTTCCAACATAGCGAGTTTGTTCAGTTTCTCCTTGAGACGATTCTCATTGACCGAAGCAGAGATGCTTGGTGTTATCGTTTCAGCACATTACCACATTGATCCTATACGCTCTGCAGTGATTTTTTTTCTTGCCTCAACCCCCTTTGCTGAACGTTGCAATGCAGCAAACACACAGACACATGGCTAGGCACAGTGGTCCAACAGCGAAGCGTGAAGGAGAGTGGCCTTCTGAAAATGGGGGATGAAATATTTATCCCTGATGCATATTCAGTTGTTGGTCCCTTTTTGTGAATGAGACTATGATCCATCTCCACGCACAGGGAGTTGAATAATTTATCTCTGGTTAAATAAATGGTCCAGCGGCAAGGTGCTGACAAGTGTGATGCCCATGTGAATTAAGGGGGGAAAATGGCAAATGCTAGAGAGGGTGGGGGTGGGTAGCAGGGGCGATCGGTGTGGAGGAGGCGGCCAAGTAGTGTGAAGTGAAAACAGACAAGGAGGACGTGACCCAACCACACACACCAGACAAGGATGAGCTCTCTCATTTCGTGGACTCGCTGGTGGACTTCAAATGCCTTCCTTAACCTGTGCCCCATGGAAATCATGCTAACCGAGGAAGAACTGATGCACAGTCCTAGTCCTTAACCAGTTATAACCAAGAGAAACTGGTGGATCAAATTTAAATGGAATTACTTTTGTATTCCAAAGAACACACACCACTTTATTTTAGCACTGTCAATGAGCCTATGCAAGTCTTTCTACTGAGTCAACCTGTTCTTTGTTAAAAAGTGGATCTGAAAGCTTTAGGTCAATAGAGATTAATTTTAAGGTTAGAGATAAATTTTAAATATTAATAATAAATAAAACTACTGCTTATCTTCCTCCTGGGTGGTGGGAGTGTGGGGGGGGGGATATAACAGATATAACAGCACTCCTTTGGGCATAAGGCAGGGAACAGCCTGGACAGGTTGCCAGTCCATCACAGGGTGCAATTAAGTAAACATTTAACATTTAACCAATAATGAAAATGGTTAAGTTTTTAAGTGTGTATACTAATCATGTACAGTCTAATGTTTTTGAGTTCTGCTCAAAACAGCCTCAAACCAATGTTTAATTTGTGGAAAGGACATAGCAGTAGAAGCAGGAATCATCAGTAAATATGTACATCATGTAATAATGTGATTGATGCTAAAGGTGTGTAATATGAGAGCAGGTCACAGAAAAAACAGATTATCAGGGCAAACAAAGAAGAGCTCATGTTTCTGTGTTTGTATCATTGTTAAGTGTATATATATATATACATATGTATACCAGCTATTCAAACTGCTACCTTTGAAAAAGCTTGTTAGTTTCCGTTGGGTATTTTGGTGAGGTTGCCTGTAACATGTAGCAATAGTCCTTGTCTGTATGACAAACTTTGAATACATTGTAGGGCTGTTCATTTTTGCTGTAGAGAAAACCTGCCTGGTACCAGAATTATTAGGTAAGATACCATGAATGATGACACACCAGTAACGCTACATACACTCCCGATGTCTATTTATCCGCTGCTTATTAATTTTTAATCATTTTGGAATCATTTTCATTCATTTTAATCATCCAGGATAACCCCTTTGAAATAAGTATCTCAAAGCCTTCAACATAGTTATGCGAATGTTTGGACTTTCCTGGGCAAATTACATGGCTCTGGTATACTGCATACCTTTTTACACCATTTAAAAATGCCTGTTGTGATTTACACTGTGTTATTTTCATGATGAATGGACCATAAGACATGGTCCTATTTGTTTTTTCCAACATGTTCATTTTATCCAAATACTGTAAATACAAATTTTGCAGTGTTATTTTATGCATATATCACTTATATATAGTAAATAATTTAATATCAGATGCTAAGGGGCCTTGAGGGCATCGACTTGCTTTAGACGTAATATGCTTATAATGTAATGACAATAAACAAACAATTTACAGTTTTTTTTTGTTTTTTTTTTATAAAAGTAGTTTCTGATTGGGGCATGTACATGATCATAGATATGCACCCACACTAAAAACAACTATGTGTTGGATTTACTTTTGCATTAGATTATTATGTAGATCAAGGAAAACTAGTCTTTGTATAAACTATTAATTAATGCCTGCAAAGCTAACTTAATTTTGCATGTAGAGTCAATGAATGTTCTATGTATTATTAAAAAATGAAATTAGTCAAGTGGTTCCACAAAACAGAGTTAAGTAGCTTTTAGGATGTTCTGTTGAATAACATGCATTGGGGGTGAATTCATGCAAAACACTTCAGAAAAATCAATGACATTAACACACCATAAAATTAAACAGTATTGTATCATGCTGATATAATTTTAGGAATTATTGTACAATTACACTCAGCAGTATGTTACAAGGTGCACTTGAAGCCAACTTAATGACCAAGCAGTTCACCACAGTGCACACATAAGGTAAGTAATGTCAACAGGAGAAAACTGAATATAGCCAACAGCTGAGTGAGCTCGTTTTGTTGAGTGTGTTTAAGACTGTAGGGTGAGTTGGAGTGTAAGGTAAGCATACAAAGCCATGTTTGTGCAGAGCGAGGGAGGACTATTTACCACGAGATTACTCTTAACTATGGCATGGAAGAGAGATTTCAATTAAGAGCCCTTTCATTAAATCTCAATTAAGCTGAATCGCTGAAGCTTTGCCTCACTCCCACTTGTGTCGTGTCCCGGATCCCGGGGCCAGATTGACATTTGGATGCATTCTGAGGCGCCACCTGCTCCCCTCTTATTCCCTTCTCCATAACAGAGCTGTGGAATAAGTTATCGCCAGCCGTGTGGTCAGGAACCACGCTGAGGGCTCCGCAAAGTCTGCCTTTAAGTGTCTCCGTGCAGCCGGCAAGCTCTGTCATCCGGCCCCGGAAACGATTTATACCCGACCGGAGCTCTCCGCTCATTACAGCCTGCGACGGGCTCTCGTGGAGCAGAGGAGGTAAATTCGGGCTAGTCGGGCGTAATGGAGCCCTCTGCCACGGCGCTGCGGCGAGCAATAAAAGGCACATGGAGCCATTAGTCTTATGCAGGCCGACCAGCAGCGGCCGGGATAATGAACTAAGGAGACGGTTAGGGCACCCAGAGGAAATAAGGTTCCTTCAGCAGAGGTAAATTCACCATGAGAGACAAACAGAGACGAGTAAAGCTTTCCAACTGACAAGCAGGCAAATAAAAAACAGCAGCGTCAAGAGAGAAAGGAAGAGAGCACGAGGATGAATTTGTTACTGTACTCCATACACGTGGATGCTATGATCTGACTGAACTAACATCTAAACATAAATATACACCCAATGTATATTTACACTCTGCTCATTTTATCAACCCCACTCTCCATATAGGACCATAGAGCATTTACAAGCACCTTGTAGTTCTACAGTTACAGACTGTAGTCTTCTACATACTTTGTTAGCCTGTTCTTCACTGGCCAGGACCCCCATAAGACCACCAAACAGCAGATGTTTTAAAGGTGAATCATTCTCAGCACTACAGTGACACTGACTGGTGACGGTGTGTTGTGCTCAGTGGTGGATGAAATACACAAACTATATACTTGTGTTGAAGGAGAGGTACCCAAAGTAAAATGTTACCCCAGGAAACTTAGCAACAAGACTCTTAATCAACTTAGTCTCACTAATCTGTTAATAGAAGGTCATTAATTAGTCTGACACTAATGTCTAAACAGTACCCATAAGGCAGAGCTGAGCTCTGTCCAACAGGTCAAAACAAGCTTTGCTGCACCCTCCCTGATTGGGTATATTTAATTTTGACAGGTTCATGTTTTTTCACACATAAAGTAAAAAGAACTACAGATATTGCATAATATAGTGTAGTAAACAGAAATCTATATTTGAGTTAAAGTAGAAAGTCAACCAAAATAGAAATACTGGAGTAAAGACACACAAAAAACTGTGTTTGTGCTGGAGCGAGTGAATCAGACACTGTGTCCACTCACTGTCCATTCTGACACTCCTTGCAGATATAAAATCAGAGACGATAGCTCATCTGCTGCTGCACAGTTTGTGTTAATCACCCTCTAGTCCTTCATCAGTGCCCACAGGACGCTGCTGTCTGAATATGTGTGATTGATGGATGGATTTCAGTCCAGCAGTGACACTGTGCTCTGTTGACCATAAGGTAACATATTCTTTACAGAGAACACTTTTAAATCTGTCTGACCATTTTAGTGCACAGTTTCTACACACTTCATTATTTAACAGATTAAAAAACTGTAAAGAATAATAGTAATAATGTGCGACATGCCTATTGCACAGGCCGCAGTTTGTGTTTAATTTCCCCTCAAATATGTAACATTTAGTAAACAAAATTTCACAACTGTATTACAGCTGCTCCCTGATCACTGTACCGCATTCCATTCTTCTGCACACTTACATATCATTTAACAACCTTGTCTTTCTACTCATCCAGTATTCACCTTCCTAATAAACCCAGCCATACTCACAGTTCGGTCTCAACCTTCAGTTTTCCCACTTATATTTTAGTCTTCTAAAAAAAGTTTTTGAATCACTAAAAAAGCATTATTATTATTATTATTATTAGCATTGTTATTAGCATTTTTAGCATTATTAGCGATATTATTAGCAATATTGTTATGCCCAGGAAAATATGAGCATATCTGCTCAAATACACCAGCCAATCACCTGGGTTATTCCATGTTTTTCACATTTTATTTAAAAGGCTGTTGACGCCTCGAAAATCACAATTTTGCAAGCCGTCTTTATTCTTTTGAAGATATTTATAGTGGGTGTTGGATCATACAGTAGGTTCTAAAAGCTCTTTTTATGAAGGAAGTGTCACTGAGGCAGCCTTGGTCTGCATTGGGAGTGACGCATAAGGAGCAGATATTGAGGTGAGTTCATTTGTCATTGCCGTACGCCACCACTTGCATAAGCAACAGAGATTATGTGTGCGCCTCTCAGTTCCAATAATGCAGAGTCTGATAGCTCAATTTGTGGGCCCAATGCCAGTTCTTTTCCCATTGAAACGCATTCCTGTGATTTTTTTCCTGTGGGTTTAAAGCTTGAGAAAACTGACGTGGGCTTGCTTTCCCAGAAGAACAGTTTATACAGCATGATCATTTTGTACAAACTTGTGGGAACATTTGTGGGATAACATGGTCACGCCAAAGGAGTAATGGTAAGTCTGGAAAATTATCACATACATTTCTACAATATAATGAGTCTACACAATGTGGCTACACGAGATTAGTTAAAAATAAATGTACATGAAGGGGGTTCTTTGGAGAGACAATGTTAAAGAACCATTTTTGTGTTCCCTGACCTTTAGGTGTCATGGATGGTGCTTTTGTTTCGTAAATAAGATATGTGAGAGGTAAGAGCCTGGTATCTTACACATGTTATTAGTTTCTTGGACAAAAAAGCAGGAAACACATGTGAAGTAAAAAGATTTAGAAAACAAACTCTCTAAAAATCATAAAAATAATCATTTTGGGCAAAATGACACTAAAGTACATTTACAGTAATCTATTTGTATTTTTATTATATATAACACTCTGTAATATTAGAGAGCCTATCTGTAAAATTATAACCCAATTATAACAATAAACTATGTGTACATACAAGATTAATTTGTTACAGTGAAATTACAATATTATTTATACAGATAGTTATCTTTTCTCATATCTCATTTTAAATAAACTCAAACCAAGTTCACATAAAATTACAATAAATATCTGTGATTAAATATGTAACACTTTATATATACATGCTTATGTCCATACAAGCAATTTAATGTTTGTCTTTGGAATTTTAGGAATCCCATTAGCTTTATCACATTTCAGGTTTTTCAGACAGACTTCTATTTTATAGAATTATTATGATCAAACATAGAATTCTCTTTTATAATTAAAGTAAAATGTTGTCAGCAGGGTTTCCTCTGTCTCACTGGCTTCTGGCTTCATCTATTAGCATGTTCTTTTACTTTCCCCACTGAAAGTGTTTACTTCCCACACTGGCCTACCCCCTATTGTGTGTTCCTAATATTGCATTTTTTCAAAGAAATGAACTTTGGGAGTTCTGTTCTCAAAAGTGGACATAAGGAGATGTTAGAAATCCAGTTGCTCTTAGAAGTGGAAAGTTGGAGAAATTCTCCTGTATTTAACTGAATTTATTTTCAGTGCTGATTAAGAAACCCCACTAAACAGCCTCATGCCTAGTTCAGAATGGTAAGAGTGCATTTGCACATCTATAACCTCACAATCAGTCTTAACTATTTACACATACAAGACTCTCTTATTGCTGCCGTGACGCTACCCATGGCCCTCCCACTGGCTATTCCGCATGGCCACGCCTCGTACATGTCCATGACTTAGCAGTAACACTCTTTTATGTGAACTATGTTATTCAGTAAGTAGTAAGATGTGTTTTAAGGTTTTGGTAAAGCCAATGTGAAAACCAGTGAAGCCAGGTCCTCTAATGATGGGATGTATGACAACAAACCGTTCATCTTGGTGCAGATCACTGTGCCTCCATGCTCAGATTCATTGATTGTCTTCACCAAGACACGTTGCCATTCTGAGTCAATCCATGATAGTCTGGCAAAACACGATTGCAGTCTTTGGCAATGCTGACATGTTAGGAGTAGTCCTGTGTCGTGCAGCCATCTGCCAGTTGTGCTAACAGGATGACTCTAACAGGATGACTCATGGAGGGCATCACTGCTCGCGGAATGTCCGCAGTCATGGCTGTTTGGTCAGTCAGGTACAGTAATAAGGCAGTTCCTTGTTTGTGTCAAATGCACAGAGTGTGAGTCATTCACATGTTTCATGATGTAAAACATTCCCACCCAGTTTCCCACTCAGTTGATCCTTTTGGGTGCAGCTCTCTGTACAGCTCTTCTTTCAGTGATGAGTGCATAAAGACATATTAACATTTAGAACACACAGTACACCAGAATATAGTGATGTTTATGGTAATATGGGCAAAATGTGACTACAAAGGGCTTGTTGGATTGACACTGGCTTTTTACCAGCCTTATTGGTATATCTATTATCACTGTTTTGGTCTGACACCATTTGAGATAAAGATCTCACAGATTAACATAATTAGAGAAAGGTACGGACGGTACATGCATGCACGTACTCCATATTCTCATCCTACAGTGATGTTGACTAAGGTTTATTTGCCATGTGAAGGTTTCTATTTATCCCTGCCAAGCTGGATGAAGGCCAAGCCCTTATCTGCATTTATTTTTATCACCCTAGCTTCTCCTCCAGATGGTTTGACAGCCCTGCCAAGACCCGATCATGTCTCCACGGAGATCTCACCCCCAGACGTCACTTAAATAAACTTAAGCTAAAGGCATTGGGAAGTAATTACACATAGATCGAGCTCAGTTTTCCAGCCATTATGGTAGTTGGCACACATAGGCACAAAAGCACTGCATAAGCATTTTCTGTCACAAATCGTCTTTCGGTGTGTTTCTTGGACTAGAGAGATGTTTGCTTATGAATGCTCAGAATTTCCTGTGTGTGACTATGGCGTGGGCTTTGGTGAGTGACAACAAGTAATCTTTGAAGTAAATGATTTCACTATACAATTGGCATGGTTGTCTGTGCCACGGCCAAAACAGTCTCAGTCTCAGTGCTTGCATTAGGAGGATTACATGAAAAAGCAGCGCCATTTTTGTTCATAATGTTCTCATCTTGTGTTTTGGATAGTCTGTCAAGAGAACATGCAGAATTACAGTCCACTTTTGACAGGTTTATTTATCCACAACTATTGGAGACCAAATTCTATTCTGTACCAATCAACCAAATCCCTACTGCTGGATTCATTCTTAAGGCAATCACACACGCTGTGCCTCATAGTTGAGGGTGATCAGTTTTCTGAAAACTTTTCCAGTTTGGAAATCAATATGTGATTTAAAACAATGTTTTATCTATGAAATAAAAGAGGAGGAGTAAGGGGCGGGGTCAGTTTCAGTTTCTTATATTTTGGCTAGTAACTGTTGTACTGTAATAAACTATGGTGAGTGCCAACTGATGAAACTGGGTACAAACTAAATAACTTGTCAGAAATAAATAAACCATGTGAGAAAACCATACAGTAGCTTACTATAGTAAGAGACACTACGGTAAACTGTGAAACACTCAATAATAAAAAGAACACTCAATAAAGAAATACTTAATAAAGAAAATAATAAAACAATAAAAGATTAAGATTATATGCCTTAGGCTGGGGTACATTTGCCACAAGAACTGAGCAGTTGTGGCAACAGAAAAAAGATCCATGGCTCTAGCTCAATAGCCAACAGCCAAATTTTGAAGCCAGACCCATGGGCTAGCTCCAGTGCTGGAGAGACTGAACTGACCGCCAGGAACATATGCCATGTCATATATGGATGGCTGAAAAAGTGGTTCAAGTTCCTTAACACCACCTGTATTGGAAAGACAGTTGTAGGATGTTTTGGACTTGTTTGACTCTTGCTAGCATCTAGTGGAGTTCAATACGGCAGTATTCTGTAAAACTAGGCAAGTAAGTGGAAGTGGTTAGTAGATAGCAGCAGCCCCCTATGTTGGGTAAAACAAGCGCAATGCTAAACGTCCACCTGCCTACTCTGCTGCCAGGTCTTACTTAGGACTTAAGTTAAGTTAAAAATGGGGCTTCTGGGGACCACTCTAGCTGAGAACAGACCACCAAAAACAGGGACTATTCCCAGAAAACATGGACGTTTGGTCACACTAGCTTAGTGCAGTGTATCAGTAGCATTACATAGCATCATGGTTAGTGTCAAACTGTTAGCTACTTAGCTTCTCTGTATTATTTTCACCTGGTCCCTAATGGGTAAAGCACTCAGCATTGTTTTATACTGTACTTGAGAAATGCAATTTAAAGGAACTCACTTTAGTTTATTTCTGACTGTTCAGATATAAGGGATTAGGCATCATTGTAATAGAATCTGTAAAAAGCAGTAAAACAATAAAACCAGTTAATTAATAATAACAGTTTTCCTCTTTAATGATGGTCAAACTCTGTAAACTTAATTTTTGTTTAGAAATACTAGCTTTTACTGTGATTTCTGATTACTGCAAAAGTTTTTCTGATCAAGTAACTTTATTGTATTGTAAGTTTACAGTATTAAAAAAGTAGATGCAAATGTTAAAGGTGTAAAATAAAATATAAGTGCTTTGTAGGTTAGAAATAGAGTTCTACATTCTACTCCTGTAATTCAACAACAGCAGTGTTAAAATGCAGCATGTATATGGTTTCTCTACATAGGAAATAGGAAGATAATCGCCAAGCACTCGTGTGTATCATCAGTGGTGGCGTGGTCATCTTCTTTATGAACAGTGTTTTTAAAAGTAGGGACGCTGTGAGACACTTCAGTCTGTAGTCCAGTATGCAGTGGCTTTTATAGTGCACATTTATGGCCAGATAGACTTAAATGAACACTGTAGAATGTAGAAATGTTGTAGATGTTAGTACATTGTCAGAAATAAAAGTGCTAAACTGTCTCTTGTTACCGGGGTGGTTCTCTCACAGGTTAGAGAACATAACACACCTGTTTCAAAACATTAGGTTATGAAAAGGTTTGAATAGGTACTGTCTCCTGGGAAAGACTTCTTTAAGGTACACAGTTGGACAATAAAACCAAAGTTGTACCTTTGTAGGTGCATTTAAAAGTTTCTACCTTCTATATTTAAAAAAGTACCAGCAAAGGACCTTTTATCCTAACAGTCTACAATGTTGCTCCACAGGCCCGTATTCAGCGGATGGTAAGGTTTACCTCAAAGATGAATCCAAAGCTTACACTGTATTTCTTTTTACTTCTGGCTTTAGTAATGGGTAGAAAACAACACGCTCTACTCTGTCAGGGTATCAAGAGTCTTTTATAAGCTCTGGAGATATGTCTTTTTTCAAATATCAAATAAATCAAATATCTGCAACTTCAAATCTACAGTCTGTTCACGGGAAATGCTGGTGCACTACTACAGAACTGAAAGCTTGGCTGAAGTAATGACAGATAACACGGATTAAACAGTGATCCGAGGGCCAGGAAAAGGAGGAACCTTGCATACCGCCACTTACTCAACTCTTTAATCAGTTACTTTAGAATGTCATTGTGTGTAAATGACTTAAATCACCAAGTCATACAAATATGCTTCATTTCTTCAAGTGTTCTTTTGCAGATGGCTCGCTAATAAATTCCCCACTTTTCCAGTTAGCATGTGAGAATGCCAGGCTTAATGACTTTTCGAGCTTAACACATACATACAGCAGCCATGCCTCGCAGCCTTTACCATTAACACAGTTAATCCCACGTCTTCATAGAGCCTGCGTAAAAATGTTCCTTGCAGGCAGCTTCTCACAACAAGCTCCACCGATACAGTACATGAATAAATTACAGAGATAATTAAAGGAAATGTCAACGCAGGCCTGGATGGAGCATTATTAATGACGGCCGGGTTTTGTTAAAGTATCCTGGGCCAGAGTGAGCATGATTAATGTGTGTTTAATGGCGGAGGGGAAGAATACGCCGGCTTTAATAAAGAGAGCTTATTTCACTGGGCTCTGCCTCTGGAATTGACCTGAGCTCAACACCCAGGAGGACAGAAGTCCGACCTTTCTAAGGGTGTAACCTTCCTTTTTGGGATGGGAGATTTATTGTGAGCAACAGTTATATAGGAGGGATGGGCAATATCTAAACAAAAGCACAGGAAATGTAGTGGTGGATGTTCTAAAGTATGCCCTTGTTATTTTGGATTGCATGTAAATAAGCAGATTATAGAATATATATCATCTACTATGTGTGCATTATATGGACTATGCCCAGAAAAAAGACTATCGAGTTAGCAACTGTGGGTCTCAATCCCATTTATGGAGCCAATTTTGTGGCTTTCCTGCTGTTACACAGCTGACAAAGCTCATAAACGGCTTAGTAATCACCCGATGAGTTGAAATAAGTGTGGTAAATCAGTAAAAACCTAAAAAATGCATAGTGCATGGGGTCTGTGCAGCTTTTAAGAATGCTGTGGGAAAATAGTTCTGTTCAGGGTTAGTACAAAGTACTAAAGTATACATAAGCCTATTGGATTTTTTACTTTATAGGAGTGTCCATATTTTTAAGGCTTGTCCTCTATTTAACCCCATGAAGAAAGAGTGCATGTAAACCAATAAATAAGATGACTGATGAAATCAGTCACCAATCAGTTTTACAGAAAAGAACACTGGCAAATGCTAAGACCAGGGGCCCTCCAGCTCATCGTTCTCAAAACATCCCACCTGTTTATTTTAAGGGAAACGCCACCGAAACATGTGCTTATCACAGTTGCTGAGATGTAAAGAAAATCATTCAGAATGGTTTGAGTGGAAGGCATAGACTGTCATTACAGTGGTACTGATAGGAAGCATGGGTTGCAATGTCTACACAAATATAGTTTAATTTACTCTTCATACCATCACTGTCCAGAAAAATCTCCAAAATGTCAACTTGTCAAGACTGGACAAAAACTTCCTTTATTTTTAATGTAAGTAAATTTATTTCAATCAGTTTTAAAGCAATTCTATTGGTTCATTTGGTATGAAATATTTACCCCAAGAAAAAAGAAAATAAACATAAAAATGAGAGACATAATTTTTTGGAAAGCGATGATGTGCTATTTTCATTTGTGTTATTAAAAAACATCTTCTTCTGGGGCTATTGATTTTCCTGCTGAAAAAATCAGCACTTAGGACATATTAAATGTGTCTGTCAAATCCTGATTATTTCGTTAGGTATTTTGTCTCTTCTTGACTGAATATCGCAATGTGATATCCTAAATCTTTAACAGGCAACCTGTGACTACTTCTCCTGTATTTTTAACAGGATGTTCTGCAATTTTCTACCAGAACATTATATTAGCTCGCCTCCGCGATAGTTTCTTCCCCCAAGTCATCAGGCTACTGAACAGCCAGTAGTGCTGATTCACGGTATATGGACCTGGTTCAGCACACCTCACCAAAACCATCTAAACGATGATCTCCATGGACAATCATCACTCTGGACTTTACATTAGCATATTTACACTTGCACATAGACTGACCTACTGTTATCTTCCATCCACACTGTATATCTGTATATATGTATATACACTGTATATCTGTATATATGTATATATAGAATATATAATATTCTATGCCCTGTATATACCCTGCATCTCTCATCTACCTCAGCCTTACCATAGTGCTATATGGTAATGTGTACATCTGCATATATCATAGTTTTCATTCATAACTTTTATTCATGACTGTAACAGAGATTTTGTTTAGTATTGTATATATTTATTGTCTATTTATATGTTTGTACTGAAGTACTGTAAGGGACTACGCACCTAAGTTTTTCACTCACCTTCACACCTGTGAAAATGTGATGTGACAATAAAGTGATTTGATTTGATTTGAACTGGGGTCACAATATCCACCCTTAAACTAAACTAGCGTAAGTTGTGTTTTGGATGCTGGTTGACAAGGTAAACCTGCTACCTTTCCAGCCTAAGCCAACATTAAGCCAGCTTGAACCAGCACAGACCAGCTTAAGCCACCATTATTCCATCTTAAACCAACATTATGTTAGCTTGCACCAGCACAGACCAATTTCAACCAATACAGACCATTTAAACCAGCACAAACAATCTTAAACCAGCACATACCAGCTTAAACTGGCACAGGTTAGTTTAAACCAACACAGGCTAGTTTAAATCAACACAGACAAGTTTAAACCAAGACAGACCATCTTAGACCAGCAGATCAACTTAAACCACCAAAGCCCAGCTTAAACCAGCATAGACCATCTTAAACCAGCCTGTGATGTTTTTATTTGACAGCTGGGAATCAAAGCGGAACTCCAAAAATGTTTTGAAATTTGCAATTTGAATTCCACCAGCAAACCTACACGTGCCTGCTGTTACATGCATTGTTGATGATGGCGAAATTGTGGTACTTCTGGAAAACATTTCTCTTCATACTTCTTTATTTCAGACCAAAACTTTATTACAACACTACTGTATAACACATTCCTGCAGTTTATTCATAACCATTTCATGTAATAACTTTCAGAGAGTGAGCCTTTCAAATCAATTCAACAGTTTTTAGACATCTGGTTCCCATCACCACCACTGTGAAGGATCCTGACATCAATTTTAACAAGCACTCTAAATGACTTTGTTTGAAAATTAATTAATCTGGTATGCAAAAATACCTAAATCATTTGGGATTAATCACAATGTTTTAAAAACTATGTTTTATACTAAACCATTTTCACAGAAGTATATGCTTCTGCCTTATTCATAACCATTTCACTATGGAGCCTTTAAAGGTTAGACGTCTGGTTCCCATCACCAGCACTATAACCAGTTCTGACTCTGTACAGTGGCCCCATTAAACCCTCATCTTAATAAACTAATCACGCAGAAATGTTGAAGCGTCAGTGGAAATCCTCCGCATCTCCTCCAACAACCTCAGGAAGGTTCTGGTCAGCTGGTGGCGCCGTTGCTCGTCGGTTCTCGCGGCGCTCTCCCTCTCTCTTTCTCTCCCTCTCTCTCTCTTTCTCTCTCTCTTTACTCTTCTTTCCCCCCTTTTGCTAGTCTCCAGGCTGACTCGACCCACAGAATGTAAATCCAGCCACACACAACGTCTCTTTCTGTCTCCGTGGCCAGAACTCCAGCACCGAGAGCTCGGTGAGAGCGGAGGAGGGGTCTGTGCGTCTGTGTCCCTCAGCGGTGACCCGTTAAAGGCTCTCTAGCTGCCTCCGCCGTTGAAGCATTTTGTGGAGGTGAGGAACCGAGAGAGGAGGAGGGGGAAGGGGGCGTTCGTTTGCTGCCCCCTCACACCTAGCTAGCTGTACCATACCTGCCTCCTGGTTTGGCTAGCTCAACACACCCCGCGTTTTGTCCTCCTTCGCTTCGCCTCCTCCTGGCTGTATTTTTTTTCGGGCTCCCTCACTCTCAGGAGCGATGCTCGGGGAAACGCTTCTGACCGCACACCAGTGACCACCATGTCAGCCTCACTCAGCCTGTGGAGCACTGACTGAAGACCACTCCTGACGGATAGACCGCGTTTACTTGGGTGAAGTGCATTTTCTCCTCCTTTTCTCGCTCATGTTACGTTAGCTTTGAAACCGCTGCTGGCGGATATCTACCCATCGGCGAGCGTCTCATTCAGCCTCTCGCATCAAGGACTTCATTCACAGCCTCGCAGCCTTAACGGCTATTAATTAGGCTTTGTTGAGGAGAGGAGCCGCCGCCGGCTGTTCACGTTTCGCCGTTGTGTACCTGTGTATGTGTGTAACGTGTGATGTGTCGACGGGGGTGGAGGGGTGTTGGACCCCGAGGTGCAGTGATTTCAGTATATGTGGACGGAGAGTTGTTTCCACGGCTCGGCTTTGGCACCACTGCAGAGAAGTTCACGTACCTACTGCGCAGATGCTGTACAAACAGACAGGTACGCCTGCGTTTTTCAAAGCACCAGCTCTCTGAGGCAGTCGACCCCTCTGTCCATTTAAACCCTGTTTGGTTCATAGGGGTGGGCGGAGAGGGTTTGAGAGAAGGGGGGTTTGGGGGGTGGGGGGTCAGATTGATCCACGCTGCAGCAAGTCCAGAACTGAGTGCTACTGGCTCTCTTTTGTGAAGCTAGGCTTTTCTCCAGAGAACTTCTCTGTGCTGGTGCTGATGCTGATCCTGATTCCGTCCATGATTAAGTCTAGATCATGTTCTCCTCGACTGGCCAAGAGGGACCTGACCACTTCCTCCAGAAACGCGGCTTGTAATATGCTTCTGAATTTTTAATGGGCAGGGATGGTTTCTGATTTCACCTCAATTATTCATCGGAAGAAAAACGTTACCTATGAGAAGCTCGCGCTGGAGTTAAGTCGACAAAAAATCCAGAACTGTATCTCGTTTTGACCCTGGTCACATTTGGAATGTCCTCACAGAAGCAAGACTGCTGTACCTGGTAATGTCAGGAAGGGGAATAACAGTACCAGAGGTCCTACAGATGTTAACCAGATGTTACCCTTCTCTAGAAAGGTTGCTCGGGAACTGCTGTTTGCTGGGCATGCAGTTCGTTTTTGCACACTGTGTTTGAGTTCCGCTAGTATGTAAGATGAGCAGAAGGTAGAGTTCGCACTATACCACTTGTAATTTGCCCGTACCAAATTTGAGACCTTGAGTAACGACTTACTTCAGTCCGAAGCTTTAATATGAGCTATTTTTAAAGGAAGCATCTCCGTTAAGATAAGCATCTAAAATCATCTTCCTCAAACAGCCTTCTACCCCACAGGAAGAGATGCAAATATAACAACGTGGTTTTATTGCAGGATTGATTTGTATTCATTCTTTTTTTTTTTTTTTTCATTTTAATATCGGATCCAGCAATCCCATCGAGACCTGTATGTCATCTTTAGCATGCAGCAGATGTATTCAGCATGTAACAACTACGACATGCTCAAGAGATGGCTTTATTGTGTATCTGTCTGTTGAGTATGCTAATTTATTCATAGCGTATCCAAATAAAAAATGGCATGGAACTATTTCACTCAGATGTGCTAAACACAAATGAGACTCCAGCAGCAGAGTTGTTGAATGGTGTTAGTTACAGCCATTCTCTTAAAGCGTTGGTGGCCAGGCGGGCCATGGGAACGGAATCCTTGAGGAGATTTATTAGTTGAGTGCTGGTGTTGAATTTGAATGCATTTTGGGTCGTAAACCCTCTTGTGGTTTCCTTTTTTTCTGTCCTAATGAGTGTCTTTGGCTTAAAGGAGGATGTTTAATGAAGGGATGTCCCCTTGTAATTACCATGTAGTGCTTAGCCTAGCGGCTAAGCATAGCTCAATATTTAGTTTAGATGAACTTGTGACGGGCATACAATCCTTATTATGAAGAGAGCTTTGCATGCTGCATACATTGCATGCTGGAAGGCCAGAAGCTTTGTGACCAAGTTCAACTGCACAGGCTTACAGGGATACACCAGTTTCAGTTGAATGTTGTGGGCCGTTACTGATATCCAATATATTTCATGCACATATCTGCCGGGAGTGATGTACAATGTTTATAGACACTTGAACTAGATCCACCTGGATTGGCGTTACAGTGACTTTTCTGTAGGGATATGGAAGCTGTAAAATGAATGACAGACAGTTTTGCTTTGTAGGCAAACAATCAAGTTTGGATTTGTAATATGGGTCAAATGTAAACATCTTTTCAGTGCCACTGTTCAGCACCAAATATGATAAAGATGTCTTTATGCATCGCTACCAAAAAAAAAACAGGTATTGCATGCAAATTTACCATCATCGTTGGCTACGGTATTCCAAAACTGTTATGTATAGAGGAGATTGTGTCCTGTTTTTCAGACTGGCAATCTAGATGCCAGACGGGTTTGTTGACGGAAGAGTGCTCAAACGGGCTGAAATTGAGGTGTGTTATTGTTTGCCGAACAAGGCCACATGTGGACTGTGCTGTTAAGAATGAATTTGATCAAAATTGTGCCTTTTTAGAAAATCTTGATTTGAAGGGCACATTCCCATCTGTATGTTTGATCTTGCTGCACCTGCTCGGATTTCTTGTCAATGTTGAAAAGCAAAAACTTGTTGGAATTCCGGTGGGCAGATTACATTGTCGCCGTGCTCTTTGTCATATTGAATTTGCAAGTCTTTGTGCTATAGCGTTTTTGCTTTTGTGCAGTCAGCAGCAGACAATACAAGCTGAAGCTGTTTGAAATCACATTTACTGGCCACAGGTGGACCCTCTTATTCTTTCCTGCCTCTCCTTCCCATTTTGCACTGTTTAAAAAGATGCATGATTAAGGCGATGTGTGATGGGATGTTTCATCATTTGTGAAAAAGAAAACTGTTTTAATGGAACGGTTGTTTTTATACTTCAGTAATTTGCTCTGCAATCAGTTCATGTTCACTTGTTGCATTAGACCCATTTCAGCGCTTCTCCAAAAGAAAGATGCATGGATTTAGATATCGACTAGCGGCATAACTTTCTTGTTATTTATATTAACTTACGGCATTTAAAACTGTACTGCTTGTACACGCTGGTCCCGTCAGGAGTGCTTGGGAAAGAGCCGTCTTCTGCGCGTTTGGGGCTAAACCAATGTGTCACTATTAGATCCAGTTGTCATCAGTTTTGATGTAAAATGCCTGCGGGCGAGGAGAGAGGAAGAGAGCGCAGGGTGATTAGCGCAAATCTCTCGCCTTTGTGTATTCTTCCCCCGCTGCTGCCTCTTTCATTTGCTATTTCGGTGGTGTGCTCCAGCATCCATAGTGGCGGCTCTCTGGCATGAGAGAGAGAGAGGCTGATAGGCTGTTATTAATGGCTTTGTGTCATGGCAGGGCTGAAACACTCACTCATCACTACCTGGGATTTATTCTGTTACGCCCTCCATAACTATTATTCATAGTCGCACAGCGGTCATCGGCGTATAGCTCTTTGTATGAGGCTCTCTTTTATAGATGGGGTCAGCTTTGTGCAGTGTTGCCACTGATCTGTGGTAACAACAATTGTCTATTTGGCATTGGCAATTGACACAGGTTGATATGTTATGGAACGGCCCTCTAATGGCTTTTGTTGCTGCGTTAAATGGACATAATAGATATTCATAGCTTTTTTTTTTCAGCCTCATTTCATGTGTCATCAACTCAGCGAAATAATGAAATAAATGAATACAAATACAACATCTGTCCTCACCAAATTGCACTCGACAATTTAGTAATTGAGAAAATCACTCAATCTGACCACCACGCAAAAGATGTGCCTTAATATAAGCAGCAGTACCCCCAACCACCCTCCCCTGAACACACGCCAGCCTGGTCTGACTTCTGAATTATGCAGAATAAAAGCATGTTAGATCAATAGTGCTGTGTAATGAACTCATTAGATATGAGTATTTGACCGAAGATCTGGAGTATGACCGGATTCATTTCTCATTCATAGGCTGTAATTCAGCAGAACCGGGATCTCTAATAGTTTGGCCTCTAACTCAAGAGCCTTTTTTTTAACACAAAGGGGGACCTTGCAATTTAAGGTCAGTGTAATATTTCAGAAACGTGTTTTATAACATCTTGACTTCTTTGTCCTTTTGGGCCCTGAACAAAAACATCATGAAGCGTTTAAGTACAAAAGCATTATATTGTTTGCTTAAATATGTGTTCAAAAAGGTGCACTCCAGTTTATTTGTTACTTTCAGGCACTTTCCTTTCATTATGATGTTATCATTAACATGTGAAAATGGCCAACAGATGAAAAGTTTACAAGGATATTCCCCTCACTGGTTCCACTAGATCCTGATGGGTATGGATGGCAGGAGTGAGCCTACTCCCTGGACAACATGACTGGAACCAAACTGGTGTTGGGGGGAGGAAGGAGGAAAATGTTGAAATTTCTGCACATGAAAGCAGCAGAACAGGAACGATTGACAGGCTGCGATTGGCCTGGGTAATGAATCGATAAGTGACGTTGCGTTGGTAGTGTTTCTGGCAAAACCTGTAAGCTGTAATTTTTTATCATGTAGTGGAAGATTTTCATGTGAACAATTTCATTGTGTTCACATGGTTTTGAAAGCAGTTTGACCACATTTTACTATGTAAAAAAAAAATTATTTTACATATCAACAATCCTACCATAACTATTTCTAAAAGGGAATTCCACAAATTCTTTAATATTTAAAGATAATTAATTATGGTTATTTACAGTAATTTGCTGTGAAATGCTCCATTCATACGTCAGATTTCATGACAGAGTTTGTGACAGCAGGCGGAAGTCTAAATCATCCTCTTATTATTATTTTGTTTGTATTGTGTTATTGAAATTATTTTTATTTATTCTAATTTAATTTTTTCTCTTATTTTTGACAGTTTGCAACAGAGCTCATATGTTGCTGTGTTCTTGTATTCTTAATAAAGAGTCATTAACAAAAAAAATGTGTATTGACGACACTGTGATGCAAAATGCTGATGGCTAAATCTGTAACAGCAAAACTTTGTGGGAAGAACATGCTAAAAGGACACTCGTACTTAAATGTCTGAGTCAGGCTTCTTTCAGTAATCATCATTTGCTGCTGTGTTACTCCAGGTTGTTACAGAGTGAGCGAAAGGAACCACTGGACTCCTTTCATAATAATGGTCTTTAGCCCTCATTTTAGCTTTCAGGTAGCATAGCAGCCTACTAACCCCACCTGCGGTGCAACTCCTTCTGCCAGCGTATCACATAGCATCTCACACATTACTAAATTTATGATTTATTGTTCCTGGTAATCTTCCTTCCCAATAGCACTGCAATCTGAGACAGAGGAGACATGTTGTTTCAGTATCCATGCTTGATATTGGTTTATCAGGTATCGGCATCAGAAGAGAAAAAGTGGTATTGATGCATCTCTAAAACTGAGCACTGCACAGCAAACAACTCAGAATGATTTAGTTTAATCTTATAGGTTTATCTAATTTAATCTCATCATAAATAGCTTGTGAACTGCTCATAGTTGAGTTGGTCCATTCAGAAGCAACCAAACATCCATATGTTGTGAGATATTTTGAAAAGATCAGTCCTGACATATATATCTATTTACATTAAATATTGTTGAATATCAGTACCACTGTGATTATATTTAGGGCTTGAGTATACAGTGCTGTGCATCATAAAGCTGTTTATGTGGGTAGTATGTGCTGAAGGCACGCTAACATGTGTGCTTTTATGGACAGGTTTCATGTTAACTGCCAAGTACTGAAATTCAATTCGCGTTATCTGTGTTGTGGCGCAAAACTTTCTCTCAGCTAAAGCACTGTTTTGAATTGCAAAGTTGTGCAGTGGACCTTGGATCCAGTATCCTAGTTCTGCCATTTGTCACCCATAGCATGGCTGCCTGAGAATGTGTTTGGATGCATTCTTGTTGGGTTGGAGGGAAGAATGGTGGGCTTTCTTTTTTCTTCCCCTGTCACTCAGTGATATACTAGCCATCTGCATGGTCAGGTGGCTCAGGAGTCAAGTGCCTCAGCATACACAGACAAGAATGCTTAGTGCTCAATAGTACTACATTGCCCTTCCAAAATAAATAAGAACACACAAAATAATTGTCTAGTCATTTACAGTAATTCATAAATCAATGTAGCTGACAGTTCTTGGTTAACTGGACATCTTTAGACAAAATGAGGACTCTCTACCAGCTCTTTTTCATTTGGATAGTCCTGATTTGTTTTTGTTTGTTTGTTTGTTTTTTTGTTTGAATTAGAAGAGCTAACTGAAACAACACTGCTTACCCCTAAATAAGTCTTTGTAGCCTAACTATCTAAGCCACACTTAATCTATCCATGCTCCACATACAAATTCACATTTATGTAGCAACTGTTTGGGGTTGGATAAGCTTTACAGAACTTATTTATTTTAAGGATGCACATGTCAGAATTCACAATGAGAATAAAATCAATATTAGCCAATATTTACCTGAAAAATAATGGCAACATGTATAAACAGTAGATTTGTCTGGTATTATCTGCACAGTGAATGTGGCTAGCAGTTTTCGTTTCAAACACCGCTAATTCCAAATGTCTAATCAGTCAGTCTCAGTTTTCCAGAGTGTCCAGGCTTTGTTAGAATGAAAACGGATAAGATCGACATGGTCATCGTTGGATTATGTTAGACCAAGCTAGACTTCAAACTAGTATTTGACTATTTGATTTGTCTGAAATTCTCAGTCTGAGCTCCTGTGTCTTTAAGCTCCCCGTCCTGCTAAACATAATGTGCTATGATTGGTCCGCTTTTCCACTCTGTTCTGTCAAATGCAAAACGATTCAAACAAGTGGCATCTTGCTACAAGGTCCACCACCAAAATGCTCCTGAAAGCCATTTACAACAAGACCCTCTGTGTGAGGGTGGGCCGAGCTTGATAATAAGGATTGTGTTATGAGATGATGTCACCTTGTAGCAAAGAAAAGGGAATTCTAAGAAAAGGGAACTAAGAAAAGTGTATTCTGTGGGGGACACAGCCTATTTTTCAACTTGTACTTTTAAGCTAACAGAAAGTTTATAAAGACTGTGACAGCTAAAACGATGATAATTATGCTGACAAATTAACAGGGAAAGCTCTGTTCCAGTATAATGTAAAAAGTGTCTTGTGTCCATAATATTTATAATATAATATCGCTATTAGCATTTCCTATGTTGAAGCATCCCTACTTGTGATTATGCAGTCAAGCAAATATTTCTAGTCTTTTGCAATCATAATCTGTTTAGAAAAAGATTGATAAGTGTAATAAAAGTACATGACATTTTTATAATAATAATTAAGCTTTTAAAAATGGAAATTCAGAGCTATGTAACTATTATAAACAAAAGTCTGACAAAAATTGCTTTGAAAGTATGCAAGTGGAGAACGGATAGGGCCGTTATTTTTTACACAGCACATTGCTCATAATTTGGTTGTAGAGTTATGAGCAGTAAAGCAGCTACCAAGCTTTCAAGATAGATTTGCTTCTGGGATGCTTGAGTTGCCATGCACCAGAAAGTGCTGACAAAAATGTTGTTCTCTGTGGTTTCATCGTTTATCTGTAGGCATACATTTTGCAGGTCTCATCCTATCTGGAGATTTAGTGTTGTATTGCACCTACTAGGTGCGTTATTTTGAATGGTGTTTAGACAAAATGATCGATGTGGACTGGAATTACCACTTTCAACAGAATCCCTAATTGTATAGCATATCGTCTGTCCAGAGAAAGGGCAGTTTGCTGACATTCTCACGTGATCGGTTTCCTGTCTCTGCATAACTGTGAGCTCAGCTTTAAGACTGCTTAGTGTGAAACATGACATGCAGACTTGTTTCAGAGAAGTCTCAGAGCATGTAAATCCAATTTTTACAGACTTGCTCACACTAACAGCATCCTGAAACTTAAAAGACTAAAGAAATCCTTCCTGAGACCCGCTATTCCTGCAATTACACAGGCAGACAATAATTTTCCTTCAAGAAATGCCCTACTAAGCCTGCATTAGCCCAGAGATTACTCACTGTGGAGCGGTGTGTGTGGATGTGTTGGTATAAGATCTGTTGAAGTAAAATAATGGACTGGATCCCTGGAATGAATTTCATGTAGAACAGAAATAATTAGTTGAATAATTTTTATATAAAAAAAGAAGAAGCAATTAAAATGTACTTGATCATTTGTCAATAATTACCTGCATGATGATTGCAGTGCATAAACTACACTGTCCTCCAGGTCTCTTAGAGTGTACAGGACACACTTTTAGCCACCCACAGACACATAGCATTTGTATTTTCTGTTAACAGCATCATCTTTGCTTATCTTGTTTCCCAGTGAAATATTTTGGAATGAAAAGCTATGCACAGTCTACAAGGTCATTCCAGAGGGAGTCAGAAATGTTCACAGAATTGATGGTGAATGACCTGGATGTATGAATGTCTTTAAAAGCTATCCTAATAAAAAACTGAACCATGAAATGGTTATATGTTATACAGCCTTGCTTTACTTTAGCTTTGAGAAAAGGTTTTGACCTATTACTTTTCTGACCAATATTGCAATTGTAAATTATATGTAAATATTTTGGATAAATTAAGCTTTAGCCCTTTTCCACCCGGGAAACCAGCACATAAGTTATTTAATGGTGAATTTATGTGCCATACTGACAGTTCACTGTGTTATTAGTTTAAATTTTCCTACTTTAAACTTGTTAAGACAATGTTAAATAATGTAGGATAGAATTAAAAATGCAGCTCCTGCAAAAACGGTGCTCTTTGAAAGTGAAGTTTTGATATGAGAACGCTTACTCTTTCGGCCCTGTCTGATAACTGTTCCAGTAAGCTCTTCTTCTAATACTGAAGACTAATGACAGCTGTCGACCTTGCCTTTCTCTGCTAATACGACTCATATAACAACAGAGACATACATAGACATACATATAAACATTTAGAAGAGGTCCTTTTGGAGAGGTTCATTTTGGATGGTAAACGAAATGGCTATGTTTGTGTTGTCATCGCAACCCCTTGGTTCTTTCACCGCCACTTTGAAGTATCTACAGAGTCTGTAACTTTCTCTGTAATGCACCATGCACTGTAATGGAAGAGTTGTTATGCCTGTTAACTTACTTCATCTATATCAATGCATGCAGTGGTCCGTGCGAGCAGTGTAACAGTCCATTAACAGCACACTGTTTTTAGTGACTTGCCTCATTAATACAGAATTCAGCTGTTGTGAGGGGGTCATCGGTGTGCATGTATTGAGTATTTTGCAGTGGCTTTTAACACGGCTCAGCCCATCGACTTAACAAATAAATGTTTTAAGACTAATCAATAAAAACCTCAGTTATAGTAATATCCCTGATTACAAGATAAAGAGCATAGACTCTCACACCTGAAAACTGTAATATTCTACCTCACCTCTCTCTCTCTCTCTCTCTCTCTCTCTATCTATCTATCTATCTATCTCACTCTCTCTTTGTCTACTGTATAACTTCTCTCCATTTCCATCTGCTGTTCTGAATCTATTCTGTATGTCTTCTGGCAGGTTAAACTAATTGATTAAACACCATCCAATATTTTTTCAAATCTAGCCCACTGGCTTTAGACGAGCACCGCAGTCTCTTAATAAAATCAAAAGATGGAATTCCCCAACTCACTGAACCATCACCCTCTTAATGTCTGTGGTCTCTGACGCATCTAATAGGCTTTGGGAAGCTGATACAGACCCTGACAATTCCACCTGTTTCCTAATTGGTGAGGAGGTGATCTGGGACTCTATTGTGGGCTGTGAAGTGGTTAGTTTCGGAATGTTCTAGATTGGGCACTTTATTTCATGATGACGTAGGACTGCACGAGACCTGACATAGCAGTATTTTCTGTTATGTAAAGTACTGTATATTGAAAATGAAAAAAAAAGGCTGTTTATTCTGAAGACCCTTGTTGGAGTGCGGACCATCCTCTCTTGAACTTTATAGCTATACATATTTCAGTGCACACACAGCAGCAGGTGAGTGCTGTGACTGCCCTACTGAAGTGACTCTGGATGGAAGTTAGTTTAATACAGTGGTTGACTTAGCCTACCATCACACCACTGTGTTCATATAACATTCTTCTATCAATGCAGGACAAAGTCAATGATCCTACAGGTCATGATATAAATAATGCATGCTGCTAAAATATGGGGTTTATTACCTGGTAATTTCAGTCAGGACTGACTTTAGGACAGGCACTGTTACACAACAACAGTTCGTAAGTTCATTGTATATACTAAATCATAATTTCACCTGTGGTTCCTGGCATCTTGTTACTTTTTTCTGTTGCTAAAATGCGGGATTATTCGGGATAATAATGAGAAAACATTTTCAGATCAGGCACTGATGTTATTTACAAAGCCCTATGCTAGACATCCCATCAAGTCATGTCTTTATGTTTTTGCACACAGTTATGCCGAAACATTAAGGACCACAAAGGAAGCATGTAATTGCTGCAAATGCCATCACTGAAACTTAGGGGTCAAACTCTGAAAAACCCCACCCCTTCTCCACCAAGCTTTACTGTTGGCAGTGCATGTTTCTGTAGGTAGCATTGTCCTGGCATCTGCCAAACCCAGATTTTTCTTCAGTCTAGCAGATCTGAGACTGCACCACTCCAGCTAACACCTGTCATTGCACATAGTGATCACAGGCAGTGTGCAGTTGCTTACCCATGGAAATCCATTTCATGAAGCTGCACACACAGGTCTTCTGTTGATGTTTCCTCCAGAGGCAGTTTGGGTAGGTGATTTTTAAGCGCACCAGCACTGCACGCCCCCGGTCTGAATTTGCTGTTTATTCTCCCAGATGCTTCCATTTCACATAAATAGCGCTTGTAGCTGACCAAGTCATATCTAACAGGGCAGAAATTCTGCAAACTGATGTGCAGCAAATGTTGTGTCTTGTGACAGTGGCGCTTTTGAAAATCACTGAGCTTTAGTTTATTAGCCATTTGATGCTTGATTTTGTGCTTGATTTATACACCTGTTAACAATGGGTGTAGTTGAAGCACCTGGACTCAGTGATTAGTAGGTGTGTCCAGATACTGTTGGCTATATAATTTACACCATGTTGAGAAGTGTCACAAGTGATAAGCCTGATAAAGCCGGTTCCTCTTCCTCTCCCGTCCTTCATGCTACTGCTGCATCTGTTAAATTATGTGTTTCTGAAGTTTATGTCTCTCAATCAATATCGTAACAGCGTTAGCTGTGCCATTAGTATAATAATACACCTTATTACTGCAATAGTTATGTAATAACAGTTTCCTATTACCTTAGTTGAAATTGCAGTATTTCACTTCATGAACTTATTAGGTCATAAGTAGCACCTATCTGCCTATTTCTGTCCAAATGTTATATGTACTGGGAAGAAAATACTAAAATTAAAGTCATTATTTGAGATTATCTCTCTATTATTCCTAATTTTCTCATAATTTTGGTCTTGCAGGTCAAGCTCTGCTCTTTTTTTCTCTGTGAGCGTCTGTTCATTTACGACCTACTGGATGCTGGAAGTCTCGTTCGCCTCTGGCAGCTGAAGATGAGGTTACTATGGAAACAGTTTTTGCTGCTATCAATCATGGAGTATCTTACAGGTAAAATGAATTGGTAATTTTCCCCTGTGCTGCATCCGCACTGGCTTTCCAACTATATCAACTAACTTTAGCATAAAAGGTCTAACAGTCGACGAAAAGTTAAGGGGGTTGGTGAAAAGCTTCACTGAGCTTTTTTAGAGTGTCATAAAATGCTGAGATGCTCATCTACTTTTGGCTCACTTGATGGAGGGTTTGTGTTATGATGCAACAGTGCACGAGTCTGAGCTAAACTCTGAGAAAACATTCCCTGGACAAGACAGATTTGATCAAGCATGTCATGCCTTAAACACAGAATGCTTTTAGGTTCATATGATGTCAGTCTGAAATCACAATTGGCGTGAATGTTGAAGTCTCAAATGCAAAATTGACAGTATACTGACAAGGATATGATAATAGTAGATCATTCACTTACATCCTCAGGAAACACGTCCTTCAATAAATTAAAGAGTTTTCATTGTATACTCGTTTAAAATGTGCTTACAGTAATCAAATTTATCAGCTTGTGGTTCTGAACCACACCTCACTTCTAACCATTGTATGTATTTACACATTACCACCAAAGACGTCTCTCTTAATATTGATGAATGAGATCTGAACAAGTTTTAATTATAGTGGTGGGCAAAAATGTCATGTCACAATACTGATGATATTTTGACATGCAGACACAGTACCAAAGCAGTGCCATGTTCAAAATACTGCCATCAGAAATCATTTTTATTCCAATATTTCTCATATTCTACTGCATTAAACCTAAAAAACAAAACTGATTATTTTAATCAAATATGCGGTTTGGTCAGTGTATTTTAACTACACCAACCGACAATGATGAGCTCACCAAAGCGTATTGTGTATCACGATAAATAATGTGATCACCATAGTGCTAAAATAACATAATATTATGCACTCCTATTTAAAAACATCACCATGTGTGCACCTCCCCCTCCCAACAACCCTACATGTTCGATTCCAATTGATAGAGACTGCTCTTAGAAGCCTATCAGAATGAAAAAAAAAGTCATTCAGCACTATTGATTATCCTCAAAAGCCTACCCTGACAGCACATTAGTGTGAATACATGAAGGGCTATAGAGTGTAACAAGTGAACATTAAGACATATCATCAAATAAAATGCCCAGCTAGCCCAGAGACACTCTGAAATGCATCACAGTACTACGATTTCTGATTCTCTTGAACTCTTTTCGGGTTTCCATACATCTTCATCTTCTGTTCAAGTGCTTTAGAGAAAAAGAACTTACAATATGTTGCAGTGAATAAGTCCAATTGATAGAAAACACTGCAGATTGACAGTCTTAAACAAAAAAAAAAGGTACCAGAACTAACAAGATTGAGAGTTATTTTTGTCTTGCCTGTAGAAGATGCAATTAAGCTGTGCAGTCATTTTGAAAATGAATGGTATTGTTTGGCGGAAGGGTTGGGACTCCCCAATACACTCTCTTAGGAAACAGAAATAGCGTGTCACACTTTAATAGCTCTGCTCCCTCAAGATACAGGAATAGAAATTTTCTTCTGAAACTGTATCCATGTGAGATAATGCCGTATTGTGACTTTGCTTTAGATTTCTTAAGCCAACAAAGAGCACTGCCGAGGAAATTCTGTCTGTTCTGTCTTTGAGCTAGGGGAAGAAAATCAGTGAGACAGCTCTACTGTTAAGAAAGTCATAGGGTGCAGAGCAAATGCAAATTTTTCAGAACCATGATTTATTTAGTACTCCTTAAAGGGCCCAAGACGAATTCCCCTTGCTTATTTGAAATGAAGGAGTAAACACTCACTCCTCACTTTGTTCAGTCCATACATAAGCAGAGGTCACCAACCCTTCTCCTGGAGATCTACTTTCCTGTAGAGTTCCAACCAATCTAATAAGCTGCCCTTCCCCCTTTACCTTTCACTTATATTAGCTTCAGCCAGTCATTGGTTTGTGAAGAATTTCATTAGCTGGAAAAGGAATTATAGATTTGAACTAGGCTCTGCAGGAAGGTAGATCTTCAGGACCAGGGTTGCTGACCTCTAATATAAGCTATGCTGCCAAAAGCACAGCCTGTTTAGAAATGCATTATTTCCCATTATTCACACCGTTTCAGCCCACAGCAGTGTAGCTTGGCCAATTTGTGAAGTTTTCAGAAGTGTTTCAGCTCATAGTGTTTTTCAAATTAAATGCAGTACAGGATAGCCAATTAGAATAGGGCTGATGTATTTTAAATCAGTCTTAAATATGCAGTAATGAGAACAGCCTGTGTAAATGTAAGGTGTTTACACAGGTTGGAAAATGGCCATGTAAAAATAATTATGTTCATTTTTGGTGCATAAACCACACAGATGATATCAGATAACCTCCATAGAACATTAAAAATGTACAATGTGGACCTGTTAAAAAGGAGAGAGCGAAGAGCATGTACCCAACTATCCTGACTAACTTACAGTATATGGTCTGAATTTATTGTCATTACTCTCCAGTGGCAACTGATAAACATCATGCTTTCCATGCATTCTGTTTCCTATAATTAAAGCCCAGGGCACACCATACCTTTTAGCACTGTATGTGTATAATACCAGCAGGGAACCCTGAGGGCCTTCTAGGTCTTTAGAGAGTGCATAATGATTTTCATGGATCATTATTGAAAGGAGGGGATGGGGCCTAGCTCAAGGTTTCCCACTGTATAAATACTCATACAGTACATGTTAAAAGTTTGGACACACTTGATTCTATGTGTGTTTTTCGTAATTCTAAAGGCATTATGATCTAAAGGCTTATGCTTAAATGCTTCAAATTTAAATCAATAATTTGATGTTTATGTATACAGTAAAGTCTCGGCATGTTCGGACCTTCCTCAATCCTGAAGAACATTCCTCATGAAACTCACAAAGGGTTTGAATATCTTATACTGAACTATTAGAATGTTTATCAGTTTTCATTGTCCTGGCACATTTTAATGTGTGTTATTTTATGGAGCAGGAATCGTTGTATGTACGTAATTCAAATATTCATATAATGAAAATATTTTACTGCTCTGCAAGCCTTATTTCTGGCTCCTACAGACTGTGTATGTCTCATTGCTCAGTGTTACTACATGCAGTATGCCACTATAGTATCAGCCATTTACGCTGGAAGTAACACATGCGTAAAACATGAAATTATTTTGCTCAGTATAGCAACCAACTGCTTGTTTCTGGTGACAAGTGTTTATTTCTGCATTGATTCAAATTCATTACCTGTTTACACTGTGGCAGGAATGCCACAGGCAAGGTCTGATGCACGGAGCTAAAAGACAGCACTTGCCATAATCCAAATCATACTGTTCCCTCCTTGAGCAGGAAGCTCTTAGTGACATTAAATAAGAATTTTAAAACTCTCATGAACTCTTGATCTCATGTTTAATGTACTTTAATGACATTTTCTTATTTTCTTAAATATTTCTTAAAATTCTTCTTAAAAAACACTTTCTCAAAACTATAATTTTTATATTTATTTTTGTGATCTAGCGAGTTGCAAAGTGAAACGGACTTGTAGCATTCATTTGTGATGTATTATTGATACACATTATTTAGTGCTAAAGTATGTGAGTCAAAAAGCATGTCAGTCAAACCTGTGGTTATATTAGGCTGAGCACATAATTATGGAGTTGCGACTGTTCGTTTGCATGGATGCTCTTAGAAGTCGCCCTCACCTGCCCAAAGTGTCGTTAATTAACATCTCATTAAGAAATATCTGGCGCAAGCAGTACAACATAATGGGTACGATAATACATGTTATCAAGAATAGACGTGAGGGAGAGAACTGGAGTTTGTACTATGACTGGCTAGTGTAAAGTTAAAACCAAAATCACATCAAGTTTTTGACCAATCACGAAGTACATACCTCTTTACACTTCAGCCATTGCTGTAAAAAGCTAACCAAACCAAATGAAGTCTGCTGTAGACTTTAATAGATGTGAAAACAGCTGAATTTCAACCCAACTGAGTGTCAAACTGATTTCAGAAAAGAACTGTTGTCACCTGAACTGGCTCTTTTGTGATCGTAACATTCATGACAAATTATGTGACACGCAGTAGAGTGTTAACAGTATCTGTCTACACACAATTTCTGATGACATCTGAAATGAAATAATCTGTTCCCTCTTCTCTCTCAGAATGTCTAGATTATAAATCATTCCATGGGCCAAAATGGCGAATGGAGCCCAGTGATTTGATGGTTCCTGTGGGTTTACCTGAAGAAGAGGCCACACTCACCTGTGATGCTAAAGGCCTGCCTGCTCCTCAGTATAGGTAATGTACATTTAATTCCTCTACCCCACACTCTCCTCTTCCTGCTTTCAGTGTCAGGGACAAGCTGTGCTGTGACACATTTCTCAGCTCGTAATGGTTTACGTTACATCGTGAAAATCCGAGAGCATAGTAGAGTCATGAAATCAGGAATACAGTTGGTACATTTGATGCTCGACTGCTTTGTTTGTGTGCTTTAATTGTTTGCCTAAAGAAACAGAGTTGGCTCTGCTTTATTGGATATATAGCACAAGCTGAAAAACAGTTTCCTTTAAGATCAGTGTTATCTACTGTGGTCAGTTGCTGCTTTCTAGTGGCATCTAATGAATTATGGATTTGGTGTCTTGAGGCTGCACCTACAGAATCTGTCCCCAACAAACTGCAGTGTTTACCTCAGTGCGCCGCAGCTGGGGCAGTCGCACGTAATGAATTCATTAAAACAGCTACATCAATTAAACATGGACCCCTTCAGTTCTGTATGTGCATCTTATTCAGGCTGTTTGACGGTTAGCAATGTCATCGTTATGGTGTGGAATTATGTCACAGTATACACAATATCATGGGTATCATCAAACAAAATTTACCACCAAAATGGGAACTTTAATGAAGACAGCAAGACGTTTTTTACTGTTAACATAAAGAGAATCTGTTAAAAGCTTTTTGGAACTTATCCATTGGTCAGTTCATCCTGAAATTTTCACACAACGTAAGGGGCAGCTGCTATGTTCAAAGCATGTAGAAAATAAATAAATATGCAAATATAGACAAAAGAAAACATTTTGGGAAGTTTTGACTGGTATGCAGTTCTCACTACAAGGGCGTCATTCAAAATATGGACGCGGTATTAAATCGCAGATAAACATGTGCCTGTATTTGAACTGATGCGGTGATGGCGCATTAACGTTTATTAAATTTGCTTTCATACAGCACAGTATGCACAAGTAAAACAGATACTCCCTGAGAATTCCACATTTTACAGGGTCCAGGAAGTGGTAAACACGATGTAACTGCTCTTTAGCTCTTAATTGATTATTATTTGAAGTAAAACAGCTTTCAGGCATTCAAGGGAAACAGAGTGAGGTTCATTATTTAGGGTATTGTCTGCTACTGTGTGCATGAATGAAGCAAGTGTGCCTGTAAGATAGTTGTTAGAAGTTTCCCAAGTTTATTAATGTATTTGTTATTCTTGTATTTTTGTACTTACCTTAGGGTAAGCAGTAATATAAAACGTGTCTGTTGCATTTTCTCATTGTTTTTTACGATTTAAGGAAGAAAAAGAGCTGTGTGAGTGTGTGAACGTGTGGCAAAATATACTATAGTATTATCTGTTGTAATGTGTGGACTTGCCAGAGTGTTCAGGGTGGTGACTGCGTTGATAAGGATGATTACATAGATGGCTGTTGCAGTGCAAATGTTAATGTCAGTGATTATAATAGCCAGGCATATAATTGCTCAACCATTTAGGTTGTCTTGTTGTTTAACTTAGACTGGAGATGCGTTTCAGGTTTTGGATGTCTGAACGATGCAGAACATACAGTATATGTCATTTGTCCTCATTAGAAAGTGATATATTGTCACATATATATGTTATATAATATATGATATATTGTTACAAGTGTCATTGTGTGTGTTAAAAAGCTTAATAAAAACCGCTTATTGTTTATGTTGTGCTCATATTTGTAACATAAAATTGTAATAAGGCTGGTCAGCTTAGAAAAGAGCATCTTTTAATACGGGGCCTGTTTTTTATCGAGTTAGGAATTTTTGACTGAGGGCTATTGGCGCACTCTGCACAAAAGACGTAACCCATTCAGTGTGTAGAAACGGCACCAAAACACGTCTCTCCTGTTAAAACACAAGGGTTTAAAAAATGGGTGCAATGTGAACCACCCCAATTAGCACCAATTACCCTTGAACTATTGCCTGTTAGAGTCTATACTTGGTTGGTGTAGCTCAGTGGATAACACCACTACCCACCAGGGAGTGACCACCGCATGTGGGAGACTGGGGTTCAAATCCTGGCATGGATGACTACACCAATAAGAGTCCTTGGGCAAGACTCCCAACACCACATTAGCCTACCTGTAATATGATTAACCTTGTAAGTCGCTCTGGATAAGAGCGTCAGATAAATGTATACTCTTGTGTCTGTGACATTTTAACCAGGCACATACATAGGCTCTCCCTTTAGTACAAGTAAGGTCATTTTGAAAAATGGAATAAAGAATCTCTAATTTTTTAATTCTCTTGACCAAGAAAATGAAAAAGACATGTATGCTTTGATTGACCAACATCATTGTATATTAGTAATATAAATAAAAATGAATTTCTTACAACATGCTCACAGAAAGAGTGACGAGTTTACAGAATATTCACATTACACCACTTAAAACTATTTCCAAAAGAAGGAGGTGAGCTTGTAGCAGGTGAGGGGATCATTATTGGGAATAAAAGGAGCACTACCAAAGGCTGGCAGTGGTCGTCGAGTTTTCTGTGCCAAAGACAAAGACGGGACCATCCAAACTTTTATCAGAGGAAGGTGTAAAAGCCAATATCTGTCATGGTATTTGTTGGCATCAGTGCCCACAGCATATGTGACTTGTAAATATGTGAAGGTAGCATTGATACGGATATTATTTTCCTGGAAAGTCCATGGTTAATTTGGCAAGATAATGCCAGGCCATTCTGCATGTGCTCAAACAGCATGACTTAATAGACCTACAGTACTTGACTGGCCTGCCAGCAATCCAGATCTGTGTCCTTTTGAAAATATTTAGCGCATCATGAAGATGAAAATTAGTGAATGATAAGCATAGACTGTTGAGCAGCTGGAGATTTGCATGAAGCAAGAATGGCACAACAATTCCATTTTTAAACCTGCAGCAGTTGGTATTTTTAGTTCCCAGGTGATTATTAAAAGAAAGGGGATGAAACACAGTGGTAAACAAGCCAGGCATCAGGCATCAAATTCAGAATACAGTTAAGTTGTTCAGTGAAACGCTGTAAATCTTAAGTAAATAAAGGTTTAGCAGAATTAACAAATCACAGATTCTTGTGCTGCTTCTTGTCTGCTCTGGTTAAATGGTTACGTACATACGGGCACTTCCAGTCTTGGAGCAGTCAGTTAGCATCAGCAGTGCGTCGTTCAGCGTCTTGGGAAAGGATGATTGGAGATTCAGGTCTTAAGGAAATGAAGCTTTAATCACTTCCCTGGCTTACTGTTGTTCTTCCTTCTGTGTCGAAAGCCCATTTCCTCCTTCCACTTATAGGCGAGCAGTGGGTGTTTGGCTTTGCTGTATGGTCTATACCATTCCACTCTCTCCTCTTCTGGTTTTCTTTCCCCTATCTTCCGGCCATGCACAGGCTTTTATGCATTTCTAATGCTGCAGCCTTAGCCCAGGTGCCTTTCTTGATGTGCAAATAGGTCCGAGCCCTCTTTTCTCTCGTCCTCCGCTGCCTCCATAGTGCAAGGAGTCTGAGTTGTCAGCTAGGCAGAATAAATCACCCTGGTAAGGTCATGAGGTTCATTAAAACCAAGGGTAGATGTAGTGCATGATACCGTTTATTAATTTTTATCTCGATTTTAGTCTTCACCAAGGCTATGTACTCTAACAAAGCACTATGTACTGAATCACTAAAGAACATGCAAAGCCTTTAGCACATACTACATTTCAACAAGCACAGCAGGCCTCTACTATGACTTGCTGTTTGAATGAAGCCTAAACTGATTTGTGTAGGGGACTAAGTTCTGGACATGAAGGAAACAAGAAAGGAAACAGGAAAAATTCTCCTTACAAGAACTCGATGCGATCAAAGAGGTGAGTGATGAGCAGTTTTGGAAATAACTGTGAAGAAAATTATACAAGTGGAACGATCAGATTGCCCATGGACAAACAAAAAAGAGCATGCATTAGTGCCATCACAGTGTGTAGCAGATACAAGTATAAATGTTTAGTGTGCTCTGAGCATCCTGATCAATCCTCACACATCCCAGATGGGTTGAATGAAAGAATTCACAACATCCAGCAAAAAATGTTATTTTGGTGAGGAAAAATAAAGGCCAGTCTTCAAAGGAAAAGTTTAGCAAAACAATCTAATTAACATGACACCACTTTCATTCATTTATGTTTATGGCACTTAACTGTCTGCTACAAGTCTTCGTTTTTATCCATAAGACCTATACAGTAAATGACTTACCCCCTAACTACTATAAAACTAATATGCATGTTATGTAGTCATTGAATGATAATCAAGCCTGAACCAATCCATATTCACGACTTTGAGACCCAAACTGACCAAAATCCATCCATACTGCTGCAGAACAAGTGCATCTATGGTCGGTGTTGCATGCCGGTCCTTATCCTGTCGTAGCTTAGAATAGTATTTCAAGCCCTATACTGTACATATGAAGGCTGGCTTTGTTGTATACATAGGCTATAGGACACATCCAGAAAGAGAAGGAGAGTTTCAGGAGAGAAAATGTAGTGCATGAAATTACACTGGCATATATTTTCAAATAGAAACCAGTCCACTGCATGGAAAATGATTCGTTTGGAAACAAACCCAAGCCTGACCCAGTGCTGAATGTGAGAAATCAGCCTGAGCACAGCCCAAGACCTGATATTTTGTTGTGGTTCGAGTCAGGTTAGACCTCTAGCACACTTGCAGTCTGTAATGCTGAGTGTACATGTTGCCAGTAGGAGGTTGAAGGCAAACCAAATATTCCCCTGATTTTAACAGAGCAGTAAAGGAAAATCCACCAACACCTACAGCAATGTGCCATGGTGGCCAACAGAACGTCCTGTGGAGTAAAATTATCCCAACTTTTGACATTAAAAGTGGGATGAACCGAATATTGATTTTTTTTGTGCTCTATATAAAATAAAATAAACAGTACAGAACTTCCTATTGCCATTTTCCACTTTAAATAAGGAACTGACACTGCTCCCCTCTCATAATCATTCCTTTCACCAGTGACACTCTCACTTTACCTCCATTTTCATGGTTGCCACTGTCAGTTACATACCACTATGAATCATAAAACAGCCTCATGTATTTGCAGCATACAGGTCAGATTCCTGGACGGGGATTAAGCCTAGTCTTGGACTGTACAGCATTCTGAGTAAAGGTTCTCCATTGGAAGGATAGTGTAGACTTAATCCCCATCTGGGAAGTTTACACTTAGGGATTAGAGGGGTTAAACTGCTGCCGTAATTCACAGGCGGCAGGATAACTTGCGTGCGTGACTCTTTTCTGCCAAAATAATTTTAGGAAGAAAAAAAGCATAAAGACTCGACAAACTCTGTCAAATCCCAAGATGAGTCGAGGCAAGATGCATCAAGAGCAAACTGCCAAAAAAGATTTGATTTAATCCACTGAGAGCCTCCAGTAAGCTTCTGTGATTGGAGACGGAAATGTCACGCGTACTTGTGATGAAGAATCCTGCAAATTACGGAAAGATCATTTAAGACACAGTGTCGAATTCAGGGCCCAGCACGTTACATCTCTTAAAGTTTATGAAACCATTCAGCATCAACTGCCCTGCTGGGTCCTGCATGATGAATTAGCTTTCTTTCTAGGTTTGGGCCACTAATGCAGCCACATACTGAAGACTAAGCAGCAAATTACTTCTGCTAGATTGCACCGCAGCGTGTCAAAAAACTCACTTTCGCTTTTTACATGGCCGGCTCTATAATGCATCTACCACCTTGATCAGAATTTGTGTGCGTGTGAGTCAGTTAGGTGAAGCCAAGCCTTGCTAGCCAGCTGAGAGTGGCTGGCCCATGCTGGCTGTGCGTCTGTGTTTGAGAGAGATTTCTTTCTTGGCTGAATCGCACGTAGGCTGCCGTGGCTGTCTCTCCAGGGTGAGTCTACAGGTGCAGGGTGTCTGAGCTCCAAGAAAAGAGTGGAGAGAGAGCGAGAAAGATTGAGCAGATGAGCCTGCAGCTCTAGAGCCCAAAGCATCAGTCTTATCATCAGCCAAGCCTTTCCTTCCCCCTTCCATACAAAATTGATATGAACAGCAGGGTTGACTAGAGTTCAGCCACGGCGACACAAGAGACACCAGTGCTTTCCAGAAAAGCCCTGAGGCGGATGTAACCTCGCTTCACACCTCCTTCTCTCCCTCACTCACTCAGCCTCTCTTCGGATGTGGCACCTATTTACGGCCGTGTGTCAAGTGCCCTTCATCAGGCTTAGCTCTCTCCACATCTACATCTATTTTTAACCCGCTCGTAGAATCGAAACCTTTCTATTGATGCCGTGTGAGGCTACCATTTGCATCTCATGTAGAAAGAGGGGGCTCACATTAGAAACAGCTGGTGATTTGGCCAGAATGTGAGTGTGATTGCCTCTAATGCCGAAATGTTAAGAGCAGGGCTTTTTGTTCTGGTCCTTACCTCCTGATCCGCTTCATGTTTGCACTCTGTACATCTGCTTGTTCAGATAACGATTCTGAAAAGGCCCAAGCATTAAACTCCATGGGTAAGGAATTAAAATATATGTAGCGGTCTGTGAGACAAGGACAGAAGCATGGATTCATGTAAAATCGCATTCCAGCAGTGTATAGTTAACCTGCACCGCTGAGAGAAAATGAGTAATGTTTCGAAATAAATGTGTGAATTCTGAGGTGGGCGGCAGCTAACCACCCTATGTCCTGCCTTATCCAGTCACTGAGAATTTTTGATAGTGAACGGGCAAAGCACCTCACACACGACTCAATAAACACACCAGGAGGTGTGGGTAATACCAGCGTCATGGGGATTTGGGTGTCATATAATCCTCCAGGCGTTGTGGGATTCAGCTCCTTCATAGATGCCCCCTCCCCCAACCCCATTCTCTTGGCGCTATTTTCATGCTTGTGAATTACCATGTGGTGCCGGATTCCTCCTCTTTCTGCACTGGGTTTTGTGTGCGTCCTAACCCATGGGAATAGTACTGATATTCTGTCAAAGTAAAAAACTAGCAAGCTCCAAGATCCTTCAGTGATCTTCCTCACGCTTTGAATGGGTCCCTGCAGGACTGGCCTGGCTTCTGAATGGCACACTAGCTGCTTTGACCTCCAGTGGGCTGCCATCCAGAGCTCTGGTGACTGAGGCAGCTGAAGCATGAGGAAGCAGGATTGATGACCTTGTCTAATAGTAATTAAAGGCCAATAAAAAGAATTGACCGAAAAGAGCTTCAGAATACCAACCAAACATTACAAAAGCTAGTGACCTAGATCAGCACAGTTTATAGAAACTCCAGATTGTCATTTTGAGAGTCACATGATTTTCATTATTGTCAGTTGGCCTTGCTCTTATTAAAGGCACTGCTATTCCGAGTCCTCCTATGACTGGGTCAGGGCACAGGGGAGGCAGTTTTTTTTTTCTTTTGCTTTACTGTTTTGTCCTTTGTTCCATACACAAAAGCTGACACAAAAAAAACAATGATACTATATGAGTTTAGTTTTCATTTTTATTTAAAAAACACAATGCGGGGCAGTAAAGTTGTGTTTGTAGAATATTTTCATTCATCCCTATTTGGTCAAAAAAGGTAGTTAATCTAGTAAAGAAGAACTAAATTAAAAAAATGAGCACCAACTTTATTGTCTGAGAGTTTATGACTGCATAGCTAAGCTGTTTGCCTTCTCTGAAGCAGAGTTGCCTGAGGCTACCTGTATCACCTGATGAACGAGAGCTGGGACACGTTTTTCCTTGTCCTCTTCCTGATACCAAAGATGCTATTCCATTTGACACCTTACACCATGGTGTGGGGATGTCCCACGATGTAGGAAATGTGCCATAGTGGTGGCTTTTTATACAGGCATGATGTCTGCCTACAGGACAGAGCTTGTTTAACCAGTCCCGCTGTTTTGCTTGAACAGTCTCATCTTTTTAAGATACATTAAATATGGTGTTTATATATGAGATCATATTACCCAGCATTAAAGAGGTTTACATTTGACAATACTGCCGTATTTTTTATACTAGAGGCAGATTAGCTTTTGCTGTCGCAAGTTACTGCAGTAACTTGATTAACCGTCAGCAGGCACAGGCCTAACAATGTGCCAGCAAAGAGGGGAGCATTTTGAGTTTTAAATGTTGGTATTTATCTCTCGTAATTCAGTGGAACTGCAGATGCAGATAGGTTGATGCATTACATTGAAATATCATTGCAAAATGACAGCAATAACTCTGAGGGTTAAAAAAGTGAATCATCCGCTTTCGGTGAGTGGAAGCTCAATTATCTGTGACGGGGTACTCAAATATCTGTAGTGTGGTTAAGTTTGTGTGTGGCCACATCCAAAGTAATTTCTAAATCAGCTCTGGGTCTCAAGTCTGAGGCTGCCTGCTGAGGATTGTGTGGTGAGTGATTATTTGTTCCTCTGCAGGTGGTCACTGAATGGCACACTGATTGATCTCAGGGTCGACCATCGCCGTCGGCTGTCTGGGGGGAACCTGGTCATTAGAAGTCTGGAACGGGCCCAGGATGCAGGAATCTACCAGTGTACTGCCTTCAACCCGGTGGGAGCCATTCTCAGCAGGAGAGCCAGCCTCCAGTTCGCATGTGAGTCACCCTCTGTATACCACAGCATGCTCCTGACCCAGTGAGAGCCAACTGCTGTTACGAATGGTCACACTAAAGATTAAGCAGTTAAAGGTCAGAGAACTAAACTTGGACCAGTGGTGGGCAAAATGACCAAAAAATAATCACAATATTTGAAAACCTTATACACAGTATACATCATGATATTTTGTTTCTGCAGAGGTTAATTTGTTAAACACTATCGCATCCACACAGTGTATCCTTTTTTGACAGGAGGAGGGGGGGTGATATCCCGGTGTTCATTGGGCTGAAGCCAGTTAAGGACTCAACTGAGCATTCTAACCCTTGATAGAATATTTTCATTTTCTTAGATTATATCAGATTACCTTCATATACTGTAAGAATAAAGCACTGTTGCAACATCTCTGGGCATTCTGATGTGTAATTAAACTTAATTAAAATACTACAAGGCAGTCAAAAACATCACTGGTAAATCATTCTTTTTATAGCAAGTTGCATTAAAATGCTAAACTGGGAATCCTGCCCAGTCTGGCAGCCATGAACAGGTTGCTGGCAGTGTTTGAACAGTAGTGAGTGGTGCAGAAAAGCATCTCTTTAACCTTTCTCTTATAGTTAAAAGAGGTCTGTTTGGTCCACTCTTGTCAGTGAACGAGGGAGTAATGAAGGTTTTTGGAGCCACTCATAAGTGCTTCATACCAGAGCACCAAACTCAGCTATGCTGGTGCAGTTCCATCGGGTTCCTACAGCTGTGGACAGTTTAGCCAGTACCCTCATTTGTTTCTGTAATAAATAAAACTGAGAACAAACTAGCTAGCAATCCAGATCAGGAAAATGATTTGGGCTGATGTTGTCACCTAAAATCAGTCTCACAAGCAGTGCCAAATTGGAATTTTCTGTGAGTCCTGTGTGCACAGATAACAACTGCTACTGGTGACAAGCTAGCATAACAAACAACACATTTATTCAAATGTATTAAATATTATGAAATCGTATGAAATATTTCTTGCTGCCCTGCTCCCATTCTCCAGATATGCTTAGTGAAACCTTATTTGGAAGCCTCCCCTAAAGCTCTTTTCAGCTAATCTTTCAGTTTGCCCAGTATTCTGCATGCAGGCTATAAGCTCAGAAAAGCTTAGCATGATGTAATTCATTATGATAATGATATCATATCATCATATCCAGCAGTTCTTATCCTAAACAATAAACAGATTTGGGCAGTTAGGACAGTTGTCCGCTTATCAAAAACCAAATGAAAAGCTTGATTTATATTTGACAGCCAAAAGATATGCCAAGAAATAGAAATCACCCTGTGGGATGTAGCAGAGCTGGGCCAGAGTAGTAGGCTGGCTTGTATAACTCCAGAGCTATACTGTCCCCGTTTCCAATTCCTTTGTTTGACTCGTTGACAGAAGTTTGGACAAAGCATGCAAACATGCTAAATGCTAGGAATGTTCTAACACAGCATGAAAGACATTGGATAACACTTTTAATTGGAGGGAGTGTACATAACACATTCATAACTGCTTACATAAACACTTCATAGCACATTCATAAATATTTAAATCAACATTCATAAAGTATACATAACATTAATTTTATTAATATTACTATAGCTGTACCTCTTTGAACAGAAAGTGCTTTGACACTTTGCACTTTTCATTTATTTTGCACTTTGTTATTCTTTTATGCTGTGACTACTATTTTATTGTGCCAGAGGGTTCATTCAACAGCCCATACACTGTTTAGGAAAACATAATTCATCCTTAGTTTAAGTCTCTCAGGGTTAAATGCCCATGTCTAGAGGTTTTATTTTTAGGGGTGTACTTCCTCACTTATGGCACTGGAGAAAGTACATGTATAATGTAAAAGAAGACTTAAAGTAAAAAAGAGAGAAAGCAGAAAATATGTAAATATTTAAATAAGAAAGAATTAATGTCGCACTAAAATTACACAGTACTCAATATTCATATTATGTAAGGCGTTTACACTTTATAAATATAGATATAAAGATTTATTAATACGTTACAAAGAGTTTATGTAAGATGTTATGAATTTGTTATGGAGACACCCTTTAAGTCCTACCAGAAATGAAATGCTTGAATGCTTTTTGTTCTGATGTTTGTGATCAATCTGACCACAGAAACATGAACCTGCTTGAGAGAAACACTTTAGTCAGAGGACTCTGTTTATAGCCTACACTTATTAACATGTCATGTCATTTCATTTCAATATTTTTATTTGGTTCCCACTGTCAGGTACGTGCATAAACCCTTACAGCTAAGTCATCACATAGCTATGTTTAATGGGCATAGATCTCAGCAGTGTCTAATGGGTTTTTTTCATGTTCAGTTTCCTTTCTTTGGGTGTTATATACTCATAAGATTCCTGTTCTAGCTGTAGTTTCTGCTTTACTCAGCTTTAGTTGCAGCTGCAAACTGCTCATTGAAACACCTCAGAGACATTTAATGGGACATGCAGTAGCATAACAAGTGATGAACAACATTTCCGTCGCCCCATATAAAATCGCGACACAATGGTGATGTTAAAAAAGTGGTACAGGTTCTTCAGGTACAGCCAGTGTAAATGACCTTAAGGGGAACCACCTTAGTGATGTGGGTGTACCACCCCAGTGGTGGTCTAAGAGGTTTTTTACTGGACATGTAGGTGTTGCAGTGATTACTGTAGCTCCTTAATTGCTGACTTGTTCCTCCTCTCCTCCAGCTCCTCCTTATCCTCACATTAACTCCCCCTGTTCACCATTCATGGCACTCTTGTTTTGTCCTTAGCACATCACAGAGTCATTCCAAGTTGCTCTTGCTTTCCAGAGCCTCATTATGAGTGTTTGGTCGTTTCTGTTTCTAGTATTCCTGTGTATGACCTTTCCTGGCTGCTGTTGTTTGCTGATTACAGATTTGACTGTGATAACCTTGTCTGCTTTTGTTTCCGAGCATTCTGCCTATATTGAACGCGACTCCTGGAAAAGCCCAAATAAAGCAACCTCTTCATCCTTCTGCCTACAACTCTCAAAACATTCTACTAGGCTAAAAAAAGAAACGTGCTCTGTAAGCTGCTGATGTACTTTTGCAGTTGTTCAACAAATCTTACCTCGAATACCGTCTTACTTGGAACAGCCAAACCACTTGCACTATGAGACTTTTTCTGTCAGTAATAGATTGCCTTATGGCTGTGGCTGTGACGGGCCTGCTATAACTGGTTTTATTTTCTGATGCATGCTTGCTGAGGCAGCAGAGCCAGAGCAATAAACAACCAGCATGCTAACAGCCTGATTGGCTACAAATGAATGTCCATTTTTTCCCTTCCATAAAAATGTTAACATTGTCATTGTTACAAGCGTCGCCTCTTGTGGCATCGAGCACCTGATGGAATATGAATTGCCAAAAACGTCAATCGGAAATGACCTTCCAGAACAAATGATTGCTATCATGGGGGTTTAATTTGAGACAATTACTGATAGTACTTTATGGCCCATGCCTGGTTTAGCTATTTTATTAGATTCAGCAATTACATCCGAATTGTGTGCTTTCTTCCATAGTGGGCGAAGAGTAAATGTTTCGTATTTATCTTTTGGATATTGTATTTTTGCCATTTCTGTATTGTTTTTTTTATAATTATAACTTTATAAATGTATTTTCAATGTTCACAAACCTTTTTTCCTCTTTTCCTAACATCACAGACTTAAATTTCAAAACTCAGACGAGAAGTGCAGTGTCAGTGCGTGAGGGTCAAGGAGTCGTTTTACTATGTGGTACACCTACATATGCAGGAGGTGAGGCCAGAGAACACGTTCTGTTATCCAGAATGCCTTTTCAGTCCTGCATCATGCTTATTTATAAATCGTTCAGGACTGAGCTTACTTTCTACTGTAGTACTGTAGATCTGTATCTGTCTATCTATCTATCTATCTATCTATCTATCTATCTTATCTATCTATCTATCTATCTATCTATCTATCTATCTATCTATCTATCTATCTATCTATCTATCTATCTATCTATCTGTCTGTCTGTGTGTCTGTCTGTCTATCTATCTATCTATTTATCTATCTATCCTTCCATACATCCATACAAACTCTATTCTAAAAAATGCCATCCTACATCAGTAGGCGGAGGTAGATCCCGTAGTGTTGTAGTAAGTCTGAAAGTCAGGATGTATTATTTAAAATATCACTACAATTGTGCAATTATGTAAACTCTTAGCTGTTTTTCTTAACCCTTAACTGTGTTTACTACTCATGTACTAGGCTAGCTTTTTTGAGTGATGATCAAAATGAGCTAAGTTGTCACCTTTTAAACAGTCAATTTGTTTAACCAAATAAACCTAATTAAGATATTGGGTAACCCAGTAAAAATCTGGAGTGTAGTTTAAATCTGACTTTAAACTAGTTTGGCAGAATGATTCATTTAGGCATTAACAAATCGCAACCAAAGGCATTATGTCAGCAACCAGGTATAAAACTTCTTATGAATGTCTACACTGCTTGCACTTGTTTGTATTAGTGTTTATTAATGTGTTTTGTGTATGTGAGTTATGTAAGCATGATTTATGTTAGGTCTCTAATTATTGATTAAAAGGTCTGGGTAACCCAGATTTACAGTACTGTGTCATGTAATTTACATACTAGAAATGATGTAATAATTTATAGAAGACTTGCCTGTCCCGTATCATATCCTCTTTAGATTTATCCTTTGCCTGGGTGTTCAACGAGTACCCATACTTTGTCCAGCAAGACAGCAGACGTTTTGTCTCTCAGGAGACGGGAAACCTATATATTGCTAAAGTGGAGCCATCAGACGTGGGGAACTACACGTGCGTGGTGGTAAACCGCATCACAAAGGGCAAAGTGCTCAGCTCTCCTACTCCTCTGGTGCTAAGAACAGATGGTGAGCATCTTTTGCAATCATATCTGGTGGGAAATAGTGCTTCAATAGGTTATTTAGCATCTGTGCTAGTCTGTTAACTACCATAAATTGATGCTATATGGATTGTTTGAGGATCATTAAAATGGGCTTGAAGCAGCCCTCACAGCTCTGCCATATTTCATGCATTTTGAGCTCTAAACATCATTTGGAGAAACCCCATACGTCATCTTATGTGTAACTAGATTGTGTTTGTTTCACTGAAATGTACCTGCATAAGTACTTTTAGTTAAATCACTTTCACCTGTCGTTTATTTGATATTACCCATTTACTGGTCAACATTCCAGGCCATATCCAAATTCATATATGGAGACCACGCTGCAAAAACAGCCTGTTTGAAATACATTGATTTTGTGTCACAAAAAACATGTTGGCAACAGCAGCAACACCTTTTTTAAAGGGGAATTGAACCAGCTTGTTAGCATTGCTGTCAGATGTTAAAAAAATCTTTCAGAGTAGTTTGATGTCAAATGGCGCACTATACAGATACAGAGGTGGTGATAGAAACCATGGGGGCTGTGATGCTTACAATGCAAATATAGCCATACTATTCGAAACCACCAGTGAACCTAGCCTTGTCATCTGGGTTTATATAGTGTTGTTGATAGCCCAATATATATATGGGTTTTATATGGGAACTGTTTTGCCTCACAACTCCCTGCATGTGCCTCTCAGCCATGTATGTATTCAACAATACTTTGATCTTAAAACTTGTAAAACAATAAATGTCTGAGAGACAGTCAGACAGTCAGACAGTGCACTATTTCATGTATTCATTTTCTGTGATAGAGCTTCAGACGTCTGGCACGTCACATAAAACCTCTCTGAGAAACTTACTTGCTAGAGTTTACTTTTTAATCATTTAATTATGGATTTTGAAATATCACTGACATCTTTAAGGAGACAGATTATAAATAATTATAAATAATACAAATGGAACTGTACATAAAGGAGCCTGAAACCAACAAATTCCTCGGACATGAGCACTTCCTCCTCATGCTATAACAGTTTGATCATCATAATACAACAAGTTACTTACAGTATTGGTGCTATATCAGCACCGCTGATAAATTTGAACCATAATGTGCTTAATATTAACCTTAATTTTCTCTGCCAAACAGTGTATTAGTGGGGCCCTAATTTGCTGCACTGACGACGTTTAAAGCAGCTTTACAGATATCTGGGCCAAAACCCCTAATGAGCAAGCCAAGGCTGACAGTAACAGAAAAACTCCCCAAGAGCCTGATAATAAAAACAGTGAGAGGAACATAGACTCAAAAGATGTACACCTTCTCCTCCTGTCAACACCAGATTCAGGTTGTTTGCTGTGTACAGTACAGACTCTATTACCCTTTACTTTAAAGTAGCACTACTTTTTATACCAGTCAGTCTGGTTTCCTGGTCCGCACCCCGGTTTGCTCTCTAGGAAATCTCATCTCCGTTCTACTGTTGCTTTCTCATAAAACAAACCTTGCCAATGGTTGAATGAAATATTCACCAGCAGTGCAAAAGCAGCTGCAAACACCACGCCTCGCCACACCACATCAGCCTCCAGATCGGTGTGAATTATTTGTGGCTTTTGTTATATTTCATTCTCCAAAGCTTAGGTCGAAGATAACACTTCCCTCCCACTAAGCGTTTGTGCATGTGGTTTGAAAGCTCAGGAGCTGTTTGTGCTCCTTGTTATGCACATCTTGAGATGTATATGAATTATGAATGGATAAACAAAGTCTTTTGTGTGCCATAGGAGCAATGGGTGAATACGAGCCCAAAATAGAAGTTCATTTCCCCGACATGGTTCCAGCTGCCAAAGGATCCGTTGTGACGCTGGAGTGTTTCGCTCTGGGGAAGTAAGTGGAATTCCACAGCTTTTTCAATCGGTTGGTCACCAATTTCCTTCATTTTAACAGAGATCTTGACTTTTTAGAGGCAGGAGTGTTTTTCAGCCAGGCACAATTTTCCCACCTCTTCTCAGCACCTTTTAAATCATGCTTGTCAAAGTCTGTTTAGGGATCACCACATAACAGCAAACATTTTTTGCCCCAAAGCATTTCTCCTGGCTTACTTGATCACATTAGTGGATGAGCTGTACATGTTTTCACACTTTCCTCCTGTGAAGTTGCCTAAAAGGCATTGAGGGTGCTATAGTGTGAAAAGATTTCAACTGAGTAAAGTGAATAAAGTCAGTGGAGCCTGTCATTTAGTAGGAACTAAATGAGGGCCCTGTACACAATATCAGAAGTAAGCAGAATCTCAGATCTTCTGGAAGAAAAACAGCAGCTGTTTTCACTCACAAGCAGTTCTGCTGATTCACTTGCTCCCATTAGTGGGCGAGCTATACATGGTTTCCCACATACCTAATGCAAACACCAGAGAAGAGATTAAAAGGCAGAAATGGCTGTTTTTTACTGTAAGCAAAGGGGATTTACTATGTTAACAGCATTACCACATTACGCTTTTGAACCCCCTTGTTAGAAGGATACATCATCAGTTTTTTTCTTCAATTGTTTCAGTCCAGTTCCTGAGATAACGTGGAGAAGGGCTAATGGAGTTCCCTTTCCCAGCAAAGTGAAGATGAAGAACTCCAATGTTGTTCTGGAGATCCCCAGTTTCCAGCAAGAGGACGCAGGGGGCTATGAGTGCGTTGCAGAGAACAAGATGGGGAAGAACACAGTGAAAGGACGACTTTCCTTCCATGGTATGTTCACTACTGAATCTGCTCTCCCTCCTCATAAAACATTAATTGGTTTGCTGAGATTTTTTTTTTCCCAGACACATTAGCATTCACTTGCAGGACTGATGTCAGGCTTGTTTTTACTTTGAGCTTTGGACTCCTAAGCAAGATAACCATGCATTGTCACTCCATCATTTCTAATTCTTGTCAGCATTTCAGAGCCAGGAACTCTGCCAGTTTTTGCCATTTCACAGGAGTTTTTCAGTCAATTATTTTCTTTTCAGCGCTTTCCTACTCTGCCTTGACTCTCCTATGGTTTCCATGACCACATGGCTCAGAACAAAAAAAAACAAAAACAAAAATTGAGCTTCAGATAATTGGTGTTGGCAGCGCAGTGTTGTGTGCATTAGCAAGTGTCAGTGGTGTTAAATGTTGATGGAAACACCATTTAGTTTATTCTGGAATTCGGAAAGGTGGCAACCAGGAGCAGTTGTTTTGTGGAGAGGCAAATTAATTACTTCTGAGCTGATTATCACCGGGATGCAAAAACTTTAGATGCTACATGCATGCTGAGAATTCCTGATGAGGATGTGGAATTCTGAATGCAACTATTTATTTATTAGGACCAATAAAAAAGTGGCTACCTTTGCTTTTTTCAGATTACTTTTCTCTGTTTGTCATGCGATTTCTTAGTGCTGTTATTCTTAACAAGAAAACACATGAGTAGTCACATAAGTCTTGTTTTATCGATTAAACAAGATTAAAGGCACTAATAACCTCTAACTGATGCTTACAAGCATAGTGCATACTGTAATAAAGGCAAGTTTCAGGATCTTTTATGTAGCGATATAAAACCATAGCACAGAGAAAGCTCAGATTCTCAATCACCAGGCAAAGTCACAGGTAGGTCTATGTGGGTCTAGGCCTGCCCAAGTTGTTCACAGGCCCTTCCAATTATGCATGGACAGAATATTATTAAACTGCATTTTTTTAAGATGATGAAATTTGTTGATCTGTTTATATAGCCCGTAAAATCATTACTTTCTAGGCCAAGTTCCAACGTATTTTCTCTGCTCTGTAATCGCTGCCTAGCCTGAAGCCTTCAGTTGATTTGTGCACCAGTGTTTGAATTTGAAGCCCCAACTGCTGTCAAGATGTACCTCTAGAGGCACCTGTTCGTAAAAGTGAGAGTATGCGGTTTTCTACCCATCCAAAGCCAAAAACAATTCTTGCTAACTTAATTGCTGTCAGTGGTCTGCAGAGCTGCTATTTTATGCAGTGACTTTACTACAAAAAAAATTTCATTTCCTCTGTGGCTTTGTTGTAATGATAACTAGGTTAGGATTTGTCCTTGTCTTTGTACATCTCAGCCATCTGATTTTGGCTTTTGTCAGCTTCAGCTTTGGTGAGTGGGCACATGCTTTATAGTAATTGCTTTATAGAGTGCTGCTGGTTTTGGATATGTTTATGTGAATCCAATATTCTGGCATTATGTGTACACAATCAAGCTATTGGTTTGTATCACTATGGGGTGGATGGAATAAGTGGGTTGATGACTGCAGTGCTGTGAGAAATAGACTGTAGTCTGATCTTATGAACACTGAGGGGCAAAGAAAGTTGGATCTCCCACTTTTTCACAAGCTTATGCAAAATTTATTTCTACTCTGGCATCAGATTAAAATGAGTTAAAGGGCCCATCATGAAAGTCTTTGAATGTTTCTCCTGGGCCAAAGTCATGTTGCTGTCTAAAGAACAGGGCTACTATAACAAAGAAAAGAATATAGTGTTTATATCTGGTAGCTTTATTAGAAGATTTAGGAGTGGCTCAGTTGTAAAATGCCTTAGTTGTATTGTAAGGGGGTTTAAGGCTTAAATCTGAAACAAAAGTGATGTTGTGTTAGAGACCTGCAGCTTCTCTGTCTTTGTTTTCACTGTTCAGTATGTACTTTGTCAATAAAGTCAGTCAGTAAAGCAGTCTGCAAGTTTTATTGAAAATATTTTATAACAAACTATCATGCTCTGGAGAGCTCTTCTTCACAGATGTGGAAGTGCTCCGTGTCAGCTAGAACATTTTGTCTGTAGAAATAATAATAAAAAAAAGACCCAAAACTTTTTCTCTTTGATGTTTACTGCTTGTTTACAACCCAGCATTTAACTATATTTATATATATTTCATAATATTTTAAATTTCATAGAGACACTGGATAATAAGCTTAAGATGAATACACAAGTCCAGAAATAAAGGTGGTTAAAAGAGTTCTCAAGAGTTCTCATTCTACACAGACATCCAGAGACAAGCCCCGTTATTTATTCTGCTCCAGGACCGAATGCAAATCTATAGAATGCCGCTTCACAAGGGGGGAACGATAAGGGGGTTCACACTGCATTTTTATGGAGGTGGAAGAAAGAAGTGTGTTTTTTTTCTTGGGGGTTCACACTGCAGGTTTTTTTTAGAACTGCTTCTGGCTGTGCGTCTCCCTGTTGCTGAGCAATGACATCGTTATATCTGTCAGTCTGCTGTGTTAGCAAGCTGTTGTTTCGATATTTTCAGCCAGAGAATTTAACTACTAACAAACATGGTGTTAAACATAAAGAAAATCGCTGCTTTTTGTGTATTTTAGAGTTCGGTTCGTCATAGTTGCTCATTTATGGCTCAGGCGACTTAATGGCAATTCGAAGAGAAAAAGCAGTAGACTAAAAGGAGACATGAGATGCTGGAGAAATAAAGGAGAGATGGTAGTTTAGATTCAGATAAACAAAGGGCTTTTATCTTGGCATAATGTGTGACTTTATTAAGATCTTCATCCGTTGAATCCGTCGACTTAATTCGACAAAAGAAGCGCAGAAATGTCTAGATAAAGGCCTGAGCATTCAGCTAACATGCATTGCTGCAGGAACTAATAATCTGTAATATGGAAAACTGGCTACAGCTAGACTTTGTAGCATTAACATTAATTATGAATATTTAAGAGAGTTCTAATAATTGTTGCAGTATTTTTAGCTTTTTTTATTATTATATTATCACTAAATGATCTTAGTTTATATTGTCTTATATTGTTTTATATTTGCAGTTAAACTTCAGTTGAGTGTAGTGGACCGCATACTGCTTCTTACTTGTAAAGCAAAGGAGTGAAATTTATTATGAATTTTCAGGTGTAATGTCTAAACATTATTGTTGTCTTGAAGGAATTACAGCGATATTAAAGAAATCCTCCATTACAGCTTTCAATAAAGAGTTACACCTTTTTAACAGTATATATTACATACAGTATATCTGGCAATATATTGGTCACTTCATTAAGTACACGTTCCAAGTACTACCCCAGCAGCACTGCTGTGTATGATCTAGTGCAACACACCACCACCACAATGTCAGTGTCACTGCAATGCTGAGTAGGACCCACCAAACAATGCCTACTTTGTGGTTCTGCGAGGATCATATCCATTGAAGAACAGGGTAAAAGGAAGCTAACAAAGTATGTAGAGAAACAGCTGGACTACAGTCTGTAACTGTAGAGCTATAAAATGCTCCTGTACAGTAGGTGGAACTGATAAAATAGACAATGAGTGTAAAAACAGTACAAAGCAGGTAGTGAAGGAGCCAGTTGGCGTATATTACTTGACAGTAAGCAATAAGACCAACTGCATATTTTATTATAAAAGAGTTCTAGACGAGGCTCCCAAGTGGCACGACTCTCAAAGTTGTTAGGGGCAATGCCTAAAGTTAACAAAAATGTAGTTTAATTGGATATAGTGATGTGTGGTGGGTGAAACTTTGATTCAATTTGAATTCATTACTTTTCATATTCTTTTCTCTTCTGTTTTGCCTGTTTCAACGTATCAGACCTCAGACAACCTAAATGTTGTGATACTTGCTGTGTATTGACACGGTGTCTTCATCTATCATGATTTTACATTTGTGCCATATCGTCCACCCTTTGTCCTTACCTCTGGGGGTCCCTGAGGACTGGGTTATAAACCTTTGATGCAAACAGTGTAAGGTACAGTGCCTCATTATCTGCCAAAAATTTCAGAGCAGTTCCCACACTGTTTCGTCTAGACAGCTTACTGCAGTATCCAAATAATGGGCCTTCGTCTAATTACCAGGCTGCAAAATATAACGTGTGGGTGTTAACCTTGTGATGAAAATTTTGCTGGTAAGATTTTCTGTCTATTAAAAACCTTCTTTGCATGTTTATGTAATAAGCGTTATATATGTAGTAGGTGCTGGCTTTTCTGGACTCATACTATCAAAAACATTTGACTAATTTGCATTGTTTAATTGTTTAATTGAAATGTTTTTTGGGTTTTTTTCAGGATGAGGATTTAATCTGTATCCTAAAAATTATTATCTAAATTACAGATTTGCCTGTTGCCCTTAACTGGTTTTCTGCATAGCCATGCAGCAATGGTGACAATATATGCTTCAGATGATTAACACTTTGCTCCCACTTTCCTCATCATTGTTAATCAATATCAGTATACATCCTCCAGTGAAGGGCTTTTTTATTCTTAGCTTCAAGCATTTGTCTAGTATCTCTGACATGTCAGTTTAATCACTGTCAGTTATTTAGCTTGATTGCAGTCCAAATTCTGCATTAATGTAGACCGGTTGCAAGAGATGAAGTGCATGTTCCAAAGCCATTGCCAAAATCCATTCCAAACGGGGCCGATTCCAGAATAATCATCAGAGCCAAAGCCTGGAGCTCCTTCAGTTATGATTTGCTGCTTTGTGATTGGCTACACCAGAGGGCTTGGAGATGCTGTTGTTCACATGTTAGTCCAAAGATTTGTAATTCACAACACTCTTCCAGTTGCATCCAGACGCAGGGCAGAATACAGCACTTTTAAGGCTTCCTCAGGGTTTTCATACAACTTATTGGAAAGGTTAGAAGAATATATGCCAAAGCAGCTTTGCACTGGAAAGGCCATGCCTCTGAAAGCAGGCTCTGCTCAGCACTGACAGAGAGGAGAAAGGTTCCCTAGATGCTGCTGTTCGCCAGCTCTGTGTCAGGAGGCCAAAGGCTAGAACCGCTCTGGGCTCAAGGTCAGGAGAGAATTAAAATAAGGAGAAATAGTATGGCCTTGCTGATGTGTGGCAAACCATAGCTGTTGCTGATGGAATTGTATGTTGGATTGGTATATCTAAGAACAATGATGCTTTGGAACAAATACAGTTCTGTGTATTAGATTGTAAGTTTTATTGACCACATAACAATAACCAGTAAACTGTCATTAATGATGTTTTTATGACATTTGTAATGACGATTGTGTGTATTGCCAGACTTGCTTCACAGTAAATCCACTATATTGCTGCATAATGCAATTGCAAAAAAAATCAATATATTATTTATTAATAATATTGCAAACAATATTACACTATTTTACAGTCTTTGCAACAGACATTAGACAAACGTGATTCATAATCAGTGTTCATGCCTAGTGTTGAGGGTATACACTAGCATTACAGGTTTGATGCCCCCTGAAAACACAATATCCTGCTTATAGCATACAGTAAAACTACATAAACAAAAATGTATGTTCTCACTAACAAGCCAACACTTTTTGTAAGTGACCAAAAAATGAAAAAAAAAAATCACCATGTACAACACTGGAATTCTTGTAGGATTTATGCTGCACTTATGTATATGATAGTTTATATCATGACTATTTACTTATTAGTAGCGTCTTTCTTAATTAAATTCTTAATTTAAATCAGCCACTATATATAATCGCTTAGAGGTTTATATTTATATAGACAATTGTTTGTTCTAGCACTGTCAGGCCTTTTCGTTTCCAGTTTATTTTTAAATAGTTTTAATTCACATTTGCTTACCAAATGATGTGGCTAAGTAATAAGCATAGAAGCAACATTTGCAGCATTGATGTGAATATTGATATATATAGTAGGCCACAACCCACTGACTAGCTGCATTTATTAGACCTGGTCTTTGGTTCAGTTCTTTCTTTGTTTTGGTCACTAGGTTTGAATTGGTCGCGATATTACTCTGTAATAAATGACCCATCTCTAAGGCCTTAGGATATCCTTAGAGATATAGCTATTGACCAAGTCATAGATATTCACCTTTTTTTCTGTAGAATGTCATCCATCCTCTGTAATGGCACTTCTGCCACTTAACTGGCCTTCGTAGGTCAGCATTATTGTCTTTGAGATGTGGAACGCAAGGCTGGCCCCTTGATCTCTCTATTATTTCTCCTAGCCTTAGGGGCACTGGCACCCATCACTCATGTGTCCCCAGACATAAAACGAATGCCAGCTATTACTTGGCCATACTCTCTGTAGCGTTCCATGAAAGATCAATACTGACTGTTGGTTCTTGTGAAAGATCAATACTGCTTGTAGCTTCCATTGTAAAGGTTTGCTGATGAACATGCCTATAAGGATATTCACAACATTGTTTTAAAGAGAAATCTCAAAAAGATTAGGAATGTGTGAGTCATGCTTTTTAAGTACCTGTACTTTTCCCCTGGAAACCAAAGCAGCTGATAGATCTATCAGCGACCTAAACAATCAATGATTTAAATGCTTACTTGCCACAAAAGCATGCACACACAGTGATGCTGTGAGAATGTAGCTCAAGGGCTTTTGTTTAGCTGACTGGATATCGATCATGGCAAATCATCTAATATGTTTTCTAGACCATTGTACTGTTTTGAATTAGGAGTGATTTTCGAAATACGCAATGCTGATATCCCAGTAAGACTCAACAAAGCTGCATTCAGTAAAAGACTACCAATAGCTGCTGTGAGCATTTGCATGGAGGTATCTTGTGCTGCTATTAGGCATAATTGCTTGGGACTTTTCACTTTGTTACATGTACAATACATTTCACAGCTCTCGCCTAGCTAATAAGCACAGTAAATGAGTTTTAGCCACAGCCTGCAGTCTCCACAAGAGCATGACTTGTAGTGCTGGCGTGTGCTAGGCTTGAGTGATATGGAGACAAAAATAATATTGTGATATTACAGATTATAGTATATAAAAAATATAATGATATACATATCCACCTAGGCAGAATCTGCATTCCAGGCATATTTTAGCTGTAGAATTATAACATGAATGTTTCTTTGGATCCTCAGCCAAACCACAGTGGGTACAGACCATGCGGGACAGTGCCTTGTCAATTGAGGAGAGGTTGTTTTGGGAATGTAAAGCCAACGGAAAGCCGAAACCCTCATACAGCTGGCTAAGGAATGGAGAACTGCTCACCACAGAGGTAAAGCAACACACTGAAGCTGGGGACTGCCAACAGGACTATTCAAATTTGTGAGAAATATAGTTTTCTGTTATGTAACCGCATCTTCAGATGTTATTCTTATACCTTAGCCGTATTATACTACCTATAAAGATACTTAAAATAAATCAAGTACAAGTTATTCATTTTTACTGCTCCTGAAACATTACCCTCATATCATCAGGTTCAAACTTTGGTTCAAACTAAATTGGTTGCATTTTCTGCTTGAGTCTCCTAAACTGTGTCACTACACATTTTACTTTTAACAGGCTTTTCTGTATGGTAGTATGGACAGAAAGCTAGATTTTCTTTTTGTATGAAAGTACTGTTTTGGAAAAAAAATTTACCATTGACCTTTCCCTTCCTTATGCAAATATATTCTTGAATGCAGATGCAATAATGAATGGTCAAAATCAGTTAACCCCATAAGTGTAGTTACTCTGTTAGAAATATATCTAATCTGCATTGCGTTGTTTGTGTAAATTATACTTTAATGTTGTCCTGTTTCTACTTTGTCTCTCTGTCTATCTGTGTCTTTTGCAGGACAGGATTCAGATAGAGAATGGAGCTCTTACTATAGCCTCAGTCAATCTGTCTGACGCTGGCATGTATCAGTGCGTGGCTGAGAACAAACACGGCATCATTTACTTTAGCGCTGAGCTGGTTGTGCTGGGTAAGACATCTCTCATACCTTGCAGAGTGACCACTTTTCCTTGCATGTCGTTTGGTTATTGTCTGTGTAACCTCTTTTGCTTTATGCCAAGAAATCTGTGGCTGTCTATACCATAATGCTGCGCACTTACGTAAACATTTACTTAACTAGACAGCACTTTTGTTATGTGAACATGAGAGAACGTTTTTCCGGGTCAAAGCACTTTACAAACAGTGTGTTGAAATGAAACTCAATATGCATTTTAAACGTGTTTGTTGTTGCATATTTTAAAGGTATGTGTGTGTATGTATGTGCATGTATTTCCACACACATATATTAATATATACTGCAGAGTTTGTGTTTGTCATCTTCTAGTCCTTTATCAATGGTCACAGGATGCTACGCAGGGCACTGTTGCCTGCATAGTTTTGGTTGGTGAGCGGTTCTAACTCCAACATTGATACTAACGTGTTTGAAAACTATGGCAGTGCTGTGTCTGTGTTTTATCCACTCATAGATTTGACTGTTGCATTAAATCTCAGTAAAGCTAAATATAATGATGTATATTAACTATAAGATATATGAATATATCTTATAGTTCAGTGGTACGACTACTCTAGCTAGATCCAGTCACATTTTCTAGATTTTCTAGATAATACTGTGTGCCAGTCTGTGCATATGCCAAATATTAGATCAATATCAGGCCACAGATTCCGTATTGATACATCCTTTTAAAGTGTGTAACATTAACACAGTTGTTTTTCAGAAGCAGGAATACTAAAACTAAATTGTATTGATATAATGTACTTTATTCATGAAGGCTTTATGTACACATTTATATCAACTTTCATATAGCATATATAACTACTTGCTTTTCTTGTAGGTACAGTTTTCGCTCTTTGTTCTTTGATTCTAATCAGAATAAAAAGGAAACTGTAGAGTCCTCCACTGTTTTCAGAATTTCCTATCAGCACATTGATTTTGCCACATTAAGAGCAGGGGTAGCAGAGAGCTGCGAGTCAGTCATGTTAATCCAGTATTGATCGTCTGGAGGGAGAAGAGAGAGATGGTGTCTCTGATGGCACGGCAGCAGATGCGCCTGCTGGAGGAAAAAAGCTGAGAGCAAACAGTGACACAGGCCACGCTCGTCCTTCTGTCATCAGCCCAGAGAGAACAAGAGAGCAGAGAGAGGGAGAGGGAGGATAGAAAAACAGAGCCGAGAGAAAGGAGCTCCAAACACCCCAGCTCCATCGGGCCTGAAGCAATTGCAGTTTTGAATGTTGCAACCAAAGCAGTAGCCCCCTCTAACGCTGTAAAGGCAAGGGCCAGTGGACCCCAAGAGATAATTAGGTAATAGCAATTCCGTTTCCCTGCTCACTGGCTCGTTGCAAGCTACCTATGGCTGTTAATACCTGTCGCAACCTGCACACAACAAAGCCTTCCTGACAACTCTGAGGCTGCAGACTGATCTTCGCTCAGAGGCACATTCACACCCATTATATTGACCCAGGCAAAGCAGTGTTTATGTCTGTTGTGAGAAAGTGTGATGTCAGCACTGGGAATAAAGCCCCAAAGTTTGTTTACCACAGATCCAGTAAGAGGCATTAAATATGGAGTATGTACAGACACAGACTATTTGTGTTTCGGTAGGTACTAGAACTACCCAGTGCACACTTTAAGAACATAAGTAAGTGAGATGTGCTAGGCTGCCAGTTATTTTCAAACTGTATATTAAAATCACATACTTTTTTAAGTTGGCACAGTATTTTCTTGCTAAAACATTGGGACTATCAAAAAAGCAAGTTAGTAGCTAGCTTGCTTGTGTAAATGAGGGGGTCCCAAAGCCATTTCCATATGCTTTGCATATATATAAAAGAGACACTTCTATTATAGCAGAGTCCCTGGAATACAGCTATAGATGCCTTTGGGAAACTATGAAGTATTGTATTTTCATCATTTCACAATTTATCTGAACCACTGGGACACTTGGTTCTGTAAAGCAGAGTATTTTCATCAGTTGCCATGTCGCACTCCGGGAAACCTGCAGCAGAGACAGTGGGGAATTGATTCTACTCTGGTCTAATGGCTTATTTATGCCCCGTAACAGTCCATTGTTTTAACAGTACAAGCGAATGCAACATTACATGTATTATTTAATCTTATTTTGCAAGCTGTTTAAAATTAAATTAGTCTCTCTAGGGCTGTGACCGAAATGGATCCTTGCACCTTCGTAGCACTGTAACTAGCATCTCTCATTTTTCTTTTAGTGTCTGAATCTTAAAATGGAATTCCAGAGTGATTTTGATGGCACTACAGTGTCCCATAATGGATTTGTAATTTTTAGTTGCACTGGATGCCGAAGTGCATTGTGAGCCTCGTTACAAAGCAACATTAGCTAAAGCTGTTACTGCTATTTAGCAAGATAAATAGTTCATCATCACAGTATAAAGGAGGGAGTAGTGTCTATCTATCTGAGTCAGAGTCTGGTTCTTGGCGAGTGGGTCATCATGACACATGCGAATGATTCATGTTTCACTCTTGACCACGCATGTGACTTAAGCAAGGATGACCTTTTTACGTACCTGACTGACCAAACAGCCATGATTATGGATATTCAGCAAGCCATAATGCCCTCCATGAGACATCCTGTAAGTGCCAGCACTGCTTAATGACAGCTTCATGACGCAGGACTACATTCGCGTAGGCGGCTACGATGACTGCTCCTAACGCCACGTCAATGTCACCAAAGACTGCAATGGTGTCGCGCCAGGCTGGACATGGAGTGCCCTAGAATGGCAGCAGGTCATTGTTAGTGAGTCTTTTGTCTTGATGTAGATGCCCAGCGAACCTGTAAGTGGAGACACTGTGATCAGCACCAGGATGAATGATTTGATGATAATTGTCACGTGTCACACATCTTGAAGGCCTCGTGTCCAATAGCACCTGAAGACATACTATGAGACACTTCTTCTTTGTGTGTGGCTAAATAAATATTGCCCATATCAGTCTAAACATATTATTATTTGTTGTTCTGGCATTGCAACCCAACACTTCCTTCTGGCTGCAATATTGTTTTGATGGCAAGCGTATGTCACTCTTGTCGAAGAGTGTGTAATAACACAGGCACAATTTTTGTACAACTAGTTTAACTGTGTTCTGATAAACAGCTGGCTTAATAGTTAAAACACTTACAAGTGGCTGTTCAAGTCTCAGTTTACAGATGTACATGTACAGTCTGATATTTATTGTTCACCAAGATTGCCAAAACCATTTTAATGCTGTTTCATTCAGATTGGCTGTTCTAATTTCAAAGTTCAAAAGAGATTTTATAAAGGCATGTAGTAAACATTCACTGAGAAACCGTGCATGGCGTCTATCAGTGTACCATTTTGTTTTGTGGTGAAACACACCAGACTCTCTGACAGCAAAAGTCTGGCTCACAAGAACAGGGCATGCGAACAGCAAAGCCGCCCAGGCTGCTCAGAGGCCACAGTTGGCTCTTGCCAAAACTGTGTTTATGTCTGCTGTGAGGCAACATGGTGTCTACTGGAGGGGCATTCAGACCCTAGTAAACTGACCTTAGAGCCGTAGTGTTATTGACCACTTATGCTTTTCCTCACTGTCTCCTGAACCATCGTGTTTTTCTCCCCCTACAGCTTCGCCGCCGGACTTTTCCAGGAGCCCGCTAAGAGCGCTGCTCAAAGCAAAGGCCGGCAGCGCAGTGAGCATGGCGTGCAAACCCCAGGCTTATCCTACTGCAATCAGCACCTGGAGGAAAGGCAATGAACTGCTGCAGAGTACTGACAGGTAAGAAGTTGACCTCCCCCTTCTCTCTTTCTTTCACACTCGTCCTGTTGCATCTTATTTTATGCTGTTTTCTTTTCTTCTGCCTCTCACACACACAGTCTTATATCTGTCGTCCCGTGGCTCCCTCACATTTTTCCTGCTTTCTATTCCACCACGACTACCCCCCACACTCCCTCCCATTAAGAGCCTCAGCATTCCCTTTTTACCGTCACTGTAAGCTCGCTGCATTTTAACAGCTATCAAAAGGGAAAGAGCAAACAGCAGTTGTGGTGGCCCACTGACCATAAGACTCATGAATTATGAAAAAGCCTATTAGATCGTCCTGGTAGGGGGTTGCGCAGCATTTTGGGCAAAGTCTGTGAGGTATGAAATGATTCATGGTAGGAGGCCACTTGAGCAGGCACAGCAGAGCCTTTAGCTCAACTGTTTGGTCGGGAGTTTTTTTCCCCTGTTTTCTAATGAAGTTGGATTAAGTAGTTTGGGGATTATTCTGTCGAGGAAATTGCGGGTAGAACAAAGGGATTTGCATTATGCCACAGCACATTTGTTTGGAGAGCACTCAGTGAGACATCCCCAGTCCAATTTAACTGTAAGCACACTGGTGAAGGAGGGAAAAAAGTGGAGCTACTGGAGTATAATAACATTCCAGTATAGGGTTTACAGCATTAGAAATCTCATTTCACAAAGCTGCCTGTCTGAATGCAGTAGAGCCACCAACATGTTCATGAAGGTGCCATTTTTTATAGTAACAAGGGAACTATTGCAGGAAAATGCAGAGGACAGGGTGAAATAACCCAAAATAGACAAAACAGAATTCAGATATCTAAAAATGGCTTTTATTAATTTAATTAATATGTTTCAGTGTATTAAACATAACAGCTGTACAGTGTAAGGGTTATTATACCATGTGCGATTAAATTGCTTCTTCATACCATCTCCACACCGTATCTCCAACACGTCTATTGTCACATAACCACATGGTATTGTTTACACCCTGAGTTATTTATTCAGGTCTTCCTAAAGCAAGAAAGAGTAGAGCTGCAAAAATAATGCTTAATAAAAATGCTTAAAAGCTTTATCCTGACACTTCTGGCACCACTTAGTTTAGACGTTAGAAGGGTAGTACAGAATTTGCAGCAGTGAGTGTATGGTGGTGGTGCATGGCAGAAAGTGTTATGATGGCACTGCGGTCCAGAAGGCCCCTTGAGTGATAGGAGGATGATGCGGCTGGAAATGCGGAGCTCCATTACAGGCCTCATCAGCCCCTGCGTTTGAAGGAATGTTTACTGTGAGTCATAAACACATACCATTGCTACAGAGATGCACCAGCCAGCTGCAAGCACTGCGCCACAGGGAGATGATTTATGGCCAGTTCCGCAGAAACACACTTACGTGGCCCCTTTTTCCACAGTCCGAAAAAACTAAGATGAAACTTCCCGGTAATCAAAATCGCACTCTGTTATCAGGGTGTAGACGAGATGCGGATTTGATTTTGGATGACACCCGGCTTCTCTCTTGCAGAATAAGTCTTCTCCCTGATGGAACACTAAGAATTGTAAATGTGACCAAGACAGATGGCGGCAGCTACACGTGTCTGGCTAGAAACCAGTTTGGAACGGCAAGCACCACTGGAAGACTACTGGTCACAGGTAAAGAGGACGGCTGCGCAGTTTACTGTTTGAGCGGTATGGATTCTGTTATAATGTAAATGTGGAAATGCTTGCACAAATAATCCAATAACATTTTCCCCTTCTCTGTATCTCAAATCAAACAGCCATTCAGTAGTCACCTAAAAATGGGAATTTGAGTAATCTGTAGTCATTAATTTAAAAGTATGTTGAAACTGTTATGTGGTTAAACTGTTAAGAGTTAACATTTTAGTAACCTGCTCATAGGTTGTCTTTAAATTAGGCTACTGTACAAAATATGTATTTTATTATTGGTTCATGTGTCTGGTGCAAATAAAAATTTAATGCCATTCCAATATAGAATTTACATTTCAACATTTTAGATAGCAACGTGCTCCCCCTTACTTGCTAAATGTGGAGGCAAAAGAAATCTACTCATTCATAACAGCAGAAACCAGTGTGAGTGAGAACACAGCCAGCTGCTTGTTTCCAGTGTTAAAATTATGCAGAGTGAGAAGTGAAAAGGGCCATTCAAATGCTTGAATGTGCAAACTTGCTTGTGGGGTTTCTGACACTGCAGGACATACTGTCATCTATAAAAAATGACAAAGATACAAACAGAATTGAGTTTGTGAGGGAACCTCAAAAATCGAGGACAGTCGGACAACCTTGAGACTTTTCCAGGGTGGTTTTAAAGCTATTGAGAAGTTTTCACTCTTAGGAAAGTTGCAAAGCCATTTAAATTATTCATCACAGCGTGGTCAACACAGCTACTTGACCTCTGCACGCCCCCAGGCTGCCGAAACAACAAATAGACTTGGATAAATGGTTACCCCAGGAGAGGAATCGCAAAAGGTGTTGTGGATGAATGTGAGGTCTTTCTCCAGTTAAGTTTTCAACAGTTTAAAAGCTCTCTGGTCGTGTTCCCAGCTTTCCACGCAATGCAGTGTTATGCAGAGTTTTAAAACAATGCAATGCTCTGGCTGCCAAGTTCAGTTTGTCAGCTCTTCTCAACAGGGACAGGACACAGGGCCTTTTTTATTTTTAAATCTATGCGTGTTGTTGTAATTACTCATTTTCACGCTTCGCTTATGGCCTTGCAATTACCCAGGATTACAGTTTAGGTTTATTTCTATGCGTGGGTTCGAAGCAGAGTGGCTGCAATGCAGTGCGGTGTATGTACAGTTTAGATTAAAAATAAATTACTATTCTGGAGTTCATTTTCCCCCAACTATGCTGAAATGAGTATAACTGGATGTATCACAGAAAGTGTCAGACTTTATTTGAAAAACAAAGTGTGTACCTATTTGCTGCTCGCAGTCACTTGTCAATATGGAGGAGAAAAAAGATAATAAGCTGAAACAATGGCTGCAATATTGGCACTGTCAGCTCTGCACAGGTTGGTGATGAAGAAAGCACACTTTTAAAATTACCTTTTACTCTGACAGAACTGAAGACAAAACTCAGTTTGCAGATTAAGTTAACTAAGAATCACAAATAGGAAATCTCTATTTTAATCTCATTCTTGAACTTGGTCCCTGGTTCAAATGTAGTTAATCAGCCAAGTTAATCTGTCATTAGCTATTAGGCTAAAATATTTAGGAAATAAGGTAACACACCCATGAGTGCCTTGCAGACTGCAAGGATCTCATTTTAACCCCCTGATTTAGGTTAAAGGCGTATACAATGGTAAAATGGTATGAATTTGCAATTTGTATAAATGTACTATTGTGTGTGATGTTTCAAGCAGATCCCACACGGATCACCCAGGGCCCATTGGACATGGAGATCATAGTAGGGGAGAGCATTGTGCTGCCCTGCCAGATCGCATGCGATCCTGCTCTGGACGTGTCCTTCTCCTGGGCATTCAATGGCCAGCTCCTCAACAAACTGGACCCGCACTATGAGCATGTTGGTGGGGTAAGCAATGATGATAAACATTTGACTTAAGCTCCTCGTAAAACACCTCCATGACACTGTCAGAATAAGACTTGAGTCTGTTCATTCAGTACTTGAATTGACACCTGCCTGTATTGATTCAGTACTTGAATTGAGACCTGCCTGTATTGATTCAGTACTTGAATTGAGACCTGCCTGTATTGATTCAGTACTTGAATTGAGACCTGCCTGTATTGATTCAGTACTTGAATTGAGACCTGCCTGTATTGATTCAGGAGTTGACTCAATACCTGCCTGTATTGACTTAGGACTTAAGTTAAAACTTACCTGTATTGATTTGGGATTTGACTCAAGACTCAAGCCTGTATTGAGACTTGTGTCCATTGATTCAGGCCTTTAAGACTTGCCTAAATTGATCCAGGACCTAAATTTAGACTTGTCTAAATTGTATCTGGACTTAAATTGCCACTTGCCTCAATTAATTCCGGATTGAATTGAGACTCGAAGTGACTGAATTGGGATTTGACTCAAGACCTGTCTATATCAACTTATGACCTTTTTTGACTTAGGACTTGAATTGAGACTTGCACTGTATTCAGTTGGGAGTTGATCTGGTACCTGAGGTGAATACTTGAGACTTACATGTGATTTGTTCCCACCTCTATTTGCAAGATAAGTGATACACATCGTCATATTTTTTCTCGTGTTTGATGAATTGAAACAGTAAAAAGATCTACTAGTACCACATTTTGCACACTTTACACACTCCACTGCACTGAATCTAATTACACATCACTAATTACTTTCTCTTATAAATAAATAATAATAATAAAACATGCAGTTGTTTAGTGTTTTTAAGTACTAGATAACTTACTTATCTAGGACATGATCATAAAAGCATATGCTGATGTAATTTCACGATAAAGATAAAAACCATGTTACCCACCTCTAAGGTTAATGGTATGGAAGTTACAGGTGGAGGTTAAACTAACAGTGACCTAAGACAAAACCTGCTCTTTTTTTTATTGTTGTTGCTTAAACATACCTGAATAATCTTAGAAGAGCTGTTTCTCTGGTAAAGAAAACCACCCTTTCTATCTGTGCTTCACTGTCATCTGTTGCTTACTGATGGATCTCTAGTTTAAAATATAAAGACTGGCACATCTCCACTGATTGTTCTCTGTTTTGAGTTTTTGGCCAATGCCTTTTCTGCCTTGGCTGGTTTGCACAACCCTCTGGTGTTTCTGTATTTCCATCAAAAAAAGAATTAGCTCACAAAACCCACCTTGAAAGATCCTCTGAGCTTTGCCCTTGTATGACTTGTCAAGATCCACAACCGACTGAGGCTTACTGACCTGCAACGTGTCTGCTGGATAGATTTGAAATTTCTCTGCGATGTAATTGTGCTTTTCTAAAAAGATTAATTAGTGTCAAAAAAAAAAGGGGGGGTGGGGGTGAGATGCCTTGGCGGTTCCTAGCGGACATGTTCCATCAATATTGGATCTGCCTGATTACTTTGATTGGTCTTAAAACAGATTCATTTATGTCATGTTCCCGAGCCCATGAAAAAGTACTTCAGTTCCAAATCCTATTTACATAATGATGAAATACAAAAATTAGAAAGGGGCTGAATTATGTGCATTGTGATGCATTGTGAAAGTAAATGTGAATATAAATCATAACAAGCTGGGAATGATAAATACGGCATTTTTTGCTCGATTGCATAATTAAATTTGCTGATCAAACAGAACTAAATGGGATAAATCATTCAACCTCTAGGCAGATACTCACACACTCACGCACATTCACACACACACAGCAGTTAAGCTTTAACAGTGATTTTTATCCGTAATGAGATTCTGCTTTTCATAAATTCTGTAATGTCATTCGTCTAGTGGGATTATCATTCTGAAGTTCACAGCTTAGACAAGTTCATTTCCATAATGAAACCAAATCTGCTAGATAACTTACTTATGACTGTAAATGCACATTAACCCCTTGTTTGCTGGCTCTTATTTCATCTTCTGCTTTTTGAGTCTACAAAGTTGTGTTGTATCCCCCAGAGATGCAACTCTTAATGTTAGAATTAATGAAGTCGGCTCTTACAAAATTCTTTAGACGGCAGTGTAATTGAATTCGTAAAGACTGCTTGACTGCCTGTGGTGATTGCTTTGTAAAACATCTTAATGTTTATACAACATTAGGAAGCAAGGGGCAGTTGAGAAAAAAACTATGCTTTTAAGACATATTTCACATGATAAAAGGCTAATTAACAGGCATTTTACAGGAGAAGGAAGAAGTGTTCTAATGGAGTTAAAAGAACAAGACTTCATTTCTATTGCTCCATTCATCATGGACTTTTAACATAGTGCATAGAGCAACAACAAAAGTGAAGATAGAGGGTTTTGTCCTGACAGTATGATAACACAGTCCTCTAGAATTATTAGCACTAATTCCACAAGGGGCCCCTTTAGAGATTCTGTAAAGAATAATGATATCAGATCCATTTCTATGTGTTCCTCTCCCTCATCCAGAATGCTGCACTACACTAGAACGTTGTGGGTATCAGCTATTAAGTAGGAAAGGTTTGAGTAAAGAAATGTCAGATGTGTTTAGAATGTTAAACAGTGCAGCTGGCGATTAAGAAACCTGTACAACACTAAGAACGAAGCTGTAATAAAATTAACATCCATATTAACGATCACAATGTGCTCATACGTCAAGGCTGACATCTTACCTAGAAATAGCTATAAATAAATCATGACAGTATATTATGTATCATTTTCACTTCTGATTAAAAAAGCTTATTGAACAAATCTTAACCTTCTAGCATATATGATTTCTGTCTACACAGTATGTGCGGTAGTTAAATAAAAATAAAAATAATGATTAAAGTAACAAGACATTTTAATGTGGTTTGTATGTATTTTGAGGTGTTTTTAATAAGACCTTTTTGGTCTAAAATGCTGCTATAATGATGTCCTCGCAAGTGAATTCATTCTAAATGTGGTCTATATATAATATTTCTCCTCATGGAATTGTTGTAAGAATATTATAATTTAATTATAATTGAACGTGTTTTCAACATTTTTATCAATATTCAACATTTTAACAGTGTTGCTTGGAAGTTTGTGAACACTTCAGATATTTGCGAATTTACACATCAGTGTGACCTGAAATGCGATCATTTAACTCATAACAATAGAGATAACCCAATGAAACAAATGAAATGCAAAGTGTACAGCTTTTCATTTATTTGTTGACCCTTTAACATTAAATATCTAACTTTTTGTTTGCAAAAGTATGTGAACCTCTCCTTAGCCCGGAAACTGGCCTATCACCCCTGAGCAGCAATGGTTTCACCTAATAGGTTTCTGTAACTGTAGGTCAAACCTGCACATTGATTTAGCACAATCCTGGCTCTTTCCTTCTTCCCAGTCTGCTGAAACTGTGCAATGTTGGTGGACTTTCTCATCTCTGAGAATATTCTACATCTTAATCCTGGAGTGATTCTTGTTATCAAATAGGAAAGGTTAACAATAGTTTTCAGAAATCTCATGTGGCTGACACAGCTTGCATGTGCATGCTAAAAAGCAGACCTTAACGTCGAAGAGTCTGGTTGATGTTTTTAAATAGGGTCAGCCACAATCACACCGGACTGGCATTGACCCTCATTAACACATGTACCAAACAAGTAATTTTAGAGGTTCACATAATTTTGCCAGCAAAGACATTTTGGAACTTTGTTCAGTAAATGGATGACAAACTATTATTGATCATTTTTTCAGTGAAACGATTTTGTATGATACATAGATAACATGTCTTTGTTTAAATGCTATAGATATATTAGCTGAAAATAAGTCCTTTCACTTGCCAAAACATATTTGTTCCTAATTCTCATATATCATTAATTTGATTAACAACATAGATATGTTTTGCCCAGATACACCAGTGAGTCAAAACATTGTAAGCACCTACCTAATATGCTGTTTTTGATCTTTCATGTGCCACCAACGAGGCATGAACTCTACATTGTACATTGGACAACACAATGTTGGGCTTTAGTCCTATAAGTTAAGGGGAGACTTTTTGAGATGCTTAATATAGAATAAATGTGAGCCAGTGTGTGCAGTGTGGCAAGGTATAGTACCCTGTTGAAAGAGGTCACTGCCATCAGGAAATACTATTGTTGTAAAGGCCATGTTGTATCAGGTCCACTAAAACATTTAGCTAGGTGACACCTGCCAAACTGATGTCCACTTGAATGTCAGACCTAGGGTGGCCCAGCAGAGCACTCCTTCACAGAGTCTTCCTCCCACTTTACGTCCTGCTTCCATCTCTTCCCCAGGTGAATTCCATGATGTGAAAGAAATCATGAGAACCCCGTAGGCAACAGTGTGAAGCACTGTGTGTTGTGATACATTCCTTATGTAACCATCATAAAAATTTTCTGTGGCTTGTGTCACAGTAGCCCTTCTGTCAGTTTAGACCAGATGGCCTAGACTGCCCCAGCGGACCACTTTCAGTAGGTACTCACCACTGCTGAATGTTTTGGAGATGTTCCGACAGTCATCTGGCAGTAACGATTTGGCCCTTGTCAACGTTGCTCAAGTCTTTGTGCCTGCCCGTTTCTCACACATCCAACTGTTTGCTTACCATCTAATAAATCTCAGACCTTGACATGCTCCATTGTTAGAAGATAATCAGCATTCTTTACTTCATCTCAAAGTGATCATGATGTTTTGGCTCTTGATTGTATACAGAAAACAAGTTAGTGAGGGTGTCTGTAGCTGTGGAAAGCAGCATTTGTGTTAATAGATAACAGTGCAATGTGTGCAGTCTTTATTGAACTGTCAATTTTGCAATTGCAACAGTGAAATACTCTTTTAAAACGTATTAGAATGTAATTTACGCATTTCCTCCAGCAGTACATAAGACACCTAGCAGCAGATGCTAATGTCAAGTGTCACATTTATCACAGATGATTTAATTTTCCTAATCACATATGATCGTCAGATGGACGTACATGGCTCGTGTTCTAATTGCAGGGCATTTCAAAGTTACCCCTGCACCATACACAACACGGTCTTCCTTATTATTAGATTAACAAGTGCGTTTAATTGCAGCACGTGGATTTAGTATTCATCACATGCAGCGTTGCGTATCGCAAACTGAATCCAATCACAGCCCCTCTTTAATGTGATTAAGTTCTAATTAGAGCCCATTAGCCACTAGGTTCATTAGCTGGATCCTATGCTGTGTTGAAGGACCTGCAAAAATGGCCACAGGGAATGTTTATCGAGTACAGACATGTTGAATACTCTAATAAACACACTTTAACAAAACGCACACATTAGCTGTGAAACTCCTTTTTTGTGAAGCTACATTTTCTCTCCAAAAGCCACATAGGAGTTTACAGCTATTTGTGGTTGTCAGGCTTTGTTGCAAGCCAGTAATGTGGTGCAAATGTTCTACTAAATTGTCTTGATGTGATGTCCTGTTGAAACTTTTGCTAGGTGTGCTCATTAGTACTGTGTTCGGTTTTAACATATGGAGGTAACAGATACAGAGTGTGTTTGGAATCTGTGGGGTTCAGCAGGTGGCAATGTGTGTGTATGTACAGAGTGCAGCTGGAGATTTAATGATACGAAACATTCAGCTCAAGCATGCCGGGAAGTATGTCTGCGTCGTCGACACTGATGTGGAGAGTCTATCTGCTGCTGCCATTTTGATTGTAAAAGGTAAAAAACTTTGTTCATTTTAGTGGCGTGATTTGCAAACAAACAATACTGTGGAAGTCAGAAACCACCTTTTTTTATTTTATTTTACATCAGTACAGGCTTTATGAAAGCTAAATATTTTTCAGCATCAGGCAAAAGCAGAAAACACATATTTAACAGCAAACTACACTGAAGCCTAAACCACTGAATACATTTTCAATGTTTACTGTGTCTATACTTTTATATTCAGTGTTCTATTACAGTGTGTCATAGAAACCTGCAGTGATATTTTTCCACTATGTTTTTCACCACATTGGAAGAATGGACAGAAACACCTGTAAAAACCTGCCAGAATTGTTATCAGATCTGAAGCAAGAGTGGAGATTCTGTCTCTTAAAGAAGAAAGTTAAATACGGGTTATTTAATGCTGACAGTTTTGGGGGTCTGCCAGGTCTAGCCTGTTTGTCCCTGTATCTTTTCATAATTTTTGAGCTCCAGTTTTGAAGCAATGTGAAAAGTTGGTGGGTTACATCTAGCGTTCTCAGAAATGTCTCCTTTAGTCATTTTAGATGTATATGAGAAGTTTTTTTGGTTGATGTTAATGTCTCTTTGATGGATATTAATGTCATGTTTTGTGTAGTTTTCTGTTAAATATGTGTTTACTGTGTTTTTTGCTGAAAATGAATAACTTTGCTTAATGGTGCCTTTGACTGGAAATTAAATACACAAAATGTGGTCTCTGACTTTTGCTCCATGCTGTAATTCTATGATTTATGGATCTTTTATATGAGATGGATCTAATTATATCTTTTTGAGTGCACAGTATGTGTAAAAGCTTGCCTTGGATTTTGTAATACAAATATTACATCATTTGTAAAATATGGCTTTAGAGGACTAGATTTGCAGACATATGCTAAACTTGATCTTGGACTAATCTTCAATAGAAGTGGTGTCATGTCAGATTATATTTAGAATGACATTAAAGAAATACAAAATACAATACAAAGAAGTTGGGACAGGTGCAGAATGTAAATAGAATGCAACTTTGTAAACCCTAAACCCTATATTTAGTTTAAAAAATGGTATAAAAACATTTATACCATTTCAACAAAAAATGTTGAAACTAAGAACTTTCAATCAAAAAAATTATATATATATATGGAGGGGTTCAGCATCATAAGATTGTGCAGACAGTAGTGCAATTTTGTTTTTTGCTGTAAAAAAGATATCTGTGGTACAAAATATTATTAAAAGATTCTAGAAAATATATAAACAGGATCCAGAAGCACCGCCGACTTCTCTGGGCCCGAGTGGTATTTAAGGAGGTTACACTATGACTTGCACTTCTGTAAAGGCACTGTAAAGGTTCAACAGTATATATATATACTCTGTCCCAACTTTTTTGGAAACAAATCAAATGTAAAAGGTCATGTAAAACATATTATTCAAAAACAGTAACATTTCTCAGTTTCAATGTGTGATAAACAAATTGCACATAATTCTATCCTGCTTTTAGTACAGCATCACTACTCATATTGCAGACGGGGTCGGACTAGTATTTTTATTGTCTTTGTCAAGCTAAGGGCTGAAAATAAATAAACACATTTGATAGATAAAAAAATGGCTCTGTATTCCTGTAGTCATCTTAGTAGAGTGTTGAACTGTGAAATGCCAAAGTATTGTGTAATGCTGTAATGTGTTAACTTTCACCACTTAGCACTTCATTTTAATGGCTGTATAATCCACTTTTGTGAAAACGCTGCATTACCCCTGGCACGCAGTGTCCATCTTATGCAGCAGAGAATAGGAGATCTAGGAGAAAACATAATTAGCCATGTTCAGTGCTGCAAAATCAGGTTTGCATGTTTGTCCTTGTGCTCTGAAGGAAAATAATTGAATAATGAATTGATCCATGATTTTATGTTCCATTAGTATGAGTTAATTAGAGGAACATATCAAAGCTGTTTATCAGAGAGCATTAATGAGTTTTAGAGGATCAATAGCTTTCAATTAAGATTAGCCTGGCATGCTAAACATATCTGACTGTAGTTTTTAAAAGATCTGTAACAGTAGCACAGACGTTCCAGACTCTGAAACATTACGAAGTAGGTCTACTGTTTTATTCATTCGAATGTTTAAGAACTGGAAGGTTTAAGCGTGTAAAATAATGATGCTGAGTCTGAAGTGATGAGACGTAACTTGCACATCTCTGCACTTTATAATTGCCGCTTGACATTTTTATACTTAGGGAAGATAGGAAGATAGGGGAAAGGAAGCTTTTTAGCTCTTTTGGAATCTGTCCCAAACAACCCTCAAAAAAGCCAGCTTTAAGAACATGCTTTAGCTTATACAGGTTCCCTTTGCAACACGCAGCTTTAAATGTTATGATAGCTTGCAAGGTTGGCCTCGTATCTCAGAACCAGAGGGCCATAGTAGGGCAAATGTTTCATCTTAGGGGGTTTGGCAAGATCAGACGTGAATGAAGCTAACTTTGCTAATTGTTGGATTGAGTCAGGTCCCCCTGGAGCTCCGGACGGTGTAACAGTGGAGGAAATTACAGACACCACAGCGCAGCTCTCCTGGAGGCCAGGCCAGGACAACGGCAGCCCCATCATCAGCTACATAATCCAGACCAAGACAGCTTTCACAGTGGGCTGGCAGGCAGTGAACACAGGTAACAATTGTAGGATTAGCTGTGGCTACTCAAGCAAAGCACTAGTTCAGCAAAAGGATAGCCTGGTGCTTCCTGGTTATAAGGATCTCTTAATGTCAACGCATAATGATTTGATCTGGCATCTGATAATTTTCATTTTCTTTAAAAATGGCCGTTGATCAACAGAGAAAGATTGTGCATGTCTTGACATTCTGTTCTTAATCCAGGTCTCTCTGACTAAGCCGTCTCTTGTGTGTTTCTTCTCAGTCCCTGAGGTGATTGATGGAAACACATTGACAGCCACAGTAGTTGACCTGAACGCATGGGTGGAGTATGAGTTCCGTGTACTGGCCAGAAATAGCGTTGGTGTAGGGGAACCAAGCCCAGCCTCGCTCAAGACTCGAACTGAGGATGCTGGTGAGTACAGATTTTCTAGTGCCAACAGCATATGCATGTAACCTGAAGATTTTTCCAACCATCAAATGGTCTTCATGATCTCCTTTCTTGGGTTTCCTTGGGTTACAGAGAAAACAATGGTTGGTGTATTATGATGAAGAGCCAGCTGGCATGTGGTGAACCTAACTGATATCAGTTTATTTAGAGGCTGCTAATTAAAACCTTCAAATCAAAGCTTTAACATCAGTTGCTATGGGACCAGAGCTTTACTTCATTTGAAATTGATAATGAGGCTTAAAACAAAAGAAGGGGAAAAAATGGAAGGGGCTGGGACAAGCAGCACCAGCACCAAGGACAAGCAGGTGGTGCAGCTATGCGTCTGCTGAATTTTTTTTTCCTCCTTCTATTTTCTCGCACGCAGTTCCCGATACTGCACCAGCTAATGTTGGAGGTGGAGGAGGCTCCAAGTCGGAGTTGGTAATAACATGGGAGGTAAGTCATCTGTCTATATTACCGCTCCCTCTGTGTGAGGTAATGGTTTTGCTTAATTGAATGGAATTGAATGGGAGTGTTTATTACCCCAGTCAAAACCAAACCCATTCTCCAGCTGGGCCCTAGGGTCCTATAATGCCATTCATTTCTGCGGCAGCTTCTTATTACAAACAGGTTCGTTCGAGTTCCCAGGGGAACTGCACGTTCTCCGCAAGCCATAATGAGCTCTAGATTGGCGCGGGGTGTGAACTGGATGTTGAACCTGATGTGTATGTGTTTTAATATCACTATAGTTTTGTGTTTCCCTCCCAGCCCGTGCCCGAGGAACTGCAGAACGGAGATGGCTTTGGCTATATCATCGCCCTGCGACCGCTGGGAGAACTCACATGGACGCACGTTGTGACATCAGCACCAGGTCGTTATGTCTATCGAAATGAGAGCATCCCGCCCTTCTCTCCTTTTAACGTAAAAGTGGGCGCCTATAACGCGAAAGGCCAGGGGCCCTTCAGCCCTGTTACCACAGTGTTCTCAGCAGAGGAGGGTGAGTGCGTGAGCTGCATTATTCACACACCACACAGGCGTGGGGGGGGGAGGTGGGCAGGATCCTACAGCTGGCTGTTTGCTAGAGACCAGTGTTGCTGCTGGAGTGATTTCACCACAATGCCTTTATTTAAAGAGAAAATAATTCATTTCATTATTACACAACATGCTACATCCTATTTATTCCACTGCATTTTTTGTCCTTTCTGTCCTTTTCCTTTTGATGTTTTATTGTACATTATTATTACTAATCTACAGTAAATGACCAAAGACACATAAACTCCTTACCTTCTTACCTATATGAGTTTGTTGGACCATGGGCGTCCCCTTTCTGACTATAGCAGACTCCATTCTACTTGGAAGATTTTGAAGTGTGTTTGGGGAAATTAACATCCATTCAGTCAAAAGAGGATATGCGTGATGTTTGGCACTGATGTTGGACAAGAAGGTCTGGCTCACATTTCAACATTAAGGTGTTCTGAGGGGTTGCAGTCAGGGCTGTGTGTTCTTCCACACCAGATTCATCATGCAGCTTGCTTTGTGCTCAGGGGTACAAGTCATACTAAAACAGAAGAGTGCCTTGCCCATTGTTGCCAGAGAGTTTGAAGTGAATAACTGGCTGTATGCTTTAGCATTAATGTTGTCCTTAAATAAAACTGTTATGCCCAGGCCAATAAACAGCCACTGACCAACAAACTTTGCTGTTGACACCATGCATTTCAGAAGGTGTTCTCCAGACTCTCACATTTGTGCATCAGACTGCCAGAAAATGAACAGAGAACTGCAGAGAACAGTCCAGTGGCAGGGTGCTTTACACCACTCCATCAGACACTTGTATTGCACATAGTGATCTTTTATGAAGCTCCCGTCGCCCAGTTGTAGTACTAACATTGCTTCCAGAAACAGTTTGGGATTGAGTGATAGCAGTTGAAATTAAGACTATACCTGAGTTGTACACACCACCTGCTTCAGCACTCTGCGGCCCCGCTCTGTGAGTTAGCATGGGTAACAGCGCTGTGGCTCCTATGTGCTCCCATTTCACAACAATAGTACCTACAGTTAAGGACAGATCTAGCAGGAAAGAAATCTTGGCCTCTTTTGACAGTGTCATGTTTAAAGCCACTGAGCTCTTTCTTTCTTTACTGCCTGTGTTTGCCTCTGGAGATAGTGTGGATATGTGCTTGATATTACCTGTAAGCAATGTGTGCTGTAGAAACATCAGACTTTTAATAATTCGGTGACCACATTCTTTTGGCCATATGGTGTTATTTTTTGATAAGTAATGCCTGCCTGTGTTTTACATTGGGTATAACACATTTGAGAGATATTTGTGTTGAGCGTTGAGTTCAGTGTTAAGCGGCTTAAGGAAGTGAAGAACAAAGCATTTATTGTAATCGCGCTTTGAGTAAATGAGGAAAATGTGATGACTTAAGACAGGTTACTTTAATAGTCAGTTTGATAGCAGTTATCCTGGAGAGTACTGACAGGTAAACATTGGCCTGTCGCCGAGCTGCAGCATTAACTGAATTCCTGTACTGATAATATTCATTTGTGCCAGTCAGCTCCCATATTAAGCTAAGGGACAGTCATTTGTAGTTTTGGGTGAAAAGATTTTATATCTGTCCGGCTCCAGCTTGTCAGCTCGGTATTGTGTTTTGTGAAAATCGCTGTCTGTGCCACTGATCGTTATTTTTTCTTTTTCCTCTCTTCTTTTTTTTCTGACCTTTGTTTTTTTCCTTCCATTTTTTATCTCTTTAACTCTCTTTTCTTCTCTTCTACTTCTTTTTTTCTTCCCTCTGCTCTCAGAGCCCAGTGGAGTGCCGGGGGGCGTGTGGGCTCAGAGTATTTCTGCCTCTGAATTTGAAGTGAGCTGGCAGACGCTCTCTGACTCTCCTGAAAGAGTTTTGGGCTACGAGGTGCGTCTGTCTACTCTACTAAATGGAAATGACTCGGCCTCCTGTTTTGAAATGCACCATGGGTACTGCCAGAGCCTGTCATCTCCCACATTGCACCTGTTCTTTCTCTCTGCGCGTAGAAACATAAATAAGAATGAGGTTTCTCATGTTTAAAGGTATGCATGGAAAGCTTTCTGCACAGCAACAAGAGAGAGGCAGACCCCATTTTAAAACCGTGGAGATCATATTCATTCATGTCACTCCAAAATAAAGCTGCTTATTATGGTGAAGGCTTTTTGGACAGTCCATTGATTGGCACTGCAGGGTTGTCCCTGCAGGCTTTTGAGTCAGATCGTGTTCTCTGAATCTCTGTGTGAGCACAGGTGGTGTACTGGGAGGATGATACTAAGCCTGAGACAATGGGGAAAGTGCGAGTATCTGCAAATCAGTACACGGTGAACATCAGCGGTCTGAAGGGTTACACTCAGTACTTCTTGACAGTGAGCGCTTTCAACACAGCAGGCACTGGACCACGTAGCCCCACTATCAATGTCACCACCAAAAAGTCTCGTGAGTATGAATCAAACACGTTAGAACATTTTTCACAGCATCTATCAGCAGGAGATATACAGTACTGTACAAAAGTCGCTAATTAGTCCTCGTTTAGTTTCCAGTCAGAACAGCCATTATATACGCATGTAAGTTTTTCCCCACTGAAAATTTCTGAGAAGATTAGGTATTAGATAATCCTCTTCCTTAAGAAAGGGTGAGGTCAGAGGAAAATAGATCAAACCAATCAGATCAATTAATGAATCAGATCATTAATAAAGCTTCCACACCTGCTCAAAAGAGTTAATGAGTAAAAAGTCATGATATTTAGCATTTCATAAATGTTTGGGACATTTTCTATACCTGTGGTATTAACTAAAGTGACCAAGTTAACTGTCTCTATGGGTTTTCTTCTTTTAGCACCAGGACAGTCACCTGTAAATGTGGAGTGGAACCTGATTGGCTCGAAGCTGACTGTCCACTGGGATCCTGTAGTCACCATGGAGATGGAGTCAGAGGTCACTGGGTATCAGGTAAATGTATGGTCTTTGTGTAAAACATATGTTTTGTTTTTGTTTGTGTCATTCTGAGGGGCACAGCCACCTTAAACAGTGCAGCTCTACTAGCCTATAGGTTCAAGGGTTAGCCAGTGGAACACTGCTAATGATGTGTTACCAGTCACCCTAGATATGAGTATTTAAGTTATTAATATAACTAAATGAAATTAGATGGTTAAGCAGTTTAGATAATTAAGAATTATCAGGTGATGACTCCTTAAACATTTTTTTTTAAACCCTATATATAATATGTATCCAGATTGTAGTTACCACTGTCTGAAATGTATTTAAGAAATAGTAGAGGGAAAATGGGTAATTCAGTTAAGATCTATGATGGGCCAGAACCCCAAAGAACCTGCAGGAGGCGTTAGCTAATACAGGAGTGGTCATGTATAATTCGCTGTGCATCATTGCTTTCACAAACATGATCTGCATGCAAACATTTGTTGTTTCCAAATGATGAAGCAAAAATCGAATTCTTTGGTTACAGTGTCCAAAAGGTATGTTTGGAGGTGCATTTCGTGAAAGGAACCCCCAGGCTAACTGTTAAGCCTGACAGTGGATCTTTTATTCTTTGTGGTTGTGTGATCAAACACACACACCACCAAATCTTAGGCAACGTAAAAATAGCTGGAATTACTTTTGCTGCTATGTTACTGCAATTAAGACTTTCAGAACCAGCCTTGGTAAGGCACTCGCTCGAGTGTTTCTCATCCTAAGTAGTAGCTGCAGTTCTATATATGCATTATATAGTCGGTATTAAAAATGTTTCAGCTGCCTAGTTTTGAGTTAGATTTTCATTTCCGAGTCCATTTCTAAGCTCAAGAGGGAAAATATTTTTAAGTTAAAAACAAAGCTGAAATATATTATATTATTATTATATTATATTATTATATGTTATATTATAGAATTACTTAAATTAGAAAGACTGCAATCAGAATGCCAACCTGCTCTTTCCATTATCCCTCTGTTTAGGTGTCTTACAGAAGGAACAGGCATAGAGAGATAAACACAGTGACTACTAACCTGACTTCAGTGGAGATCATCCTTCCTGCCGACGATGATTATATCATCCAGATCTGTGCTCTGAGTGATGGGGGAGAAGGCATTCCCAGTGAGCCCATCAACATTCATAAACTAAGTAAGCACACCCAGCATATTACCAAACCTCTTATAATGTAGATGGAGTCGAATCTATTGTCAGTTGTTGAACACATCTCACAGAGCATATCTTTAGCATAAGCTACTACAAACTCTTCTAAGATCAGTGTCATTCGTGCCTACGGCCTAAGAAACTAGATAACCCACGCTATTACCATTATGAACATTGCATATAAAAGCTCAAAAAACACAGTTAATTAAACATAACGGCTGTATCTGTGTTATAGTTCCTACCATTTAGCTTCTAGAATAGATAATCAATATATAATTGATATGAAGTCGAAATATTTACTAATTACATAACAGATGAGCTAATAGATAATAAATATTACCATATCAATATTATCTTTGTGTTTCTCTACTAATTACTATTTCGTATCCAGCCACACTAAATTACTTTGTTTAAATCTCCACTACTTACCACAGTAGAATTTCTGGGATTCTCTTAGGAAAGAATAAGAGATAGGCCTTCTGCTGAACATATTCTTCTCTGCTCATAAAGTTTACAGTTGTGTGAAAAAAACTTAAGCACCCCTGATCTGATGACATGTTTTGTTGATTTTCTCAGTGAAAGTAAGTACAAATCATCATGGAACACACATTTAAATGCACAATTACTGTTTATCTGCATTTCTCTGATCTGTGAAACTTATTATACAAAATTAAAATGATACATTTAGAAAATAAAAAAAATTTACTAGAGGTGTTTATGTGTTTGCATTTGAGTGTATATTGCATTAGAGTATTTTTCTATAGAAAGTGCAAACCTAATCTTTTGTTCCCCCCATGAGTTACTTTACTGTTTATAAAGCATCCCCAAGCCTCCACAACAACAAACCCTCACCCACATTTTTTTCTCTGGCGGCTACTGTCTCCAGCTGCATCGGTGCGTGTAATATAAAAGATGCATGGCATCAAAGGGATATTAAACATAAATACCAGGTACATCTAAAGTAAGCAAAGCAAGATTAACCTCATAATGGGATTTTCTTTGTCCCCTGAGTAACAAGAGCAGGTGCGAATATCCGGCAAATCCATTCTCTGAAAAAATGCGGCCCTCAGCACGTAATGCGCCTCTCTAAATGAGCACTCACCGATTTGAGATGTCCTCCTCAGAGCCTGCAGTGTACACGTTGTATCCTCCGCTGGGCTAAGCAGTGTGATCTTTATTAACTATCCTTAGCTCTTGCCATCTATCTCTGCCTGTTCATCTCAGCTCCCCTCTGAATACAGCAGTACAGGCAGATGAAACTGCAGGGGAGAACAGCTCTGCACAGCGGATTATTCACATTTTTCATCCTCTTAGACCGCCACGTCCACTTTTCACGAAAAAGTAAATTTGTGGGTTTTTTTCAGTGCTGCTGGCAAAGAATATTATTAGCATTGTTAAAAATGCTTTGCGATCCTATAGGGTATTTTAGATGCTTTTAGATGGGAGCAAGTGCTCCCAGATATGTTTTAGGTGTCTTACTGAGAGACCCACACCCTAGCTATGTGCATCCTGATTTATGCTGATATTTATATATATATGGTTTTATCAAAAAGGAGTCTTGTTGATAGCAGTGTGTTTTTTTTCTCACTGCTGTTCAACTTCTAGTGTTGTTTAAGCTGTCAACCTTGCCGTCATCAAGATGGCTTATAAATAAATACTATTATGACTTTTATGAGCATAATTGTTTAAATGTTTCAAAGCCCACATGGTTAGCATTTTTTTTATTGTAAAGAGCATAAATGCATGGCATAAATAAAACTACTTCATGTTGGCGGCATTGCATGTTGCTTTTCTTCGGCTACTGTAAATAACTGTGCTAAGTTGGTGATTTTTTAGTTATGCTAAATCTTTAGAGCGTCATCTTTTAGGTGCTGACATACATGTTGTTATATATATATAACATCATAAATATATACATCATAAATGTAAACATAAAACATGATGATACCATAACATATAAACATAAACATGCTAATAAAGCTGTTTAGATGTTTTTTAGGATAAAAGTCTTGCAGTGTAAACAGAACTCAAAGCACTTCTAAGTAACTAAAGTACGATTATTACTATTATAGAACTACTTGTAATGAAAGCACATTTTTATGTATTGTAAGTCTGGACAGGCACGCACAGTGTCACTGAAACAGTTGTAGAAATATAATCTACAGTATTGTGCCCTAATAAGTAGTATATTGAATATTGAATAGCATTAAGCAGTAAATTCAGAACTGGCATCTAGAATAGTTAATGCCATATTTGATTTCCCAGGCTAACCTACTGCACATACGTTATCTAACTTGATTACCTTAAAGAGTAAAAATGAGTAGTGTCTGGCTGTGTACAGCACAAGCAAGCATATGATACACATTCTCCAGTTTCAGCAAATTGGTCCAGGAACAAAAGCCATAGATATACAGAGAACATTTCCCAGATTCCAATCTCATTTCGGGAAGGAGCATGAAATAATGAAGGCTGTAGTTTTAATAAGATCTCACAAGCAGGAAACCAAGGTACGAGGGTAAATATGTTCAGTTGCCTTGGGAAATTAAAATGCAGCAGTGTTTCTATTTTCTGTTTGAAAAGGAGACTCAGTTAACCTTATTATAAAGTTGATGGTGACGGTGGTGTTCTGACAGCATCCGTATTTATTAATGCACTGCCCAAGTTTGTTAATCAATTATCCTTGATAAATAGAATTTTTTCCAGGACCAGTTTTATTCACATGTTCATTGACCACTGTTTAGATTCATAGGCACTTATATGCTGGGGCACCTTTAATGTTTAATTTAATGTTTAATTTATGTTTTACTTAAGACTTAATTACCATGAAATTACTACAAAACCTAATTACATGTTAGTGATACAGGACTTGGTGTATATCTTATTCCTTTCTTTTAGTTTTGGACTGTGCATTTCTCCAGTACACCTTGGCAGATTTACAGGCACAAAAATAAATTAGACTGTAAATGAATATTTATGACAGTGTACATTTAATATTATTAAAATTGCCTAATTATAAGCACTTCAAAAAGGTTGTGATTTGCTGAGTATTCAAGCACTTCTCTTGGAACAAGTACAAGACAAAAGTGATTCATTTCAGCCGTATGATGAGGTATTTCTGGATATGTTTTGTATTGTTGGTAGAAGATGCTGCTATATTTGTATAGTCATGATGAACTTGGCGGCTACTGGACGGGTGAATCTAGAGCAGAGTATGGTCAAGGTTTTTTACTCCTCGATACTGCACAAAACTGTTTTGGTCCAGAAGCACTTTTGGATCTTACTTTTAAGAATATAATCTGTACCTTAAACAAATAATGCCAGCCCCAGAGGTTGTTGTGTATGCATGAAGCATTTTGCAGGCAGGGTCATGTCCTCCCTGTGTGCCTTTCACTATGTTTCAGTTTTGTCATCCCTTTGGTAAAGGATTATTTGTGCATCCCATCTGTGCACCGAACTTTAAGGGCTCCACTGCCTCATTTCTGTACTTTTATTTATTTAGTAGGAACTTATTGCTAAGGGGTTTGCTATTTGTAAGATGTTGTCGTTCTGCAGCTTACGTCCTTTAAAAAAGTAATTGTCAGATTGACTTGCAGGTTAGCAGTTATATTATGATTTTGTTGTTTAAATTTCAATCAGCTAATGACCTTTGGCCCACATGGGCTACCATTATTTGTTGTCGCCATTCAGAAAGGCTTCACTTTTTAGACAGTTACTTTAGCCTGGCCATGATTCATACACTTGGCACATGTGCCTAAATATCCAAAATATTCCTGAAAAAGGTGCTATTATTATATTATTACAGCTCTACAAAGCATTTCCCTCTTCTAATACTATAAATTCAACTCATGAAAAATTAAAAAATGTAATAGAGTACAGCTATATTCAGTAAGGAATATACTTCCTGGACCAAAAATGTTGCACACTCTAATAATGGACCACATTTAGATTTGATTACGGTGCACAAACACCATGGCATTGCTCAGACTAGCTACTGCGACATCACTCGATATATTTCTGAATAGATTTGCATTCATTTTTGTCTGAGATCTTTGACTGAGACAGACAACAGGAGGGTTGAAACACCCTGTAAAGTTTTCTCCAGCAAAGTATTTCAGTGGGGTTTAAGTCTGTAAGAGGGCCCTGCTATCGGGGAGGATAAAATCCATTGAAGGGATAACTTGGTCATTCAGTACGTTCAGGTGATCAGCTAAATTAATTTTAATGCTGTGTGACATTGCTGAGCCTAAGCCTGACCAACTTAAGCCAGCCAGATGCGTCTATAGCGGGCGTTTGAATGGCATGATGGGTGCATCCCTTCATGTGCTTCCGTACTTAGCCTGACATGCCCTTCGCTCTGGAATAGTGTCTGAATTCACCAGTCTGGACCTTTGGACCTTTTGCCATTGCAATCTTTATGCTTCCTAGCAAATTAAAGACATTTTGGGTTGTTTTATGGCCACACAGCTGTTTAGCACCTGTCCTCTGAGTTTTGTCACATCGTGCATAAAGAAATGCTTTTATTTTTACTATTGAACATAACTCTACTGTCTGATTGAACTTCACCAAGCATTTAAGTGATCTCTGATCATGGCTATTCAAGCATTTTTCCTTTTTTCATGTCGTTTTATGTCTACTCACTGCATCAGTTAGGTTTACAAGAATTATTGCCAGTTGAAACATATTAATTACTGCAGTAAATCTTAAATCATATTTACCTAATTGAATCCAGACAACAGCTATTTTGGCTAGGCAGTGTATAATAATTAATTATTGTATGGAAATGGTTTTAAAACCATACAATAGGGTAAACAGGGCAGGGTAAATATTAGATATATTTTTCAGTATTTATTGTGTCCACCCTTTACTCTCATTGCAGCGTCCATTCTTTTTAGGGGACTTGCCTTCAGTTTCTCAAAGAAGGGATTGTAGGGCTATTTTTCCAACCTCTGAAGTTCAGTCTAAACAGTGCATTTTCTGTTTTCACAATTCAAATAATCCCAATTACAAATGACAAACCACTTCTCCACTTCTCAGATGTTTAAAGCAAATGTTCTTCCTGTTTTGACTATTTTTGTTTTTTTCTAAAGATTCTTAACAACTAGCACCTCGTCTCAGATCCATAGTTTTTATTTCAACTTTTTTGCTTATTGTCCTTTGACTTTTCTATTCCACATGCAATTGAAGTATCTTATATCTAATCTCTTCTAATCATTCTAGTCATCTAGACGCATAAGAAATGTAAGGCAGCTATTTTGTTTTTTGATAATCGCCTGTGGGAATGTTAGTGTCTCTTTTTGTTGGAGGGACACAGCTATGACTGATTGGTTTTAAAACTGTAAGGATGATAGAGTTAAAGTGGCAGAATGCTGCACAAAGATAAAGAGTGAACAAATTAAATATTGATAGATCTGATATTACAGTAAGTTTTTGAGAGTTCTGTGTGATGTTCTGTTAAATATCAAATTCATGCTATTTCCTGACACTAAAAATTCAATACCCTGCTCTGAATGCCTATTTTGACTGGAAATTAGATAATTACTTTTCCATAGTGCTGTAGTCATTTAAAGTATAGCACCATAAATTGAAAGTCATATTATTTGTCATCTTCATCTTGGTTGTCCATGTTTATGCTGAGGCATTGGTCTGAGTTTTAACAGTTGGTGGAAACTGGAACTTGCTGTGCCTCTAAAGTGACATCAGAAAAGTTTTAGCTTTGCATAGCAACATTGTAAATTGAGCTTGTTATGGGTGCTTTCCCGAGACTAATGCATGTTACTTGTGATTAACTCTTGTTACTTGTGATCAGCAGTTGTGATCAATGTGAGGAAAACAGTTTAACCTTGTAAGCATTTCTGGTCAGCTGGAATAAGAATCAAAGCCACTGGGAGCCTAAATCTTTTAGTCTTCTAATTTAATTATTCTTGTTTCTTCTGAGCCACAGTATACATGCACACAGTCTTATAAATGCCTTCCCAAAGTCTAATAAATGTCTGCTGTGTTTCACTCTATTTCTGTCCTGTTGCTGTAAACTGGGTGATCCTAATCTTGTGCAATGCTTCCATTAGCATTTCCAATAACTTCTAATAGTTAACAAGACTTCCAATATCAGTTTTAGAGTCACAGAAACTTAGCGAGCTAAAGCTTATCAACTCGTAACAAACCTGTCTGCAGCTGTTTGCCACCCATTCATTCCTTTGTACCATACAACAACATTGTTTGGTCATCTGCTCCTTTATTCGTGCATTTGGTCATCCATTTATTTGTCTGTATGTCTGTGACTTCATCCAGTTACCATCACGTAATAGCTGTATAGTGATTTCAGTAATGTATGACTGGCAGGGCTGACTAGGAGTCTTGGAAAGAAAGCTGTTTATTAGCCACACCCACACTGTTCTGTTTTTCATTTAAGCTTTGCTAAATGTTTAACATAACACTGAAGTTTAGTATCATACAAACATGTTTAATGTTTTACAGAATTTTGCCTGAGCTGAGAGGTGAATAATTAGTTATTTTAATTTTAATATCTACTTTATATTCTTTTGGTCTGGTGTGATATCTTGCAAGTAAATATATCATTTGCCAGGTAAGCGCTGTGCAGCACTGTTTTTTTTTTTTAATGTAGTTTGCATGACCGTGCAATGCAGCCGGATTCCCTGTCTACTCTAGCTTTGAAAACACCCACCAGTGCCCAGTTGAAGGCCACCTGAGCGATGCTCAGCAATTTTATCCACTCAGGGTTACTGTGTCTGTCACTATGTGAAAGGAATTAGTTTGTTAGGAAGAATGGATGCTCTAAAACTCTTTCATTGTGTTGCAGGTATGAGCGTCCGGGGGTCGAGAGCGTGGCGACCAGCCACCATTCCACTCTCCTTGCTTTTTATCATCGCATTAACCGCCATGAGGCCAACTTTGTGAAAACATTGATTGGGACTAACAATGCTTCTCTTCGTTTCAACATCTGTGCTCTTCCTTCCTTTAAAATCACGGGAAGATGTGCATCACCTTTTTTTTTGACGGAAGATTGTTGTTTTCAACCATCCAGCTGAGAAATCCTGACGGGAAAACGACAAGTCTGGAAGTAAATGGATATTGTGTGCATGTTATGTACAGTGTATCATTGTCTCGCAGCAAAAGGATAAAAAGACTGAACAGGTTCGGGTTCTACCTTTTTCAGGGGGGATGTACGAGGGATGTCATGACTTTGTATGCACTACTTTCCCCACAGGTCTCCATGACCCTTGAGGAGAACAAAATGCCTTACTTCCATGTACATGCCAAAGTAGTAGATGTCCTTCTCATGTGCTTCTCTTCTTGTTGCTAAGCTACCGTTTGTCCAGGTGTCTGCTTTTTATTCTTTTTTGATATGAAATCTCGATGTTATTCAGTGTTTTTGTAGAGTATTATTACATATCATTGATGTTCAGCAGCCTCAGCGCACTCATTTATGAAAGATGATTTGTCGCTGTGCCTTCTATCCAGTAGCTCCATATCCATCTCATTTACCTTGCATCATCAAGCCTTTACTATTCATAATGACCAGAGCCCTTCATTGTTACTGGAGAGGATTTGTAATGGTGGGGTGGTTATGAAGCCCGTTTGACCCGAGTAAGCAGCTGTGAGGGTTATGGTTATGCATTGGGAACTGCCTAATTGGGTTTTGTCAACATGTGAAAATCTAACATTTGTGCATTGGCTTACAGTTTATCATTAGCTTAGGTCTAATTTCCATTGATGGGTGTCTTTATCATAAGCTGATAATAAGATGCTATTTTTCAAAGCTACAGTACGTCTTAGGGCTTCTTATTTTTCTCTAGCCAGTGACCTGTCTAGCATTTTTCAGTCTTCCTGGGGGGAAAATGTTCAGAGGGCGTCCTTCATGAGGAACAGCTGAAAGCTAAACTAGTTTTTACATGAGCACTTGGTTTGTTGTGAGAGTCTCTGGAGAAGGTTAGCTATTTGTTAGCCAACATCAATGAGCATTTTACCTTGGAAGAGGTTCTCTGGCTCCATGCTGGAGAGCCTCTGCTCGCCTTGGTCGGCTGAATCTGGGGAGGTTTTGGAGGAACAAAAAAACCTGCTTACTCAGAAACGACTGCTGTCTCAGGGCCAGACTGCCGTGGAGGTTTAAGTCGTAGACATAATAGAAATGTTCCATCGCTGTAGTTTAAAGCGCAGCTCAAGCACTGCGCTCATCATAATAGGAGAAAAAGATTACACGCATACGACCTAACATTTAGCTGGTGGAACACAAAGAGCAGATGACCTGGAAGCACATAAACCGAGAGGTCTGTTCTGTTATCTTGTGATAAATGCAGTGTCTGATCCATGGCGAGATTTCCGAAGCCATTAAAACATCCTAATATATTACAGCGCACCCCACCAGGAGCTTTTGACCGAACAGGGTGACGGAATAATGGTTATCAGGGCGACAGAGGGAAGATGGATGTGAGATGAGCAGCACGCCGCGCTATATCAGAACAGTCCAGACAGAGCTGATGAAAGAGATATTTGGGCCTTTTTTCACCACTTTTGTCATGTCGTTTTTTTTTTCCAACCTGCTGCCGTGCCTGTGTCGTCTTGGGAAGACCGTGGGAAGAGAAGGCCACAGTGCTTTTGTCAGACAGCGAATATTTTAGTGCTTGCAAAGGTTCTGGGTCGTGCAAAAACACCACCGCTACTTTCAGCCTTGATTTTCCAATTTCAGAGTAGAATGAACATCAGTACAAAAAGAAACGCAGGTGTATGTGCCCGGCTCCCCAACTTTTCAGAGTGGAAAAGAAACATGCAGTTTATACAGACTTTGCCGTACAGTGTAGATGTCACATCGCATCCCATCAAGGCTGTCAGAACCTGTCGTATCTGGGATTTGAAACAGCTGTGTGGTTTTGATTCTGTTTCTGATCATGGCTGTTGACATTATAGGTGCCTGGTGTCAATTATGCGTTCTTTGCTTGCACTTCTGAGTTTACTAGTAAGAATGTTGATGCTTTCCTTCTTTCTTTTTCCTTTGTTTTTTTTTGAAGAATAGATCAGACTGGGAAGCGTTTGCAAGCAAGGTGGCTCATGTTTTTGAGGTACAATTAAATGTTCAAGGGTGTTTGAGATGCACACAAACACAGTGAAAACATCAGTGTTTAACAAGCTACTCTTGTTGAGTCCAGTTGGACTAAAATGAGGCTGTTTTCCTGTTCCGTGTTTTCCATGCACACAAGCCAATTCAAATTATCAGCCAATTATCTAGTCTCGCAGGGTTAGATGCAGGGCCAGACATGATCCTGTAATGTGAATCTGGAGACAACAAATAATGTTATGTATGTCTAGTGCTGCCGGTGTAACTAAAATAGTTGGCAGTTTCAAACATAAGCTGTGTCTGTAATCGTGCCCTATTCACTATATAGTATGCTGTATTAGGGGATTCTAACATTTTGGAGTGGTGTCTAAAACACGCAGAAGATGCAGTGCACTCAGACCTTCCCACAATGCACCATAATAAGCTGTGTATAGTATTTCTATATAAATTATCTAGAGATTTTAATATGTAGGGTTTAGTGATCAAGTGACCATTTCGGACACCGTGGCTGATAAGCTTGAGTGCACATGCATAGAAAACAACTAAACTTGAATACTAGGTAGACGACTGTCTGTGAACTGGTGTCCTTTTTAACAAACAAATGCTAAATCATACTTCTCCACTAAAAGATCCCCACATCTTATTAGTCTACCTTGCCCACCCCAACAAAAAACACCACTCGATTAATTCCATTAGGTACTGTTTGCATTCTGAATGGCATTCTTACCAGTTCAGTAGCACAAAGGAAGCAGGCAGAGGAGTTAACCGCCTCGATCATGTAAAAGTAAATGCAAGTCCTTTAACAAAGTGAGCTGAATCACAACCCAGTCATTTTATTGTTATATGAAAGGCAGTCATTGTCTTCTGCACAAGATGAATTACTGTATTTTCCACACAATGAATGCTGTGGAAACATATTGGCTTGTTGAGGTCGCATTGAGACTAGAGAAACAGCTGAACCACACTCATTCAGATTCATTCTTAGTCATTCTTATTCTCAAAATACAGACCTTGTATTTAAGCTTGTTAAATGCACCAACCAAATGCTGACCTACTTACCAAATTGCCGTTTGTACAGTGTCGACTTCCAGCTTTTATCATTTAGTTTTACATGTGAGAAGCAGACACTCCAGGAATCTCGCACAACATCAGCTACTTTCACTACACTAAGAAATCTGTCCAGCTTGCTGGCTCGTTTCTCGACTCCTCCTTAAACTGCAACCACTCTCATTGAACAAGCCCACCTTGTTAAACTGTGGATGCTTGCAACACTAGCACAACACCATTGTTAGCTAATAGAACCATTTCTCTTGCAAGAGGTACTGTTTATTGTTGTTGTGTGCAATGCATTCTGCACACATCTACATGATTAATTTGTCTTTTATTGGGGACTTTTCAGCCGTGCAAACTTGTGCTACTCCCATGGGCCAACAATAAGCTTGTTGCCTACCAAACAGCATCAACAAACTCTTCCTTTACATAGCATCAGATAAGTTTACAGATTTTCCATTCAGTTTGTTGTCACCATAATAAAATCACATTCCCACCCTTATACAGACATTCTCAGGATCATGTCTGGTCCCACGAGACTGCCAGTGATCAATCCCTTCACGTGTTAAACTGCTTGTGCTATAGCAGGGAAACAAAAAAAAGCAGGGAGTGGGAGGATAGTTAAAAAAGATCATGACTCCTTTGTGTTGTAGTAGTAGTATTGTGTTGTTTTGTTCATTCTGGTTTTGAAAACTTATTAACTATATCAGCTTTGTATGTTTCACAGATCCCTACTTATTTCAAACGGTCAAAAAGTGTTTGTAAAGATAAAGACGGCCATTTCAGAAGAAAAAATGACCAGGACCATATTTTTTAATACTTTCAAGAAATTTCTAAAATACTGGAGGCTTTTCTTCATTTGTTCTTTTTTTTCTTTGTTTGCTTTCAAAATGAAGATGTTGGCATGTGCGTTTTTGTCTGTTGCAGTTAAATAGGTGCACCTTTCTCATACGTCTAAACATTTGAATTCATCTTTTGGTACTGCTGTATTACTGCAGTGTTTCTAATCTCTGTGAGATGAGATGTTTGATCAAAATGCTGTTTTCATATTGAAAAGCGATTCTTTCATCCTGTACAGTAAAGCAGTGCATGTTTCTAACTGTTTTTGAGTTTGTCTTTTTTCAAAAAGAAACAAAGTTAATAAAAACAACTATATCATCTATAATACAGCCTGTTGCATTACATGTTTAACACTGATATTGTTGAGTTGCAGGTTTAGGTTATGTAAAATACCTGTGGGTGTCCTGGACCTATTCCTAGTCCAATATATATTTAGATATGGTTCCATTTTCAAATTGAGTAAGTCACCATGTGTAAGGATAAATATTATTAATCTGAATGAGACTTCACACAGTACTTGAAGAGAATTTTGGATTATAGAATATAAGAGCCGGTCAAAGTGTGATTCAGCACTCTGCAGTCTAAAGTTTTCCTGTTATACCTGTTATAGCCTGTTATGCAATTAAGATTGCATTAAGATCATTCCTGTGTTTCAGAGAGAGGAAAATACTAAATTATGCAGCGCTGTGGCCCTCTAGGTCTTCAGTTTGAAAAGTCTGGTTTAAAACATCTCTGATTGATCTACAGCCAGTTCTGTCTATCCATATAATTGTACCATTAGGACGCACGACTGTTTGAGGATAGGTTTTTAACTTAGAGTTTTTGTATGCCCTTTAACACAGCTCCCAGGGCCTCTTTCTGTCTACACCCGTCATCCGTTTTATTACAAACGCTTACTCTACACTGACCACATGTACCTTACACTGTCACTCACTGGCCACTTTATGAGCTACACTGACCTTTAATCTCCACCATACAATCAGCCCTAACATTAAAACCACCTCTTTGTTTCTACACTCGTTGTTTATTTAATCAACTCCACTTACCATGTAGTTCTACAGTTACAGACTATAGTCTATCTGTTCCTGTTGTTTAATGGTCAGGACCACCACCCAGAATGAAGGAGTAACTTCATCAAACTAGCTTGTGGAACTGAGCTGAGCTGCTAATATGTTGAGCCAAGTCAAGGTTTATTTACCATATACAAGGCCTTTTACAACAGATGAGGGAGCCAAGGGTGATAGTGGCAATAAAAACCTCCTTAGAGCAAGTGGAAGAAACCTCGAGAGCAACCTAGTCTTAAAAGGGCATCCCATTCTCCTCTGGTCGACAAAAGTAGTAGATAAAAGATATTACTATACGTGATGAATAAGACTTCATCCAGAAAGGCTTATTAGCTAGAAGCACCTCCCTTCATGGTTTGACAAGTTAGTCAGTGGTTTTAAGAATATGAGCTTCCCTTTGTTCAGTTTTAGTGGAAAGATCTGAAATGCTGAGACGTTCACATGCTGGGACACATTTGTTTGGGGGAAAGAACTATGTGTTCATGCATACATTTTGTGTCATGTGACACATTTCCCTCATGACTGCAATGCACTCCGAAATAGTCAGTTTGTCAGTCAAGTCAGTTTGATGGAAAAGGTAAACTGCTTTGTAAGCATTTTTATTTTGTCGACTACCATTTGTAAACATAGACTGTGTGACCAGCAGTATTTGGACATCTCTCTTAATTGCTAAGCTCAGGTGTTTAAAGCATTGCACACCCATGAAGCAGTGGACCATAAAACTGTGGGGTCACCGAGTGCTGAAGCATGTAGCTTGTACAAAATTGCCTATGCTTTGTTTTATCACTAACTACAGAGTTTCAAACTGCCTCTGGAAGCTGCGTCGGAATCTGAGATCAGTATACACTATGCCAGCTGTCAGCTGGAGTGGTGTAAAGCGTGCCACCACTGGACTCTGGAATGATCACCCTTCATTTTCTGGCAGTCTGATGGATGAATGTCAGTACCGTGGATGCCAGAAGAACACTGAATGCACAGTGCCAACAGAAAAGGTTAGGGTCCCTTAATTTCAGTGTAGGCTAATGTTAATGCTAAAGCATACAAAGGCATGTTAGTAAATTAGATGCTTCCTACTTTGTAGCAACAGTTTGTCCAAACTTCACTGTTGAAGACAAAAGGGATGTATTTGGAACTAATTGGAACATCATTTGCCAGGCAGGCCTTCTCCTACAATATCAGTGCCTGACCTCACAATAGTCTTTCAATTGACATTCCCCAATCTTGTGCAAAGCCATCTAAGAAGAGTGGAAGCAGTTATAGTGGCAAAGGGGAGCAGCTCTATATTAATGTCCATGGCTTTGGAACGGAATGACCTATAAGCTCATATAGGTTATAAAGTGGCTGCAGGGCAGAATGAGAGGCAACCCAGCACTTATCTTCTCCAGCATAACACGCAGGGAATGGCAGAATATCACAGTTCCCAACCACATTACTTTCCGGTTAGCTCAGGAACAGAGAACAAATACGCAGGCTACAGACACTGCAGGAGACACCATGCTGGCAAAGCCAACTACAAGTCCACTCTACCATCTGCACACTGCACATTACATTGCCTTAAAAGCAAAGGTTACAAGGTGTGACGGTCAGGCATCCACATGTTTTTGTAGCTATATAAGCCCTGAGAATCATCATGTAAGCAACTATGTTCGAAATAAACAAGAAGGCAGTTTTTGCCAAGACAGCAGGTCCCAGAAAAAAATTCTATCTGAGGATGTATCCCGAGGTTCCAGAATAACCCTAGTGCTGCTTCGCAGTAGTGTACTCTGTCAGTGTCCAAGCTGTAGAGCTACAGGGGTCGCTTTCTTGCATTTCTGGGTAGCTACATTTTTGTTCAGTCATTCCTTTTCCAGCTCATGTAGTAGGTCTGAGATTGGCCATGTCAGTGATTCATGATGCACCTTGCGAACTGTTACCTTCAGAATTGCTCTCTCCTGCTGCTGCCCAGCCAGCTGGGTGATGAATGCTGTTCTCTGTGTGCTCTGTGTATGATGAACCGTCTATGGTACGCTCATAAATTTGTCGGACGGACGTGGGCATCATGGGAGGACAAAAAGACAAACAAACAGACGAACAAACACAGACATCAGCTGTGCTGAGCAACGGTGTCAGCCAAAAACAGGCTCTGCCATTTACATCAATATGTTCTTATGTCTACCGTGTAAGAGTTCAGACTAGATTTGAAATTATATGGCATTCGCAGTTGGAATATTGAATAATGAATAGGATTTTTTATGTTATTTTATCCTGATAATTAAAAAAGCGCTTGTTGAAGAAGGGAAAAAGACCCTGCCTGGAGGGTCTATTGAAGAGTCCTTTTAAATTAAACAATGACAGTGGCTGCTCGAGCTGGCTGGCATTTAAGTAAATCTTGTAGATCAATATCTGCTCCAGGTTTTTTACAACCTCTTGGCACAGGTGGAGGTGATTTAAAGGAAAAGACGGAAGCTGTCTGCACAAGCCGATTAGATGGAATTTGTCAATTAAAATTGTCTCCCAAGCCCTGAACTACACGGCCCTGAACTTTTAATATGAGCGCTGCTTTGCATATTTTACCTCACACGGCCTTATTCTTCTTCTTCCTCCTCTTTTTCTTCCTCTTTTTCCCTGACGGATGTTTGATGGCCGCTGTGTTCTTCTGCCTACATCAGGATACGGCGTGCGGTGATCAGCTCTAACGAACACTGCTGAGATCAGAAGAAAAAAGGGTCTATGTATGTGTGTGGGGGGGTGGGTCTAATTATGTGTTATGCATTAGAGAACATGTAGGTGGGTGCCTGTGGTTGTTACACGGCAATGTGCGTCCGACCTCAAGGGTTTTCCTGCTCTTTTTTGTGTCTCTTTTCGTTTCATTACGATTCACTTTCCGAATTTCCAGAGTGAAGAAAAGAAAGAAAAGAAAGGAGGGAGAATAGCGGAGGGTCAATTTGGTCATCCTCAGTGGAGAACGGCCCCATTTTCAGTCTGCACAGCCTTCTGCTGAGGGCTTCAAATAAATGGTCTGGCTGAAAAATAATCATATCTCTCTACCTATATAACAGCTCTCATACTCAGAGGTCAAAGCAGACTTTTGTCATTCACCAGCCACCCTGGCTCACTTAGCGTAGCATATATCCAATATGAATCTATGAAAATAGCTGCTAGGCCAGTTCTTACATGCCGCCTGCGTTTCATTCCTTTGAGAGACGACAACCTCCTATTATGGAACATCTGCTGAAGCGGAATGTGATAGCATCTGAATGTTTTGTGTAAAGATGTTTTATTCCAGGTCAAGTTTTTTATTATGATTATCATCTGGCTGTACATACAAACAGTGCTATAACCCATCACATGATTGTTATAAATGACATACTTCCAGACAATTAATTTCACAGGACCAAAAGGACAACAGAATAAGACAGAAGATGGCTCACTGGACAGTTGAAGAGAATTTGCATCAAATGTTTCTGGACTCAAAGCTATGATACCCTAAAAGGGGCCTGTTACACTGGTGTTCATTGTTGATGGTTTTATTTTTTGGGGTCTGCTAGAATAGATTTACACACTTCAATCTCCCATAACACATACAGGGGTTGGACAATGAAACTGAAACACCTGGTTTTAGACCACAATCATTTATTAGTATGGTGTAGGGCCTCCTTTTGCGGCCAATACAGCGTGATTTGGGCAGCCGTGGTTTTATTTTTTTGGATAAAATCCGGGTAAGCACCCGAACATCCCTTTCAGACAGCTTCCTCTTGCGCCACTGTTAATCCTGTTAGATGTGGTTCGTCCTTCTTGGTGGTATGCTGACATTACCCTGGATACCGTGGCTCTTGATACATCACAAAGACTTGCTGTCTTGGTCACAGATGCGCCAGCAAGACGTGCACCAACAATGTGTCCTCTTTTGAACTCTGGTATGTCGCCCATAATGTTGTGTGCATTGCAGTATTTTGAGCAAAACTGTGCTCTTACCTGCTAACTGAACCTTCACACTCTGCTCTTACTGGTGCAATGTGCAATTAATGAAGATTGGCCACCAGGCTGGTCCAATTTAGCCATGAAACCTCCCACTCTATTATGACAGGTGTTTCAGTTTCATTGTCCAACCCCTGTATTTCTTCTCATTCTGTATATCTATATTCACCCTCTGTCTAAAACTCTCTGTTAAAGCTCCTGTGCATTTAAGCCACGCCTCTCACAGTGTGCTCTTACTGTTCAGCTCACCTGCTATCCTATAACACCACTGGGGCTGTTCTTATACTGGTATCCATGCTATATCAGTTTGAGCCTTGGTCTGATCCTAGGTAGAACAAACTGTTAGACCTGATGCACTTCTGCAAGCTTTAGGTCTATGTGCCATATATATTAGTATTGGTATACAGCTGCTGGTCATAAAATTAGAATATCATGAAAAAGTTGATTTATTTCAGTAATTCCATTCAAAAAGTGAAACTTGTATATTATATTGATTCATTACACACAGATTGATATACTTCAAATGTGTATTTCTTTTAATTTTGATGATTATAACTGACAACTAATAAAAAACCCAAATTCTAGACCATACAATAAAGAACATTAAATGACAGATAAGTGTATAAATAATGGAAAAAGAAAAGCAATGCCAGGTGGAAAAATGTGCTAAAAAAACAAAAACAACCTTCTGGCAGGTTTGAAAACTAAAACATTAGCTAGCTAACTACTCTAACAGAGCAATTGAACGCATTGCATATATGATTGTTTTGGATTGCTTTGAGTAACTGTTAAGTTGCTGCAGGTAAAGCCAGTCTAAGTGTAAAAAGTTGGAGGACTTGACTCATTAGCTGGTGTGAACTGCGAATGCAGATTCTCAACAAGGTGAAAATGAACAAAGGTGCCGAGAAGAATTACGGCTTTCCTTCTTCCATCACCCCTCATTCTACTCCCTCCATTCCTGTTCAATGAGGGAAGATATTCTGCTATTTTATAGGATCTTATAGGACCTAACTAGACACCACGAAATGAGATTTCAATGGAGATTGAGATTTTCACGTTCCAGAGCAGGTTTCACCTTAATGTGTGATGGGGTTTAACTGCTCTCTCCTATCACTCTCTCAGGTTTCTATCCATCCGTGTCGCCTGTGCAGCAGTGTGTGCAAGCGCACTATTTGATGGAACAGGTTTCTAATACAGGGCTATTTAGAAAAATGTCTCTTGATTGCACATTCATCTGAATGTGCTAAAATGTTTGTACAGAAAGTGGTAATTGGCTGAGCTGAGAGTTCAAGATTGTCACTGCTGTTTCTGTTATTTTTTGGCATGATCTAATGCCTGGAATGCATATAATTAGACCCCTTGATCAGTTCCAAGGTGTATAAGAGTAAATTGTGCATGCTCTACAGGAAATACACGTCATCACAAAAATATACATATATTTATATATTTCAATATGTTACATGTGGGATTGATTCAGGATTTTGCATTTATTCACAAGTTAGCTTGCTAGTAGTTGATGTTATATAAACCTGCTACTTGCATTTGTTCTCAACATCAACACAAAGTCAATTGCAGTTGCTAGTCACTGTAAAACTTCAACCAGCAAAAAATGGACAAAATCACACAGGATGGCTGGTACTTACAGGTTGAGGTTGGGGTTGTGTCGCTAATAGTTGGTACTGTTTCTTTTTTTAATCTCTTATGTGTCAAACTAAGATAAGAGAGTGAAGTTAAGTGTAAATGCCAAACTAACAACCTTTTAAGCCGTGCAGAATCTGATGTGGGGGCATATACATTCCACAAGTTAATTCATAGTCTAAGTAACAATGCAAACCTTTGCCTTAATTCATTCGAGTAAAGCACAGCACAATTACAATGCATCACCTTTAAATCTAGCTTTAGACGCTCAGTCAAAGTGCTCTATAGAAAGCCAATACCCCGTGATTAAGGCAAGTCTGACATAGCAGGTAGTTTCAGTCAAGTAATTTATTTGTGAAAAAAGCACAAATATTGGATGTAATTCAACCATTTATGGGACTGTGGATGGGAGTGGGCTGAAATGTCTGTATTACAGGCAGGATTGGAACAAAAGTTTTTTTTTCACCTTTTTAAGGTGAATTCTAGCATGAGCGAGAGGCAGCAGGATAAAAAAATCAGTCCAGCACTGACCGCTACTTGGTATGAAAAGTACTGTTATCACCTTTACAGACTGAAGCAGTTGTCCGTTATTTTCAATTCTTTTTCTCAGCTGTTGTGTGTACATTTGGGGATGATGTAAGTAGTCAAGAGTGTTATATAATTTATATATTATATATTTATATATAATAAATATATAGTTATATATTTATGATTTTGAAGTCAGCTAATTTTACTAGCCTCTTGTGTAAATGGAGGATTTGTATTTAAAGGTGGAGACAACAGTGTTTGAAGTTCACAGTATGTCAGTTCCATGTTCTCTCCTTATTTATCTATGCCAATATAAATACAGTTTTCCATTCTGTGGCACCTGTAAACTCAACAATTGAACAGAAACTGTGCTCTAAAATTGCAGGAAAATACCATATTTAAGTGTGATCTCTGTGGAGGATGTTGCCACTCTGTTGTCATGCATTTATCTTAGCCATCCTCTAGCTATTCAACAATGGTCAGTTTCTGATCAGCTGTTGGACCACACTCAACCGAGCAATGTGTAAAAACTCTGTAAGTGGTTCACCACCGAAATAATATCTGGTCAAGAGAAGGCTTGTAATCTGGTCAGTAGAGAGGCTGACAAATTGTGCATGGAAACAGATTACTGTCAGCAGTTATATATATAAAGTGACACGGCATGAGAGTGGAAGAACATGCTAGTTTTTTCCAAAGTGGATGGTGAAAAGTGCTATACAGGCATTATTCTATCCAGCGATTCTGGCCATGTGAAACAAAAGATATAGCAGAACCACTGCAGGTGCCAGGGGTACCTTACATTTATTACCAACTCTGCAGAAAGCTTCTAGAATAGGTCTGATACAGGTGTGGCCCTCAAGTCAAAATTGGCCTATGAGGACGTTTGATTTGGTCTTCCAGAAAGGAACTTCTCCCACTTCCCTCACTGTGTTGTACGTGTGAATACCATCCACAGAGAAGAAACTTAAACTTGGCATTTTACTACAAGCTGTGCTACAAACAGCACATACAGTGACCTAGCAGTCAGAGGTTTTGGGAAATGTAACCAACTCATCTTAATTTCCTGAACAAGGTAAGGATTATTATCTAGTACCTACAAACTCTTTGATCACTGCTAAGAAATTCTTATGTAAGTTATGCAGTCATGAGAGGGGCAGGGAGGAATGGAGTCCCTACGGTCAGCCAAGTATCAAGACAGACTTCTTGACTTCATGAACTTATCACCAAAGCTTCAACCACTGTCACACTGATGGTGCCTTGGGCTCCATAATTTCATTTCCCTCAACCAGACGGTGTCTTATTGGCATGTTGTCCAGCATCAGCTTCCCCAGCCACACCAACAGAGGATGCAGCATATTGCTTTTTCAGAGTGGAATTCAATAAAGGCAGATTTGGATCTGAGAGAAAAGTGACACAAAGGGACTGTGCAGGTCGGCCATTAATGGATGTATCTTGTCTCATCTTGAAGGTTAAGATGGTGCTTTATCACACTGTTAGAACTTGTTATCTGGCAGCAGAATGTTCCCTGCTGTTAGGAACTCAATGTTTTTTACTCAGCCACTTATCTGCTAGAAGTTAGAAACACCTGGTGATCTTTGGCAAGATTCATTTTCAAGTCTAACTTTTTTTAAGGTCATCCTAACAGCACTTACGTAAAACCAATATGTACCTGTGGTTAATGCAATGTTTAGCAAAAAGTTGTTCATCTTACGGTTTAATGTTCGATGTGTAATGATTTTGGAAGTTTATGCTGGAGCTGTATCCATTTGTGTCATGCTCCATCTCAACAGCTCAATCTGTTTAAACACAGTGGGCTATATTGTCCATTTGTCAAGGCTAAAAAAGAACAGCAAATCAGTGAAGCATGACCGTGTAAAGTGTTAAATCTTCACATTCCTCATGAAGGTAAGGGTTTAGGATAGGCTCTTCTCACATTTCCAGGAATTTTTGTGTTTTGGAAGGACTCTTGCTGGGTTATGCCACCTCTGCTAAAACAGTATCAACGATTGCCACGCATAAAAGCTTTTGCAGCTTAGTCGAGTGTTTGGGCTAAAACAGCAAAAGCACTTCACCTCAGTTTCGATAGCTTCTCAGCTGATGATATAAGGGGGGGTGGAGAATATGGGTTTGTGCAGTCAGGAGGAACAAAGGAATAAAGTTAACATGGAGAAGAAGTACATTTGTGCCAGCTGCCGAAAATGTTACACTTAAAAGTTAGCACTTTAAAGTTGGCACTGTTCCCAGCTCCTTTCCGTGGATCAGTTTTTTGGCATTTTAGAGAGCAAGAGCTCAGTGGTAAGCAAAGAGGTCTACAGGGGTGCTATGGACCATAGCTAAGAGGCACTATCCCCTGTCGATGTGTGTCACTAGTTTCTTGTTAGCGAGCATTTGGTTATAGTTGTTTTCATCTATCCATCCTTTTATCTCTTTGTAAACCTTATCTGACGTTAACTGTACTGTGATAACTGTGCAGGGATTCCTCTATTAATAACTTAAACTCCTCTTTTTTGTGTGTTTGGTGTTCTCCAACAGTTCTAAACACACTTTCGAATTTCAGTCTTGGCAGCTAGAGCTAAGATGAAGAGACCAGCCTTTCCATGTTGAGCTGAAGTGATATGAGCAGCAGCACTGGTAACGGTTGACAATCTTCCGTCATACCAGCTGTTTGCGTGTGAAAGGGAATATGCTCTTATGTCATTTGTAGTAGTTTAATTATTATATAAACATATTAAGCAGCTTGTTATTAAATGTATGTTTTTTATGGTTTAAATTATGACTTTCATGGCACTTTGTGGTATCGCATAACAACTTTAATCCAAAAGGGGTAGAAAGGGATTGGAGTCACTGGATCGTCTTGCATTCTTCCTCAAATTGAGTGCATTCGTAGAGTATAAAAGTAAAAGGACAGATGTCAAAGTTATTATGAGTAAAACTGCAAACATGGAGACACTTTATGGCAGGTTTGGCATTTGATAATGTTGCGGCTTTGAATTTTCCTCATCCTCTAGGAATTTGATTCAAAACACTGTTGTTACCTTTGATTAGCTTGAGCCACCTTCCTCTAGAGAAATTGCACCGCAGCTATTGGACTCAGAAGCCGTATGACATATTGAAGTATCATTGTGTAAAACGGTGGGTTAGTCTGAAGCGCACAGGGCCATTAGAAAACATTTTCCTCTATTCAAGACTTACAAGCGCAGAATGAGTCAGAGGCAAAATCCAAACTAAAATGCCTCACACTGGGCCAGGCTTCGCTGTGATCTTTCCTTTTTTTCACCCTGCTGCTTTTCTTCTACTGTATATCATGCTTTTGCTTGGGGTTTAATAATTGTATCACCCAGGATCTTTGAATAAACACACCAGCTGAGCCTAATCTTTATTGGAGCTGGTCTGTATGGAAAGGAGAAGAGTCTGAGAGGCCAGTACAAAATGCACACTTTAAAAGATATGGAGTGAAGAGGGGAAAAAGGGTCAAATATTTGTTTGTCTGTAGAGGTTCTCCAAGCAAGGTCAAGCATGCATGTGATGAATATAAATCATCAGCAAAAGAGGAATAAAACCTGCTCTTATAGGCTTCTCGCTCCCCTTTTCTTTTCTTCAGCTTCACTAAAAGCTTTGCAGCTTTGCATAGCAACAGTCTCCATGCACAGAATGAATTTGTGAAGGTTAAATATAAGGAACAGCTCAGATGAACTGTCGTGACCATTTTTGCAAGGGACCTGTTTACCATACAATGGCTTTTTTGGAGCATCAGAGCCAGCCGTGTCTCTTAAAGAGAGATGCGGTCGAGACCTGTACGTGTGCAGTGTGTTAATTGGATATGTCGTAGATATGCTGTTAATGACACCGCAGGACTAAAGTTTCACCTTTTTTTGTTTCTGAGCGTGAAACAGAGCAGAGTCTGTGAGATCTCCTGGTTGAGGTGCTTTGAGATGGAGCGTTTAATAAATGAATGATGTGAAAAGATATGATAGCAATACTGAAAATGGCAAATGTAAAATCATAGTAGGTTTCATGCCTATCGAGTTGGTCTGAAGTGCCAGGATCACAAGATCTGATGACATTCTTTGTCAAACATGCTTCAAACATTGTGCAAAATAGCTGAGGAATTTTTTGATGAGGTGAGAGGTTTATCTCAGGTGTTGTAGTGCAGCAAAAAATAAAACGAGATAAGATGCTTTTCTTATCCTCTGTGCTCTATTTACTCTACCATGCATTATTCTCAGAACGTGACACTTTAGAACGCTGCCCAAACCACTGCAAAATATCAAATGAGCTCCTACCGTGTACTGCAATACAATGTGTTCTGTAAGAAATTAGATTAAGCCAAGTGCCTAATAGATTTATTAAGAGAACTTCTCCAACAGCTTAAATGATTCACATCAAATACACCGAAACCATAAAGAATGAATACACTGAATCATTATTAGCATACAGACTACATGGTCTAAAGTATATGTAAGTCAGTTCATGAAATTTCTGACCTGCTAGATTTTTCAGTCAGTTGTTGTACTACTGCAAAATGGGAGTGTCACCCCGACGACAAAGTGATAGACCATGCAACAAGAACTATGCATGGGCAACTTCAGGAAACGGCTTCCTATGACTGAACAGCTGCAAGCAGGACTAAAACTACCATGCGTAATGCCAAACATCAGCTGGAGTGGTGTAAGGCACACTGCCACTGGACTCTGGAGTAATGAAAATGTCTTCTCCAGAGTGATGGATCATGCTTCACTTCCATCTTGCAGTCTGATGGCTGAAGTTTGGTGGAGGAGTAGCAGTGTTGGTAGATAGTAGTGTTGTACCTTCAGCCATAAGACTTTTCCAGTTTTAGGGTGTCCCACTTATGCTATGACAGTTTTACCAAAATTTTCAGTATTACAACACATTGCAATATATTAAATAATATCACCCATATCACATTGCTACTTCAAATGTTCTTTTGACTAAAACTGTCCAAATTTTATAATATAATATAAAATAATATAATATAATATAATATAATATAATATAATATAATATAATATAATATAATATAATATAATATAATATAATATAATATAATTTCAGTGGCATAATATTTACTATGTACTATGTACTATTGACTACTATACTACTGACTGCTACCAGACGGTGAATGTAGTGTTTCTGATTCTTCAGTGCAGGAAACAGTAACAAGGGGGCCTATTTCAAAAACACTGTCTGTATTTTCCAGTATGATATTCTGGTCCTTGGCCAATGATGAGTTGATGAATACGGGCTGAATACAGAACAACATTAAAAGCAGAAATAAATCTGAGGTCTTGTAAACCTTTCTGCTCAGCATTTGGCAGAGAATTTGTGGCCTGAAAGTCATCAAAAAAGGATGACATGCATTCATTGCTGCCCCCTCTTTCTTGCTAATGCACTAATGAAAAGGACAGTAAAAACAGAGCAACAGAGGGGTGGGGGGTGAAGGAAAAAGCTCTTAAGGATGTTGGTCTTCACTTAATCCTGTGCTGTGGAAACCAGGGGGTCGATGCAATCAATGCATGTACTGCTTCAATCAGAAACGAGCGGGGCCTGTATTCCATGCTCTTTAAGCACCGGGGAAGTCTTCATGATTCCCTATTTCTGACAGCTGCAGTGACAGCTCACCGCCTGTTAGCCTCCAGCAATATATACAACGTCCCACACGCCACAAAGTACCATATGCGGACCTTCTCCCAATAACAAACCCCAATGAATAGCGAAGCTCCGCTCCACAAACTCCGGAGTGATGTGAGAAGCTAATGTTGCGTTTTGTGAGTTGGATAAACAAGCAGTCAGGGAACATACAGGCTTACTTGGACGTCATCTTCTTCTGTCAGCTGGACATCTTTTGATTTTCCTGGTTAAAAATGAGACTGAAAAAGCTAGTGTGCTTGGGCCCGACATTGCCACATCAGCCCGAACCCTCAAATGGATGTGAAAATGTAACGTCTTCTGTCAGACCTGCTGCAAATTGTTTCTGTTCAGTGGTACGGCCCAAAAGCAGCTCCCATCTGAGTGTGTATCAGCCTTGTTGTCAGTGCCAGAGGCCTAATGTTTTCTACCTTATCAGCTCCGGCGCTCCGTCATGGAGACGTCAGTTAATGCATTTCTATCTGGGAGAGAGCTGCTCACTGGGATGCCGTGCTGGAAGATAGGGAAATGAATTAGTTGGGGATTGGGGCACATCATTAATGGAGGTCCTTGAACATATTAAACCTGAAATATATCTGGGCTGTGTGACCTGCCCAGGAACGGGCTGCGGAAATCCATATCTCTCTCTGTCTGAAGTTAACAGTGCACGGACCCTCAGGGCCTGTGTTCATAATGAAGAGCCGCTCTTTATCTTTCCAATCAATGCCGAGACATATTAAAAAGTCTGCTCTGCACGCTCCGTCTTCTCAACTCTTGATTGGAAAAAAATCTCTTTTGCCAGGGTTTTACTCAGATTTTAGAATTTCCCTCGTGTAAGCCAATTTATTACGTCTATGTTGTGGAGATGCATCTTGAAAGCATATAGGATCGGGGTGCTTTTTCATTCGTCCCGTGCTTGAATCACGACCAGGCTTTTCTTTTTTCCTTTGATGAATCCAGCCTTGAAACATAAGTCTGCAGCTTCCATGTCATAGATGTCCATACATCATTTTTATGGTCAGGGTTGTTTTAAAGACCAGGCACAAATCTAAATGTAATACAAATAAGATATGGGTTTTTTTTTACTGCTCCGTTTTCCCTCGAAATAATAATGTGATAAAATAAAAGTCCCTGTCATGCATGATAAACAGTATCTGAATATATGTTTTGACCTGGAGTAAGCCCAAACTGCCTCCGGGAATAGATAAAGATATACAGCCACCTTATGTCAAGACAGAATACCAAATATCAGATATATCTTTTGTGGCTTCAGTCAATATTATTGACTTATTGAGGGAAGGAAAGCACGCCAATGGAAGTTGTAAATCTCATCCATGTTCACATCTATTGCCACACAATCCAGATTATATAGACTTTTACAGAAGCGTATGACAGCGCTGATTCAGTGACTGGACAAAACACATAGCTCACAAATGTAAATTCATTGTTCAGGCTGTGCTGAGAATAATCAGCACCCTTGACAAATAACAAACATCTACTAAATGTGGTGACTATCTCGTCCCATAATAATATTATTGAAATATTCCTTCGTCGCTGGCCCGAGTCGCAGCAGCCGGAGAGAAATGGATCTTTCTGTCATTTATGTGAGCCGTGAAATTTCACATGCATCGCTGGTTGTATCACTGGAGATAAACCAGGCTCAAAAACCTATCAGAAAACAGTGAATACCATTCCAGGGTGCGCAGTCTATGTGTGCGTATTCAGATAGAGGGTTTTGCGGGTCATCCACTAATGAATGCATCTCGTCTTAACTTGAAGGTTAAGATGGTGCTTTACCAGTTTGATCTTATCTAGCTGCATGCTGAATGGGCCCAGCTGGTAGGAACTCCCTGATTTGCTTAGTTACTAACCTTGATTTCCTTACAATACAATATTGTCTGGCTCCATAGATGCAATGCTGTGCGGTCAGCCCTTCCTGTGGAATGTCAGATATGCTGTCCTAGCTAATCACAGCCAAATAAGGCATGCCGGGGAAAAAAAAACAAGGATCCATGTGTCTTCGGAAAATGATAGCTGGTTAACACGTCAGTGTTGAACATACCTAATAAACCAGGCTTTTACTGGTTACATTATTAGGAGGAGATGGTTCATTGGTATATGAAAAATATACAGGGAAGTTTGTAGCACTTAACGTGAGATCTGTTTACTAGCACAGGGCCTGGGCTTAAATTAAAAAAGCCTTGGAAAAAAAAATGTAAGCTGGAAAAGTGCTCCCTTGTTTTGAAGATATGCAACATGTGCAGTGGCCAGAACAAGAAAAGATTTATTTTTCTGCATTACTGGAGCCTAATGCTGCACGTTATGTATATGATTTTTGACAGATTCTAACAGTGATTTTAGATATGTTTATGAAACATTACTGTAGCGTTTAGTTTTGGACTTTTAGGTCTGCATTCAAAGACATTGGATCCTGGTCTTTATGACTGCAAGTATCTGCATGGGGGTGTTTCTAAAATAGTGACAGGCTGGACAGTCATCCCTTAAGGAATCTACTTTTACCATAACCTCCTAGCAAACATATCAGGCCTAATTTGAAAATCACCTTCAAATTCCACAAATCTTATTCAGTGAGGTGTTTTTAGTGGTGTCTAATGGGAGATTTAAGAGGAGCCTCTGCATACAGGCCAGCAATTGCAACCAAATCTTACCAAAAACAAGTCAGTCAAGTCTAATTTTATTTGCATTATTGAACAGTCTGTAAGAAGCATTACCAGTAAATCCAGTGGCCAGTGTGAGGAGTTTTCCAGTTTTCACAGTGAAAACCTTGAACATTAACGGCTGCTAGAAGTCTACAGTGATAATCTATCAGAAAGAATCAGAGAAGTGTTCAGGGTTTTGTGAGGAAGAAATGTTTAGTCTGTGATTAAATAGCAGGACCTTTGGATGGGTCAGCAGGATTCAGGCAAAGCTTCCACACAGTACAGGACAGCAAGAAGCTTCATGGTAGGTAAACTGGTCAGAAATGCAGACAAGCAGTGGGCACCCAGTCTAGGCATATAAAGCAGCACAGTTTGGACAGTGGTTCAGCTCAGGCAAAGAAAACAAACAGACAATTAGCCCAGATGTAATCTAAATGTAAATCTACAGGGTTAATGGATGCACTTTCATAAACTGCTAATCGATTTTTTTTTAAGTTCCAGGGACTCCTGGTATGTTTTCGGTGTTCAGCATCTTTGAGGAGAGTTTACATGATTGATCCCCAGTGATGCCACAGCCATCCATGACCGAAACCATAATACGCCTCACTCTGTGACTCTAACTCTCCCACAAACACTCAAACAGAAGGTGGCCAGTGCGGGCATCTTTTAGCTAAATTGGTATGTTGAGTTCAAGACCAACTATCTGAAAATATGTAATATAGGACCTCACATATCATGGAGGATGCACATGCTACCCTTTATCTTCCCTGTTTGGTAGCATTGTGTAATAGCTAGTAAGTGGAATTGTTCATGATCGCATTGGAAAGAAAATTGGGTAAAAAAAAAAAAATAGAACTGTGAGTTCAGCAAAAGTGGAGTGTTATAAAGTTACATCATTATGAATAAGCTTCTTTGAGTGCTAGGAGCCAATCTTATGTAACTATTATAAATAATAGAATTCCCAAAAAGGTGCTTTCCATCGTAGACCAAACAGGGACAAATTTGAAATCTGGCTGGTTCCAGTAAGTACATGGTGAGTAGACAAACAAATCAGAAAAGAATTTTAATAGGTTTCCTAAAGACACAGAGGTTTTTATAAGATGATTAGTTGGCCAATTAAAACCAGTATACACTATTACAAAGTTGTATTTCATAAAATATTGCTTGACATTGTTTCAATTTAATATAAAAGTGTTGTTTAAGCTGCACTAGATTTTTCAGTAGCAGTCGGCTATTAACAACAGTGCACTGATGCGACTTTTTAGTTTTCATGGAATTTTAGGACTAACTGGTTACGTATTCATGTCGAATTGTTGTTGATGGTTGTTCGCCATTCGTCTCAGGCTCAGGTGATGCAGAACAAGGGAACAGATGTTCAAATTAAAAAAGAAATTAATAAATAAACACCTGAGCCTTGTGTTTGGCTACGACACTGCGCTGAGGCTATTTTTAGCCAGCGCTAGCTCTCTCTCTCTCTCTCTCTCTCTCTCTCTCTCTCTCCCTCTCTCACTCAGGTGTGAATCTCTAGAAGGGCTCATCGGCTGCTGGATTAAATCTGAGGAGTGCAGCCGTGTTCCACCAGCGCTTTATCGCTTTATCACTTCCTGTCTACCACATATCGAGCTTTTGTTCCCGCTTCTTACTACGGCAGCTAATTTGTGCGATCAGAGATGGCCACTTCAGAGAGAGCAGTAGGATACCAGCGGGGGAAGAATTTTCCAAAGCCCTCCATTTTCAGCTCCTTCACGAATGCTGTTAAAGTCTTTCAGTGTTGACTTACGATGTTCTAAAGGTGGAAATGATGGCAGTTAGATAAATGAACATGAGGTCATCAGAGTTTTAGCTGCTAGCTGGGCGTTATCCTGAGTGGTTTTCTCACTGGGTTTTGTGACAGAGCTAACTTTTAATGAGCTACGTGGTTTCGTAGCCTTTGATAGGGTTGTGGAACTCAGAATTTAATTGCCTAAAACATGAAAATCTTTTCGCCTCCTCAGTAGTTTCTTAAAACTGTACAAACATAGCAATTAGCCTATAACAGTTTGAAGAAATCTTAGCTTGTTATTAGCATAGCCTCGGCAAAAGCACCGAGTACATCCATAAACATGAAGTAACAGCTTCTAATTTCAATGCCTGAGGTGTGAAGAAAAGATGATTGACGTGGTTTCTCACTTTTGGCTTAGCTGTTATAGTTTAAGCCAGTTATAAAGAGAATCAGCCTGACAAAAAGACATTACTCTTCAGAGACAAGCTGCAGGCCCACAAAAACAGGTCCAACTTTTGACTGATGTGTGGGCGCTTGCTGCAACTGGACTCTTCATGGTCTCAAGAATCCATCTCAGCATCCATTTGAAACCTTGAGCAAATGTCACGTCACGTAGTATGTGTTACCCAAAATACAACAAAGCCTTTAGACAGAGCTCCTCACAGCATCCTTCAGGGCTCCAGCGCATCTCTGTTCTCTTAATTACACCTTTTATCCGAGTGCTGTGGTTAATAGGCGAATGTGTGTAGCTGCTGGTTTTTATTTTTCCCGCTGCTCTGAAGATGTACATAGGGCCTTTAATCCTCAGCAGACTCTTTCTGACTCAGCCCTCTGTTCTGTCTGAGAAGAGGCAAGACCACCGGAGCTGCTGAGGCAGCACGCTCAGCTTTTATTTGTGTCCAGCACCAGTTCTTTGACACGTCCTGTCAGATCACATCCTCTCTAATGAGCGCCGGAGTGACGGCCCTTGAAGCACTGCTCTTCTAATTCAAGAGATGCTTGTCCGATTTTCGGCAGCCGACGCGGGAGCTAAGGTGCCATGTCTATACTGTAGCGTGGTCTTTCGGGATGGGCGCAGAAACGTACTCCAAGAATTGATCGCCATCCAAGCAGGAGACGGTGACCCAAGCTGATAAATCAGATCTGACTTTGAGGAAGATTGCAAAAAGTTCCATTTAAAAATGAATCTGCAAGGCATAGCCACACTTTGCTCTGAAGACCAGCACTGAGAAACTCCTCGAATATTGTCCAGTTATTAATATCAGATGTATACACGCTATGATTTCAGGAGTTTGGAATGTTGTATTAATTATTTGAGTTGTTTTGTATGCAAAGAAAACCTATACAATACATAGGTATATCAGAAGGTATCATAGATTTTAAGTTATAAGGTTGTGTTACTTGTTAATTATCAGTGACATGATACAAATACACGTGCAACAACAGTTATTGTCACTATGGACCTACAGCTGGTCTGTTTTCTCTATTGACCTTACCTGATGGTTGCCTATACTGTACTATGTATCATACAAAATGTTTTTTTTTGTATTGTGTTTGGCTGTATTTACTGTATTTATTGTTTGTCTGCACTGTTGTCTGCTGCTGTTCTACATTTAATTGTAGCTCCATGTCCTGGAGAAATCTTAATTTTCCTCTCCCAGCACATCTATGATGAGATGAAATGACAATAAAGCTGACTTACAAAGAGGTTTAACTGTTGAGTCACTAGATTTCTTAGTCTGCTTAGCATGTTGTTGTTTTTTTTACAAACTACAACAATAATAGCAAATATGGTGCTAATTAAAAAGAACAGGACTGAATTATTGATAAACGTTATGGCAAATGTCAACAGCCACAGTAATAGAAAGTTAAAAAACAATTCCAATTAGAAAAATTACAATGTATTTGGGGTTTAATTCATATTTTTAATTAGTATTTGTACTGTATTTCACAGGTATATAATATTTGATATTTGACTCTTACTTTAATCAACAACTATCCTGCAATTACCCGAAAAGATTTAGTATACATTTAAAAATCCCGACCTGTGACTGTAAATTATATGCTATAATTATTTATTTGCCACAAATTTTGCCACTGCCCTATTTGCACCACTCCACCATGAAGGGAGTGTTAAACCCAAAACCTCTCTCAAAATAAACATAAAACAGTGTCTCGGCATTAGTCGAAGTATTTGTAATTATTTCATGTAATAACTTTCTGTACAGTATCTTTTGAGGCATTAAGACCTTCATAAGTCTGGTTCCTGTCACTGCTAATAAATATGTCTCTTTCCGTTTCTCTAGACTAAAGCATTTCTCATCAAGCCTCTCTGAATGATTTTGTTTGCATCATTTATTATTTGAATTATGCAGATTTCTTCTTCCAGGTTTCTTATTAAATATTTGAGAATTATTTTATACATTTATCTGAAAATAATTTTTTATGTTATTAAAAACTTTTATTCTAAACATTTTTATTCTGATCTCATTTCATCTAAAATTAATGCACAACGCATCTGAAACTAATAGACTCTTTTCAAGGACCTGTTACTGCACCATGTGTGTGAGGAACAGGGTTTAAAATGTGCAATGAAACCTTCAACATGTCTGAGAAAAAGAAGAGAATGTTTAATAATGACAGGATAGCAGTGTTACTAGCTTAGTTTCTGTCCCACCAAAACATTCTATAGGAGTATAATTTTACTCGACCTGAAAAAAAAACACAATACCATAAAAAGTAAATGTTTAGAAAACTTTAGGCGAACTCTGGAGGACTTCTGAGAGTTCTGAGAGTAATGGTGTTATTCCTCTGGTAATACTTTTTCAGCATGTTTTGGAGAGCTATGTCTTCCTCTAGCCACTGCATCTGCTGCCAACGACCCCTGATAGCACGGTTATATAACACCAGTAACACCAGTGGTGTGCATGGCGCGAGGACCCTTCTGGCCACCCCATCAAACAAAATAAGACCCTTTCGATGGCCATAGTAAACCTGTTGTGTATAGATCCATGACAGTATAAGAAAAATCTAATGTTTTACCATATCACATTCTAGCACCATCTTTTCCCTCATTAGTGCATATAGTTTCATACTCTCAATCGTAACTAAAGAGGAGACAGGCTCAGAGATATGTGATAGGAAACCTGTCTATGTGTCTGATTTCCTGCGGCCTATGGACCAGGCAGCTACCTGGTAGACACAATGATGTTCCCGCTGATGAAAGAGCCTGTATAATGAGATTTTTTCAGCACATGCTGTAATAGTGATGATCAGTTTTGGACAACAAGGCAGTGATGGGGAGTAAATAATTGATTGTGCTGCAGGCTCTGGGGCGGAAATGAAGGTTTTATGTGAAGGGGAGAGGAAGGACAGAGACTTTGTTAGAAACGTAAGAGAGATGATATGAACCGAGTGAAGGTGTAAACATTCATTTCAAATGATATGGGGGAGTTTCATATTTTTCATTTGGCTCACAAGCTACTGACTGTTTCTGTGGTATTAATATTTCCAAATTCCTCTGGAGTTTTAAATTCTGCCTTTCAAGGACATTAAAAGGATTAGCAAAAGAATTTACTCACTTCAGCATGCTGAATTCAAGCAAAAGTCTGAAAAAAAAAACACCCTTCTTTTATTCAGTTGCAGTCAAAACAGGCACAAAGTAAATTTGTATTTCAGAACTGAAAATCACACAAAGGCCTGGTTATAATATCATTACAGCATTAACCCTTTGCCTTTATTACAGCATACACTCTGTTCAGTACACTTGCTGACAGTCTTTGCAAAGAAGCAGAATCCCAACCATATTCAGCGATGGGTTGAGGAGTCCAATCTTCTAATAATCCCAATGTTTTTAATTTTTGTCTCTTTCCTTTTCTCAGTAGCAGGTTCTTGATAGCTAAGCATCTTTTCAGACATGTAGCGCTGAACTATCTTCTCATAGTTAAAGAGCGGAGAGAAAAAAATGAAGCAAAGTGGACCTAAAGCACACGGCCATGCAATCTCCACAGATAAACACCTGCAGTGTTTCATACTAAAGAGCTTAATTACTTTAAACATGGAACACTCATAGGATGCTGTCTTTGCTGCAAGTTTTTCTGTGAAATTCCTGCTATGATAAATCTACCCTGGTCAACTATAAGTGCTATTACTTTGGAATATAAGTGTCTGGAATGAGAAGCAATAACAGCTTAGCAACAAAACTGTAGACTACGTATACTCAGAGAGTAGGGCTAGTAAGTGCTGCAGCACATAAAAATAACCTCTGTTGTGTCCCTCACGTCAAACTGCCTTTTGAAGCAACATCAACACAGGAACTATGTGTCGGGAGCTTCATGGTTGAGCAGCTGCAAACATCTGAAGATCACAATGAGCCATCTGGGTTTGAAATGGATATTGTTTAATGTAACAGTAAAGTTTGGTGGTTTTGCCTTTCAGGGTTTGGACCTCTTAGTGTCTGTGAAGGGTGAAGTTAAAGCTACAGCATACAAAGATATTTTAGACAGTTATATGGCTTTAACTTGTGGTGAAAGTCTGGGGAATGCCCTCATATGTTCCAGCATGATTGTGCCCCTGTGCATGGTTCGACTAGTTTGGTGTACAGGAACTCCAACAGCCTGTTGAGCACCCACTGTACACCTTTGGAATAGATAAATTGGAACATCATTTGAAAACCAGGCCTTCTCGCTCAACATCAATGCCAGACCTCATGAATTAGGCTGAAATATGCACAAATTCCCACAGCCCCATTTCAAAGTATCATGGAGATTCTTCCTAGAATGGTGTCCAGCAAGCTTGTTTAGGAGTGATGGTCAGGAGTCCAGATCCTTTTGCTAATACTGTGTTTTTCCTATGAAAGTACATTCTCAGATATTGGTGTTTTGACAGGAAACTGAAAAAATTAAGGGATATCTAAATTTTTTTAGTGTTGTGCATGGCTTATGTTCTTATGCCCTAGACTTACCGCATTCCAGTGTTTATTATTAAATAATGACATGGACTTTAATGCAAACTGGTGGAATTATTCTTAGGTTATAGGGGTGGGTAATACCCGCTGATAGGTCCTGCCCTTTTAAGGGGTTAAAGCATCTGAGTACTAATCAAGTGCTTGAGTCAACAGAAATTTCCAGAATGTATGATATTCAGGATTGCTGAAAATTAGTTCACTATGGAATGTTTTAAACAAGTAAAATTTAGTTTGTCAAGATATTCTCTCACTCTGATTCTGAAATGATAGAGGACATCTTATTTCATACCTTCTTCACAAGTTTCTACAAGTGTGTGTGTGCATGTTTTTATCAAGGCATGTAATTTGCACTTATCTAAAAGAAATTCAGTTGGAATCCAAACTATTGGAATCCGAACAGAAATATTTCACTGTTCCTCAGCTCTTATCCTTGATTAGTCAGCTCTGAGTTCTGGAGCATTGTTTTTAGTTTCTCTACAGTCCAATGCACATTTGTTTTTGGTTGTTTTTTCAGCAATGTGTAATATGCAATTTGGCAGCCAAATCATTTGTTAAATTGATTTAGCAGTAAAGAGAATGACACGTTTCAATGCATGAAATACAATGGGGTGTGAAAGTTTGGGCAGCCTTGTTAATTTTCCTGATTTACCTTTATAAAGCATTGATTATTATTAAACATATTATTGACATATAGGGGACAAACACAGTGATATTTGAGAAGTGAAATTAAGTTTATATGATTTACAGAAAGTGTGCAATAATTGTCTAAACAAAAGTAGGCAGGTGCATAAATTTAGGCACCAAAAAAAACCCTTAACTTAATATTTAGTAGATCCTCATTTCACAGAAATAACAGCCTCTAAACGCTTCCTATAGCTTCTAATGAGAGTCTGGATTGTGGCTGAAGGTATTTTAGACCATTCTTCTTTAAAAAACATCTCTAGTTCATTCAGGTTTGATGGTTTCCGAGCATGGACAGCACTCTTTAAGTGACACCACAGATTTTGAATAATATACAGGTCTGGGGACTGAGATGGCCATTCCAGAACGTTGTACTTGTTCCTCTGCATGAATGGTTTAGTAGATTTTGAGCAGTGTTTAGGGTCGTTGTCTTGTTGGAAGATCCAGCCCTGGCACAGCTTCAGCTTTGTCACTGATTCCTGGACATTGGTCTCCAGAATCTGCTGATATTGATTGGAATCCATGCGTCCCTCAACTTTAACAAGATTCCCAGTCCCTGTACTGGCCACACAGCCCCACAGCATGAAGGAACCACCACCAAATTTTACTGTAGGTAACAGGTGTTTTTCTTGGAGTGCTGTGTTCTTTTTCCTCCATGCATAATGGCCCTTGTTACGCCCAAATAACTCTATTTTAGTTTCATCAGTCCACAGCACCTTATTCCAAAATGAAGCTGGCTTGTCCAAATGTGCTTTAGCATACCTCAAGCAGCTCTGTTTGTGATGTGGGCGGAGAAAAGGCTTCCTCTGCATCACTCTCCCATACAGCATCTCCTAGCGTAAAGTGCGCCGAATAGCTGAACGATGCACAGTGACTCCATCAGCAGCAAGATCATGTTGTAGGTCTTTGGTGCTGGTCTGTGGGTTGACTCTGACTGTTCTCAACATCCTTCGCTTCTGTTTATTCGAGATTTTTCTTGGTCTGCCACTTCGAGCCTTGACTTGAACTGTGCCTGTGGTCTTCCATTTTCTCACAATGTTTCTCGCAGTGGAGACTGAAAGCTGAAATCTCTGAGATAGCTTTCTGTATCCTTCCCCTAAAGCATGACGGTGAACAATCTTTGTTTTCAGGTCATTTGAAAGTTGTTGTTGAGACTCCCATGCTGCGACTCTTCAGAGAAGATGCAAAGAGGAGAAAAACTTACAATTGACCCCCTTAAATACCTTTTCTCATAATTGGAGTCACCTGTGTATGGAGGTCAAGGGTCACTGAACTTACCAAACCAAATTTGAGTTCCAGTAATTAGTTCTAAAGGTTTTGAAATCAATAAAATGACAACAGTGCCCAAATTTATGCACCTGCCTACTTTTGTTTAACCAATTATTGCACACTTTCTGTAAATCATATAAACTTCATTTCACTTGTCAAATATCACTGTGTTTGTCCCCTATATGATATATTTTATCCAAACAATCAATGCTTTATAAAGGTAAATCAGGAAAATTAACAAGGCTGCCCAAACTTTCGCACCCCACTGTATACACACACACACACACACACACACACATATATACATGTTACTGTCATATGAAAAGTAAAAACATCTGCATTTTACATTGTGTAAAGATTTAATGATAAATCCCAGATAGCATGTGGATGTGGGTCACATCTGGCAAAGATATGGCACTGCTGGCCTACTGTTGGTACTGGCAATCAGCTGTGAGCCAGAGGTAGCCCACATATAACTATCCCATAATATATCTGATCAACTTCTGGCCCGGATTCAGCAGAGTGGCTTTTGGCAGAGGCGTGGCCCTAATCTGGTGCATATGTGGTGCACATCTTGCTATCAAGAACGGTCCATCCAAGTGCTGTCAACCCATGTGGCAAGTGGGCCAGGTGAAAATGGGGAATGTGGGCCAGATTTGGGCCAGACCAATTTTGCTGTCTGGGATAGACCTACAGAAATAATCTAAAATCACTTCAAATGGGATCTATTTACATTAATTTGCCTCGAGAGTTAATAACAACAGGGAGTTCAGAACGTAAGAACATTCACTATCTGTGTTCTTCTTCTGCAAAGCTAGCATTCTGGATATACGTTTGTTGGCTGTGAGGTTCTATGCTATTCAGATCATTGTCATAAACAGTATTAAGAAAGGGAGTGCTGGTTCTAATGAGCAGCCATGAGAAAAGGTTTTCAAGGTGTTCCCGGTGTTCTCTAGTAAATTGGCACTTGTGGCACATTGTTTTAGAGATGCTGAAACATAGTGTCTCAAGACTCCACAATGAGCTCCCTCATGGTGTGCTTGTAAATTGAAATTTCACCATATGCATCTACCCTGTCAAAAAGCGGGATACAATTAATAGGTGGAATATTGGGGCAAATCTTTCTGAAAATAAACATGTACCTCCTAAACTGCTCTATGATCATGTTATTGCCGCCTCTATCTTCAGTTTCCATCCACTCAAGATTATTTTTGTGTATGTTTTTTTTATTCTATAATGATGTGCTTATTAAGAGATTAGGCTTTCCTAATCATGCTCAATTTTATCCTTAGCTGATTAATCAGCCTTATTACAAGAGGTTTATGCATATTAAACGTCATTGTATTTTTGGCCTTTCAAATCAGGCATGATCGTAAGCTTGTGTAGATCATTTAATATGCTAAGTTTAGGTGTCAGAGGAGTGGGTGTATGCTTGTTTATCGTTTCTCTTTTTTCACCATTGTCTTGGAAAGCCATTAAGCATTTGCACCACAATAACTAGCCTCTGCAAGAAAATCTAATCACCCTGCCCAGAAAGTAATATGCCATGATGGGCGAGAGTTCAGAAGGCCTCATCTTGAAATGGTGTCTCCATGGAGTGTTTCTGCTTATGCTGACACTTCAGGACTGCCTTTCATGGCTGAAAGCATGACAGTTCTTTGACACGGCTGAAAATCAATATGGTTCTGAAATTTGCTCTGACTTAAGCGATGGTGCAGCCCCCAACTTTAATGATTTATTACCCATGAAGAGAGGCATCTGCAGACGAATGTCAGTCGTCATGTCCTGAAGTCGTGGGCAGGCTCTGAGGGTGCGACCAAAATGATGAGGTAAAGATGAGAAATGAGATGCCACCTACCATGCTGTTTGAACCTCTTTTTGGGCAATCTTAAAGGTTTAACAGATTTTACCAATTTATATCAGTTTAGTTCATAAATTATAGAAATCTGCTTAGCCAGCTCTGCTGTAAAGCATCTTTCCTCATTTGAGGTGAACATTTTTGTACATGGTCCCTAATAAACCCAATACAAAATGTTCTCTCACTACAATGACCAGCATGCATAGCGCAAATACATTATACAGCCTTTGGGAGTTCCTATGGTGTCAACTATAGGTTCTAGCCACTTATCTATAAATATAACCAGAAAATACCAGTACTGTAACTCTTTGTGAAACCAGAAACTAGGTAAGGTAAGGTATCGCCAGCTACTGTTGCTTGATGATTTGAAGTCCTTTATATAATTTATTTAGGAATGCCAGAGACTTTATAAAGACCGGTCACTGGTAAAAATATGAATTGGGAAAGTTGTAACTCTCTGTATGGTGTTTGTTTATAGAGAAAGACCCGCCCTTCAATAAAAAGAGCCAAAGAGCTTATTGGTCACAGTGGGAGTCAAAGCAAGAAAGACTGATGATATTGTGGTGCTAGCGGGGGAAGTCTCCCTTCATTGTGGAGCTATTGCATTATGAAGCCAAACACCACAAACCACATTTTTATCTGATTTTCTTAATGATTTCTAATATATTTGTAAAAACTGCCATTTGACCTGCAGTATTTTGGTCTTGTATGACTGAAAATAATTGACCTGCAGCGTTGCAAAGATGTTTCCATAAGACTTTGAGTATGCCTATCTTTAAAAGGGTTTTGTAGCGATATTGTGGACTCATTTGACACTTGCTAGCCTCTGGTAGAGTTTTACACAGCAGTGTGCTGTAAAACTAGGTAAGCCATGGTAGAAGTGGGCCCTTAATTCGTGGTTAAAAACAGAGACAGTCCACTTGAGGACAGTCCACTAAAAATGAGGCCTATTTCTCGAAAATGTGGACATCTGGTTACCCTATCCCAGAAGCAACTTGTCATCCTTCCATCTGTATTTACCAGCTAATTTACCAGCCAAAACATCTGAACATGGCATCTCCAGAAATTCATCCAAATACAGCTTTATAAAACATTTTCCTACCTTGAAGATGCATCATCAGGAGGGGTTGTTCCCTGCTTTTACTCTGGCACTCTTGGCACCACTACAGTAGGAGGAGTGTAAGTTTGGCAACAAAAGATATAGTGATGGTTCATTTCGGTGTCAGTCCCTTCTAACGCAGCTGAGATCTGAAATAAGATTACATCAGACTCTCAGTAGAATCAATTACTAATGTGTGCATATGGGGTCCTGAGACGCAACAACTAAATGTGGTCCTTGCAGGTTCATTTTGTGGGATACAATAAGACTGATCAATTAGTTCAAATTAAAAGCTGTGGTTTTACACATTTACATTTAAAACTATCAAATTATTGCCAAAAAAACGCCAGAAAGATTTTTTAACACGTTTCCCATCCAGCTCATTCGTTGTATATGAGTAGGTTCTCTCCGTAAGGGGGATCTGTTCGGTCTAAGCTGGCTTTCCTTATTTCTGGCAGAACAGCGCCGCCCACAGTTGGTTTTGAGAACTGTAACAGTGACCAATAGATGGCGCCACGGGCAAGAACTAATGATCAGTTTTCGTTAGAAATAGGAGTGCAGAAACTGCAAAATCCCTTCACTTCTCATTCACTCGTGCACAGAAAGTCTCCAGCGTGACCTTTTAATGTCGACATGGCGCTGAGACCACTGACAGATGTTATACACGTTATCAAAGGTCCGTTTAAAAAACATATCCTTTTTTCTAAATCGGTCCACAATAAGTGAAAGGTCCAGTATCGCTGTGTCACCAAAACAGTCTGAAACAGGCTGAGCAAGGAGGACGAAATACCAGCGCCTCCAATTTGAGCCGGTTAATTTAGGGAGTGCTCGGGGAGTTGTCGAAACCCCGGCATGATTTGCTCACTCTAATGGTTCTTTAGGGAGCTAATTGAACTGCCCAGCTCTCTAAGCCCTTAAATCAAGTCATGTGCTGGAGAGGGAGAAGATAGCCACAATCACCAAGAGAAGGAGCACATAGCTCTGGTTCATCTCTGGACTCAAATCATAATAACCAGAAGGAGTGACCTTCTTGAAGACACCGGCGTTAACAGTGCGCGTGCGTCGTCAGATCTCAGGTTACAATGACCGAAAGGGCTGTCCTTCAACATTTCTGAAGAATTCAACCAAACTGATAAAAACACATTCGTTCCGGTGGTTTTACTGCCTAAGAAATTACTTACAGACTGACTTCTTTACAGTGGTGTTGATGGGAACCAAGAGTCGCCATGTCTACAGCACAAATACAGCCGTTATATTCACTATCCAAAACCACCAGTCAACCTGCACGTGTCCTCTGATAAAACAGTCATACATCTAAAAGAAATCAACTTTTGGAGCTTATTTTACCATAAAATGGCCTGCATGTATCAAAATAAATTTATACCCAAGTGTATTACAAAACTAACATAAAACAACAGACATTGTATATCTAGTATGGGGTGGGTGGGAGCATCCAGGGGTGTTAAGCTTAGCTCTGGCCCTCCTATCTCTCTCCCTTACTCCATTACTGAGAAGGTCTCAAATATATCTGTTTTTGACCTCTGTGTTTTAATCCCATGTGCCCTACAAAATTAAATATTCAAAAATAAATAAATAAACAGCATAGGTCACCAGCAAAACCAGCATATAATATTGATGTCAGTATTCTTTTCAGCAGCAAAGGACAGCTTCCACAGGATACGCTGACCGCTTACCACCACAATGGTCTGATGGTCTGACGATCAACCAGCATAACCATACTGACCATGTCGGGTTACCTTTCCTATCCAGCACAGAGCATCTTAGACCAGTATTAAAGGCATGCGGGTACAGTACTGTACTGAGCTCCTTGACTGTTTGTGTCCTAATGAACAGAGATATGTGGAAACTAGTAACATCTTTCATGAAATCCACAAATTTTTGGTGGTGAACTCCAACATATAAGCTGTGTCCGAAACTGAAGGCAGCTGTCTCAATGCCCTGCTGCCTGTACCATCTCACAAGTCTGTTCCTTAGAAGACAGCATTCTCCAGTGCTTTCTGCTGTTTCTTCCCCAAACCTATCGATGCTGACACATAAAACTGGGCTGGCTTCATAAAACAGTCGGACAGATGAAGCTCAGCAGGCAGCGCTCTACACAAACATTAGATTCGGACAAGACTGGGTGCCTTACTGCTTCAGAATACTGTACGAGTAGGCAGCATTCATTATGTTTCAGACACAGCCATTAATCAACATATAAAACCATCTGAAAAGATATGTGTAGGTTCACTGGTTGTTGTGGCTAGTAAATGAAATGGCTATATTTGCACTATAGAAATGTCATCCTCTTTTTCTCTACCATGTCCTGTTTTCACAGTGATTCATTCCCCATGCAGAGAGCCATCTGCAGACAAATGTCAGCTGTCATGTCCTGAAGTCGTGGGCAGGCTTTAAGGATGCAACCAAGACAGAGAGGCAAGGATGAGAGATAAGACAAAAGACTAGCTGCCTGCCAGGCTGTTTGGACTTCAGATCCTTCGGACAGCAATTAATATCAATTCACCAATGTACATCATTTTTAAGATTTTCTTTTTATCTTTTTAATGCCAGCAATTACCTTGTTAGTTAGCTCTGCTGCATCTTTTCTCATTTGAGGTTAACCTTTTTTTGTAAAGCGTTCCTGGTCCAATAAACACAATTATAAAGGACGCTCTCTTTACAGTGAACAGCATGCATTGCACAAATACATCATGCAACCACTGGGAATCTAGCATTAGCTAGCATTAGTGTAACTCTTTGTGAACTAAAGTTAGAAAGATAATAGTGACTCTATATTCAGCACAAATACGTATGATGCAGAAATGTTTTAGAAAAGGACCGAAAGGTGAGATGAATGAAATGGTTATATGGCATCCCCTGTTTCTCTACTGTGCATAATTTCAGATAAATACAGTTCACCTTTAAGTGACGTTGAAGGATTTATTTCTTTTTCAGTATTTCCAAAAGAAAATGCATTTACTTGTACTCAGTAGGAGCCTACTTGCACAGCTTCAGTCTGTCTTTTCACACTGAGTCACTAATTCTCTTTTGTGTTTAATCTCATACTGTTCTACTGGTTCAGAGCTGCTTTGTTGCTCACACCTCTCATTTTTGAGAATTTTACCAAACGTACTTTCAAAAAGAGAAGACTACACCCAACAAATATCTGTTCCATGCTGGTAGAGGCACCACGCTGGTACTTGAGAATTCTACTGCAGTTCTGTGTGGAAGTCAGTTCTCTGCTTGAACTGATGCTTATTTTACTCCTACTTTCGGGCTAGGATGGTTTTCAGGTTTTCTGCCTACCTCTGCTAGTGAATATGACTATATGGAGAACACTGATCGCCGTACTGTAAAAACGTTCTTGGTCTTACAACCCATGTTATACATATATACTGTATATATGGATCCCCATCAAAGCAGTGAGTGATAAAGTCAACTGTACACCTGCAGCCATGGGTAAGATTGGACACCCCTGGTCTAGATTATTTCAGGTGAATGTTCAGGGGAAGCGGCATCAGTGCGTTCAGTAATCTGACAGCCTCAGGGAAGTATCTGTTGCAGATTCTGATGGTGATGAAACAGATGCTCCAGTGCCTTCTGCCAGACAGCAGGAGGATGAACAGTCCAGGAGAGAGAAGGGGTTGTCTATCCACAAGGCTACTGACCTTGCAGATGCAGCTTGTGGTAGGAGTTGTCTGTGGGTATAGATAGCCTTGTCATGGAGTCTCCCCTCTAAAGACACATCACATAGACCCTCACATTTGGGATTGGTTCCCTCCAATTCTAGCTCTTTCCTGTCTTTGCACTTGTACACCTGCACGCACACACACGCACACATGCATGCACACACACACACACACACACACACACACACACACACACACACACCTACACACACACACACACATGTCCAAGTTGTACTTTTCCATTTCTTAGACAGCACAGTGGCTTACTAAGTTTCTAGTTCTCTGTCTCATCTCGGGCCGGACTATCGCTCATGTCTTCTGGTTTGTCTCTGTATGGTTATAGTGGTTATGGCAATATTTAACCCAGGTGCCTATTTGATTACTCTTCAGCTTTTGACCCTCTCTATAGTGATCACAGTGAGACCTCTGGAAGTTAATAGTCATCTTTTTTCTGTCATTAAGAGAGAGATTTATGTCTTTGCACCAGTCTGCAAGCCTCTCCACCTCCCTGAATGCTGACTCATCACTGTTGCTGATAAGACCCACCACTGTAGTACCATCAGCAAACTTGAGGATGTGATTTGAGCTGCACCATGCAGCACAGTCATGAGTCAGCAGTGTTAACAGCAGGGGACTGAGCACACAGCCCTGGGGCACACCAGAGTTCACTGTATTTGTCCTGGAGGTTGTCTTGTCCATCTTGACAAAATGAGGTCTTTCAATCAGAAAGTCCAGAATCCACTTGACAACCTGAGCTTTTCAATAAGATGCACTTGAGTTAAGGAGGAGATGCCCAAGGTAAAACATTTCTCCAGTAAAAATAGAAGTTTCTCCCATTAGACTTGAGTAAAAGTAAAAAAGTATTTCCATTAAAATGTACAGAGTATGGAAAGAAAATTGCATGATTTATCATGGAATTATTGACAGATGTCATGCATTTATTGACAGATGTCGCATAATTTAGTGGAGTAAAAAGTAAGATATTTGACTTTGAAATGCTTTTGAAATGAGTTAAAGTAGAAAGTCACCCAATTTGGAAATATACCAGTAAAGTACAGATACATAAAAAAACTAAAGCTAAGTACAGTACCTAATTACCTTTTTTACTGTTCACCACTAGATGCTGTGGTATGAGTTTGTTGAACTAAAGTCCAGATGGGTCACTGAATGGCAGTTGATGGAGAATCCAAAATTCTAACTAAAACAGATACACTGTTTCATCTCATACAACTAATATGAGATTTGTACTAGTAAAAATTAAAAGTATTACTAAAATCAGTGCTAGCAGTGAAAAAATATAGTTGTTAACTGTAATAAAATAATATGAACCAACACCAATTTTTAAAAACCTAACCAAAGCACTACTATTTACTGAATGACTGAAAACCAAATAGAATTATTATTTTATAATAATAGTGTTTCTGTGAAGAACGACATATTAAAAAAACATATGCAACCAGCCAAAAGTTTGCTATATATTTATTCAAAGAATTTTCTACCATATTTCCAAATCTTATTGTTATAGAATAATAATGAAGACACCAAAACTTAAGTCCATAGTCTAACAGTATTGTTTCATTATTATTACTGTTATGTATAAATAGCATTAACATTAACATTTAAGTAAAAAAATATATTTTTCTATTTTGTAAACCTTTGAAACCTTTAAGCATAAGGTTGTGGCCTTACTATCATATTTATCTACACTTTTAATAAGATTTTAATGTGCCTACAACACATTTTATAACACATACTGACTTTCACAGATGTGGCTTATATATAAAGATTAAAGATCATTTTTTTCTCCTTGTGGATAAGATTCTGTGGATAGGTGGGAGCTGATTCTTGATCAGTGCTCGTCATGGCCTTGTACATATGGGCCCTGCAGCTGTTTCTTATCAGTAGATGCCCTCTCTGAGCCCTGACGAAGCACAAGAAGCTGCCCTTTCTTTTGTGTGGGCTGCTTAGGTTTGGTAGGGCTTGTAATTGAAAGCTAAACGGGTGCCTTGCGTCTTTTTGTTGTGATAAACCCATGCATAATCCTGGATGTAAGGCTTTTTGTGCTTACCTTTGCTATATTCTCTGTTGAGAATTATGTATTATGTAAACTAGGTAATAATGCAGTCTGAAAATGCATTCCTATTACCGCTGTGCACTGAAGAGCATATTGAATGGAGTGGAAATCTGCATCCTCACAATGCGTTTGCCAAATGTAGTTGTCTGTAATTCCCAAGTGCTTGCAATTTCCATCCAATATTGTGAAACAGTAGCCTGCTACCAAATTGAGAGTCTGAAGGCTCCACATGGTCTCTTTGGAGCTTCTTACTTGGAGGAGAATGCCTGCTGCCAGTAGTATGCACAAGTTTGGGCCCCCCAGGTCAAATTAAATATTTTGTTGAACTGAAAGCAATGCATCCTCAATAGCTGAGGTGTCAAACTCAGACACTTGAAGGGCTATATTAAAAAGGCTCAGCAAAGCCGGGGGCCAGAGAATGCGTATGTTTTTATTTCACTTTTAAATAACGTTTTGCTGTATTACCCAAACTGTCTATTAATTATTAAGAATATGCCACTATCCTGTTCATTGATTCAGGTCCAGGGGTTATTTCCAAATCCACAGTGGTGAGTATAGTTTCTGTAATAGCTGTATTTAAAATGGCTTAATTTAATTTATTTTGTAGACTGGTATAAATAGTTTTGAAAAACTGATTAAAAAATAAATTATAGTTACATGACATTAAATACTGTATATATGGTGTCGTTAAATAGATGACTGAGGTTTACATTTTAGGATGAATACAAACGTCAGAGGTGTGAACAGAGCTTTTAGCCAATGAGGATTAAGCCCTGTCATCATTAAACTGTCTCTCAGCTCACACAGCCTGCGGGGAGCAACTGCAGTAACTAACGTTGAAACCTGTAGCAGCCTCGCACTCACAATACTATAACGGTGTGTGTCATCATGATGCACCAATGCTACAAACACAGGTCGATCAAAAACATTAACCGACATGCACCATACTGAGTCAGGCGGTGGTTGGTCTGCACAACGCCAGGTTAAGTCGAACATGCTTATTGATTGTTGTTTGGGTGAGTTGGGGGAAAGCACATTACATTGCAGTGCATGCTGGGGATTATAGTGCACCGAACTGTAATATATGCTGATTTTAACAGAAAATCCAAATAATTTCACTCACCGGATTGGATTTTGCCAAGGGACTAGTGTTTGACACATGGACTCTACAGAGGAAACACTTTTCTGCACAATTACACAGTTTAATGCACAATTGCAGTTGATTTGATGAATCTAAATGGCCCTACATTTTTCTTGCATTTTTTTCCAATTATAATATTTGTGTGGTTTTATGAACCAAAAACAATCATAATTCATTTTAACGCTGTGCAGTTACCCATCATTTGTGAGAGTATGATGATGCTGTGCTCAGTAATTATAGCAAACAGGCGAGTAAACGCTGGTGAAAATGTTGACATTTGTCTTGTTTATTCTGCTTAATGAAGCAGCTAACATGAGCTTTCTACATTCGACATTAGCACCTAAATTCATTTCTACACTGATGTAGTGTTTTTGTTTGGATATACGTTCTGCTGTATGGAAATCACATAACTGGAGATTTCAAATAATATGACAGAGCTCAGCGATATGGAATAGCGATAGAAATGGAGCAGCGATAGAAGCTGCTGAAGACTGAAAACTGTTTAAAATGTCTAAAGCAGTTAATAGTGTTATTTTGTTAATCTGCTTGGAATTATAAAAGATTACCACATTAATCATTCCCTTAGTACACTCACTCTCCACTGCTGTGCCCTTTTGGCAGTTCTGCTCTGTGAGCTACGTTATGAAGTGTGCTAGGGTATGACGTATTAACTGTCCAGAATTTGTCATCTTTAATGGTTTGTCATGTTCACTAATTACTTGTTATGTATTGGTTACAGGCTGGATTTCTGCTGAGGCAATTCCTGCTCAGATACAAATCCTGGAAGGTGCACTTGTCAGATGCAATATGCAAAGTATACAGTCACATACAGGGTTTTAAATTTAATATATTGGAAGGGGGATAAAACATCAAATCTGGTCTGTGCAAAGGATTTAGCACATTTCATATTATAAATATTATATAAAATTATATATTAAAATATAATTTTGAAAATAAATAGAAACTGTGCCATAATGAAGTTTGCTCTCCATGGGGATTTTTTGACTTAGGCTTTGTTTATACTGCAGGGAATACTGTATTTGTTTCATGTATCTGACTTTTAAGACTGACTGTTAATATTTTAAGTTATGAATGATGAAATGTGATTTGTACAGTCAGATAGTACAACAGAATTTAGCTTTAGATCTCTTAATCAAGTAGTAATTTTAAACTTAAAAACTTAAAAACTATAAAAGCTTCTAATCTCCATGTTTAAGCTGTAATGTGAATATACACGACTTTTGTGTTGCACATTTTAACACTGTGCCTCAAAAAAACATGAATTCCAATCTGACCCATAACACTGAGGCACATATCCAGAAATCTTGAACCAGAGCTGAAATCACCTAGCAACCACCTGTCTGAACAAGGCCAGCAAAATATGCAATATGACTGGGATTGTTTGAGCTCTGTAATTGACTGTGTGCTTTGCTGTTTAATTTAATCATTACATTCAAATATTTGCTGCACACTTGCCACATCAGCCAGTCTGGTGGCAGTTTCTTCTTTCCGCTGTATCTCATTAAAGAGCATTTACTTAACATGCTGTGCTTTAACATGCATACTGTTAAAGAGTAACCTGCAGTCAGTCACTAGAGTCATACACCAGAGGAGGGGAAAAACAACTGATGCTGCATATCATTGCAATATTTTGGCATGGCAATATTCCAATGATCTAAGGACACAACATATCAGTATTATATCGATATTAGTATTGGTATCATATATATATACAGTATATTTATACATTTGTACACTGCAAACATGAATAACACTTTTTGATACTACAATGATAAAATCAATTTTAATCCTATTTTGCTGCAATAAAACTGAGCTGGCTGAAAACATTCATTTCATTAGGTAAAACACTGAGCGTAAGACTATGCAGTTGAAAACAACTAATAAATGGCTACGTATCACAACATACAGTGGGGTGCGAAAGTTTGGGCAGCGTTGTTAATTTTCCTGATTTACCTTTATAAAGCATTGATTGTTTGGAAAAAAAATTTTTTTGTTAAATATATCATATAGGGGACAAACACAGTGATATTTGAGAAGTGAAGTGAAGTTTATATGATTTACAGAAAGTGTGAAATAATTGGTTAAACAAAAGTAGGCAGGTGCATAAATTTGGGCACTGTTGTCATTTTTTTGATTTCAAAACCTTTAGAACTAATTATTGGAATTCAAATGTGGTTTGGTAAGTTCAGTGACCATTGATCTCCATACACAGGTGACTCCAATTATGAAAAAGGGTATTTAAGGGGGGCAATTGTATGCCTTTATGTAAGTTTTTCTCCTCTTTGCATCTTCTGTGAAGAGTCGCAGCATGGGAGTCTCAACAACAACTTTCAAATGACCTGAAAACAAAGATTGTTCACCGTCATGGTTTAGGGGAAGGATACAGAAAGCTATCTCAGAGATTTTAGCTTTCAGTCTCCACTGTGAGAAACATTGTGAAAAAATGGTAGTCCACAGGCACAGTTCAAGTCAAATCTCGAATAAACAGAAGTGAAGGATGTTGAGAACAGTCAGAGTCAACCCACAGACCAGCACCAAAGACCTACAACATGATCTTGCTGCTGATGGAGTCACTGTGCATCGTTCAACTATTCGGCGCACTTTACACAAGGAGATGCTGTATGGGAGAGTGATGCAGAGGAAGCCTTTTCTCCGCCCACATCACAAACAGAGCCGCTTGAGGTATGCTAAAGCACATTTGGACAAGCCAGCTTCATTTTGGAATAAGGTGCTGTGGACTGATGAAACTAAAATAGAGTTATTTGGGCATCACAAGGGCCGTTATGCATGGAGGAAAAAGAACACAGCACTCCAAGAAAAACACCTGCTACCTACAGTAAAATTTGGTGGTGGTTCCATCATGCTGTGGGGCTGTGTGGCCAGTACAGGGACTGGGAATCTTGTTAAAGTTGAGGGACGCATGGATTCCAATCAATATCAGCAGATTCTGGAGACCAATGTCCAAGAATCAGTGACAAAGCTGAAGCTGCGCCAGGGCTGGATCTTCCAACAAGACAACGACCCTAAACACTGCTCAGAATCTACTAATGCATTCATGCAGAGGAACAAGTACAACGTTCTGGAATGGCCATCTCAGTCCCCAGACCTGAATATTATTCAAAATCTGTGGTGTCACTTAAAGAGAGCTGTCCATGCTCGGAAACCATCAAACCTGAATGAACTAGAGATGTTTTGTAAAGAAGAATGGTCTAAAATACCTTCAGCCACAATCCAGACTCTCATTAGAAGCTATAGGAAGCGTTTATGTTTGCGAAAGGAGGATCTACTAAAGGTTTTTTTTTTTTTTGGTGCCCAAATTTATGCACCTGCCTACTTTTGTTTAGACAATTATTGCACACTTTCTGTAAATCATATAAACTTCATTTCACTTCTCAAATATCACTGTGTTTGTCCCCTATATGATATATTTAACTTAATTTTTTTTTCCAAACAATCAATGCTTTATAAAGGTAAATTAGGAAAATTAACAACGCTGCCCAAACTTTCGCACCCCACTGTAATGCAATACTAAGCATATGTTAAAAAATGATGGTTTTCCATCAGGCTAGATTGCTTACTGTAAATGAGACCATAATATGGGTCATCAAAATGCAAATTGGCAATTAATAACGTCTGAGTCATTGTGAAGGTTAAATTTAATAGAGGGCCACAGCTCTGCAGATTTAAGTTTTCTAACAGTCTGAACGCTTTGAATTCAACTCATGAAGGCCTTTGCTAATTATCCGATGAGTTGAATCAGCTACTATAAATATGTCAGAATGCTGAACCCTGCAATGCTGTGGTCCTCCAGGATTGGAGCCTGATATCCCTGCTGAAGAACATAGCTGGTAGTCATTACAAGCACAGCTTGGTTCAGCGCTGTGCTGTGTGTCTCATCTTCATGGAGGTTTTAGCCACTTGCCAAGCCTACACTTCATTGACCGTTATAATTATCACCTTTTCCATCTAGAAAAGGCCAGCTCTGATGGAAGACTCTGCCATCCTGCCTTCCAGCCTCAAGCAGTGTAATAAGACCTTTATCCCAGCCAACTGACAACGCCATACCCTCAGATCCACAGTGCATGTTTTTGTGATTGAGGGAAAAAAGAAAAAAGATAAACATTCCCACATCTCAGCAGAGGAACAAGTTTGTGCTCACGTACTGTAAATCTAGGTCTGATAAGTTGCAGCGATATAGTGCCTCCACATTCCTCCCTGAGAATGGCTCAAATTCCTCTTTCCATCTGCTATTTATCTCTAAGCTGCGGAATATGGGTTGAATACACCACTTGTGTTGGACAATTGTTAAGTATGTGATATTTATATTGAAGATTAACAACCTTTTGGATGTCCTTGAGCACACAGTGCTAATTTCCAAAAGCACTGAACTGTTAAGGTTAAGGATGTGCACAGCTATTCAAGTACTCTTTAATAAATACTGAAATTCATTTTGGGGTAATTTGTACCCCAAAGGATACATGGTTTGTTCCTAGACCTGCCGAGGTCTCCTGCAGTTTTTCAATGCAATACCGCTTGAACAAATGTTTCAAAGCCATCAATAAAGGTTACAACTGGTTGTTTTAGCCTTGGGTTAATAAAATCCATACTACCCTATTTAGGAATGCTTTATTTGTGCCAAATGTTCATTACAGAAATGCTTTCTATTCCTGCTCCTGTATGTACATATTTTTGGCTGTTATGAGTAAAATGCCAACAATGATTACATGAAATACAGTATAAGCAAATTAGATGGAGATCTAAAACGCTAGTCTTTTATGTGGTTGTATATGGTTGGTTTTAAAGAGCTCCAATTCTATTGTCATACTGTCGTAGCTGTAGTACATTTTTGTGCCAAATGACTGAATGATAAAGCCCAGAAAACGAAGTTAGGAAGATCAACTGATTTTCAACTTTCTGTCTATTCTTAATTACTGCATCCAATCATTTTCCTTTTAAACCCTAATTCCCCTTAGACCTGCAGTAATTTTGCTGCCCTTATTTTATAGCCAAAGCTAATTTGGAGCCATCAGATGTTGGCCAGAAAAGTCTTTGGAATCATCAAACCTGCTGGCTATAGCCAACACAGGTTAGTTGTCCTTCTGCCAGGCCTGTCCCTTTTATCCTTTACCTACAGCCATTTTTCGCTCGTAGAGTAAGCTTTGTGCCACACCAATGCTCTCATTTTAGATCCTAACTATCCTTTCTTTTTTATTCAACATCACAAATATTAAAAGTAGTAAATCCATTATTAAAACTAATTGAATTCAAGTCATACTTGAAACCATTTCTCAAATTAAAAATCTCTATTCATTTCAGAGATGATAAGGTTGATAAAGTTGTCTTATAGGCCATTATTCTCTTTATGTAAAACTTGATTTTAGGCTGCTCTTGCTATGTCAATTTATTCCTCACTCTTTCCTCTATTTAGTTACTTTTTGGCTTAAGAGCATAACAATACTGTTTTTACTTCCTCAGAAACAGAACACAGGCTTGCTTTGTTCTGAAGCTTCTTCCAACCTGCATAAAGACTCAGTGTGAGCCCTGTTTGCACTTTTACCAGACCTTCTGAGGCGAATGATGGGGTTGCATAATACTCATTATGCGTGTGATGAGGTTTTGCTCATGATTCTGACCTGACATCAAATCCTACAACCCAGTAAACTGACATTCCTTGTATTAAATGTGTTATAGAATAGAAAATTGTATTTACATCATTTTGTCATAGTTGAATAATGAGAATTTAGTATACTAAAATAACATGAACCTCAAACAATTTTGTCTCCTTCATATACAAATCCCACATTACTAAGAGAGGGCAGTAAAACAAGTCATTTTCTTAGACTATTAGGTAACAATATCCTATTAGGTAACAGCCAAAAACCCAAAATGACACGTCCAAAATGTACATATCAGGTTTAAACCTAGCAGGAAAGAACAACAGTGGAGCAATAGCAATGGTGGACTATACAGGTCATGCAGAAATGTAGCAGGATGTGAAGGGGCTTTTACACACTTCCCTAGAATATATCAGCTGATATGGTTGATGTTCAGGCTGAAATTGGCTTCCTATTCACCAGCATTTTACACTAATGATCCGTTTCACTTTAAATGCTACGGCCTGTATGTGCAAACTATGCAGAAACCTACTTCACAGGCTATGCGGGTGATGTTGACACTTTTCATTCCCTTTTGAAAGAACCTTAAACAAGCATGGTGGATGTTCATCTTATAAAAAGGTGGAAGTGGGCTTCCTATTTACCTGCTTCTTATCTGAATGCTCTGTACCACCCTAAATGCTACGGCTTGTTTGGGTGCCAGAGTGTAGCTACAGTACCATTTAATGTACTGTAGAATGAAAAATGCACAAACAAGCTGGCAAATAGAAAGTCAACTTCGACACTCTCATGTTTAAGTATTTGTATATGTATGTTTCCGCCTATGTCTGTGACATGTTGCTTCTAAACCAGTCAATCAAGGAAGAGCTCTTCAAAACGCCAAATAAAATGGCCAACTTGTTTTATTTTAAAGTGAAATAGTAGGGTGTAAATGGGCATGTGAAACTGCATCTGGGCATTTTTCATCTTGACCAAAGTCACACGCTTCAAAAATAATTGAACAAAAACAATATTGAATAATATTGAATAAAACAATAATTGCCCCCAGAAGGAAGTAGCAGGTTGCAGTGCTATTGGGAAGAAGGATGAAGGTTACTAGGAAAAATACAGTGTGATATATTTAGACTGATATGGGTAATATTTATTGATCTACACATACAGAAGTAGTGTCTATCAATATGGCGTTGGGCTGCCATGTTTGCTAATGCATCATGCAGACGTCTCAGCATGGAGTTGTAGAGGATCCTAACGGTGTCTGTGGCAATCCATCCCACACATCTTGAATATTCTCACATAGTTCTTGAAAATTTTGTGGTAGGAATGGAGGTTGAGTGACACCAGGCCTTCTTAACATGTGATGTCTGACAACAAACTGTTCATCTTGGCGCTGACCACGGTGCCTTGGATCATTCAGGTAAATGGCCTGAATGGCCGAGCATGAAACTTAAATCATTCGCATGGCTCACAATGTCAAACCAACCCATGAAGTTTCGTTCCTGCTGGTTGATTCCTTCTGGGTGCAACCATCTATGCAACTATTCAGTGACTATTCAGGTTTATAGTAAAACCAGGTTAGTGAGACAAAAAAAAATAAAAAAGATTTTTGTTCATTTTGTTGTTGTTTGGTTTCAAGTCTACATGAATCGTATGTGACTTTGTTGTATGTGTGTTTGAAGAAGAACAGAAACCTTGCCTGTTGACAGCTGGGTTCCTTAGAATGGGTGTGAAAGTGCCATTTCTCCACACAATCTGACATTTATGTTGCTGCTGCTCTGTTGTTGCTGTGGTAAGTACATTTTGGGAGAGTAAACATTCAAGTCAAGATGTATATTCCTTTTTAAAGGCAACAGGTTTGTAGACTGGCTTCAAACACTTTATGGCCATGTTAAAGCGTTGTATGCATTAGCTGTTTTTTGTTAAAAATGTGTGGTACACCCCAAACTACTGTAATGTAATGATGTAATAAAGCATTAACCAACAAACCTAAATACAATTCCCGAAACTCAAGATCAGGTTCAGTGTTACACAAAACCAGAGCATCTGGTCCTAAAGGTTCTACCTACATCCACAACTGTTCACACCTGCTCCATTTACCTGGATCAATAAACTGGGTCACGTGCATCGGTACTAGGTAAGGAGCAGGGCATGGTAGATGCAGGATGGAACTAAACTCCAGGAAAGTTCTCCGAGAGAAGGGGAAAGGGGGAGAAGGGGCTGGGTGACAACTGGTCTACAGAGTAAACAGGGCTGTAGGGTCTTACACTGCCGCCCTCTCCTGCCCCACCCTACTGCTCAGCTATCGGGATGTTTACGGTAGTGCACACTTCCACTGCTCTGTGAGGTTGACAGTTAGGGGAAAATCTGTCAGACGAGCTCCAGCAGTTCGCTGAGGAGGAGCGCGGCTGACACCACGTCCTGTTTTCTGCGTGCTGCTGAGGGAAATGGGTTTTGAACTGGACTGTTTCGAAAGCCCCGTAGACCCGGACTTTCTTTGCAAGCTGTGCGGTAAAGTTTTAGAGGAGCCGCTCACCACTCCGTGCGGACATGTGTTCTGCGGCGGCTGCGTGACTCCATGGGTCTCTGAGTGGAACAGCTGTCCTCTGAAGTGCCGACGGATCTCCACCGACGAGCTGAACCGCGTGCTCGCGCTGAAAAACCTCGTCCTCAAACTTGCCGTCAAGCGCCACGACCACCGGCTCGGCAGCGACAGCGCGCTGAAGTCTCGGCATCCCTCTGAGCGCGCAGACATGCACGACCTCTCCTCGGCCCGCCGCGAGAGTTGCACAGACGAGCACGCGCCCGGGGAAGTGTGTGAATGCGAGGGCGGATTAACGCCTCATCCTCCAAAGTCAGAGAAGCAGTCCTGTGTCGACGTTGTGAGGACACACAGCGGCGCCCCGCGAGGGGGGAGAGAGGCGAGGCGGCGGGCAGAGAGCTCGAGCGCGCGCCAGAAACGGCTGCAGCTCGTGCAGCTCCACATGCGGGCGCGGAGGAAGCAGCAGAAGTTTGAGGGGAGAGTGAGGAGCTCTCTAAACCAGGTAAAACAGGAGTTCATGTTTATTTAGGACACTGTTTTCCTTTTACAGGTTTAAAAAAACACGACGGTTAGACTTAAACACCTTTTAAGGCGCCACCAGAAAGTTTACTGTGTTGACACAAAAGGCAAATATTCACAGATACAACACCTACACATACAAACCAAAGGGCTGAGGAGAGGAGCCAGGTTACCTCGGTTACTCACACGTATGAGGAACAGTTTAAGGATGTGTATTCCCATCTGCTTCTAAAACTGCTTTTGGACTTTTGCGTCATATATAAATATATTTAAAGATCCCAAAATCAAGCAACTTAAAGTTGAAGTTGAAGTTTAAAAACGTAGAGTTTAGTACCCGGTACAAACAGTCCATGTGAGGAAAGCGTAAGAACAGCCTATTCTGGACGTGTATAGTTTCGTGATTTCCCTTAAACAGCCCAAGTAGAGGTCTCTGTGTTTTTCGTTTTTCAATCACAGCTGAGGTTAGGGTTAGGATACTGGCAAAGCGCCCAAACGTCTCAAAAACGCCCACTTCGAGACTGCCTACTTATTCACCCTGCAGCGCGTTAGCCCCTCCCACGTCAATTTACGTTTATGGTGGTCAGCTTACTCAAATGAATCTACACAGGACTCACTAAAAGTACTTACATAACCAACAGACCAGTGGTAATTTTAACCAACAGACAACAAAAGTATTCATTCATCATCATCGTCATCAAACCACTTATCCTCCTGGGTTTAGCAAAAGCTAGGAAACAGCCTGGACACATGGCCATCAGTCCATTAAAGGGCAGACATACACAGTCATACACCCATTCACAGGATTAGTCTTATATTTCATATGACTTAATCGCCTTTGGACTGCATTGGAGGAAATCCACGCAGACATGATATAGAAATGCAAACTGCGAACACAGAAAGGACCATGTTCACCCGGCCAGGGAATCAGACCCCTACTTTTCTTGCTGTGAGGTGACAGCGCTACCCACTGTGCTGCCCCTACAAGAAGATTAACAGCATACAAAATTTCTTATATCCTTGCAAGAAAAAGCAGACTCAGACTTTGTGGTTTTCCCATCTGGTCTTTACAATTCTCTGGTTGGAATTCAAACTCCAGGCTTTCTCACACAAAGAATGAGCTTGATGTTGTGCTGAAGTGTTTTCCCTCAAACAAATATCATGTTGTGAAGTAGCTTAAAGAACTATATTAAAGTCTGCAAAGTGTTAAAGTGTCCACTCTTTGAAGGCAGTGAATTGAAGATGCAAGGAATCTACTGTTTACTCAGTTATATTTTTGTTATTTCTATTTAGGTACTTATTGTATGGAGGGACTGCTTTGTTCTTCATCACCCCTCTCATTTTTGAACATTTGAGCATTATCTCTCAGCTACCTAGCTACTTTTGAATTAATATAGGCAACGTCATGCTCAAATGCATGCAGGGAATATTGTTTCAGTCTTGCCAGCATTGTTTCATTATTTGTTGTAGCATATCATGTTTGTATAGTATATAGTTTCATTATTTATAGAATAGGCAGATATCACAACATCCTGAACCCAGCATCTCCTCATGTACAAAATAAGGTTAGAAAGATGATGCTTGGAGGCTACGTGTTTGCCTAATATCAGAGTTGTCACTGTAATTTTGTTTCTACTGAAATGTTGAGTGTTTCAAAAATATAGGAGTGGTTCAAATATATACCCAATTTGACAAAAACTGAAACATCTCCCTTTAAGTTTTTAAATGATAAAAAAGTTTGTTGGATTCTGGATTCATTCATCTGGCTTATTAAAGGAATCTCCTGCCAGGCACACTGAGTACATTGACAGAACCAACAAGAATCAGAACCATAGGTGTAATGAAGATGAAAGCACTTGTTTATTCCAGATGAAAGAGACATGTCTCCAACTGAAATAAAAGTCACCTCTTGTGTTTGTGGCTCCTGCAGTTGAGTCACGCTTGCTGCACTAATCAAAAACGCATGATGCTTTCCTTAGTCAACGTGACAAACTTCTCCCTGCAGCTGTTTCCACATGCATGCCATTGCTGTGAATTTGTGATGCATAACGTCCTCTGTGTGAAATGCTTCATATGACTGATACCCCTACTGGGGTGAGGAGTCGCAAGCTTTATCTGTTTTCCACCCTGTCAAATCTTGTTCTTCGTTGCCGATCAGATTCAGTCACTGACAGGGTTGAGGGAGAGCAGGTTGGGTGAAGTCTGCTTAGCAATTTAGGTGTCAATCACATCGGGCTGGGGAAGTAAAGTGAAGATGAGACCTATGGAATTCACTGGAACAGAATATGCCTTGCATATTTTTCAAACCAAGTGGCTAATGAACCATGCCAACGAATAAGAGTGAGTGAATGCATCACAGTTGATAATGTCATTGCCCTGTCTTCCTTCACACGCAATAGCTGTGAGCATAGCTGCGTTCTTTTTTTGCCTTCTTTCACACTTTGTGATGATTGTACCCTTACTTGCCCCAGTTTTCATACCATGATGTACCACAGCCAAGTGGGTAATGAGGTTTGTCAATAGGACATTAATATATAACAATAATAATGTTCACCTTCTTTACTACAGGTGCACTAATGTGAGCGCAGCTAAGATTTGATAAAGGCTATTGTGCAAAGAATATGCTGCGTTTTTGTTATTTATTAGATTGCACCACTGTTATGAAAGGTCAGCTTTGACAGCTATCATAAATTATGCCTATAAGAATCATAATCTTGTAGCTGATAGTTAATTCAGTTAATTGCCATTTAAATAACCATGTTTAACAATTTAATTTTTTGTTAATTGTTTGCAACTAATACACTGTGAGCCTAAATTGACCAAATTGGTTTATTGTCTATGTTGCTACCTAGCTGTCAAACTTCTAGGTACTTAAGTCATATCTGACAAGCTTTAGCTTAAATAAACAAACATTACTCATTGCTGCCCTATAAGAAGTTATTAACAAACATCAAATAAACAAACATTACTCACTGCTGCCCTATAAGAAGTTAAAAACAAACATCAAATAAACAAACATTACTCATTGCTGCCCTATAAGAAGTTATTAACAAACATCAAATAAACAAACATTACTCACTGCTGCCCTATAAGAAGTTATTAACAAACATCAAATAAACAAACATTACTCATTGCTGCCCTATAAGAAGTTATTAACAAACATCAAATAAACAAACATTACTCACTGCTGCCCTATAAGAAGTTATTAGCAAACATCAAATAAACAAACATTACTCACTGCTGCCCTCTGAACGTGTCATGCACAAATTGGAAGTTAGCTTTTATTTTTATTCTACGACCCATGTTCCAAGACATGTCTTTATTTGCCACAATCAAACAGATAAAAGGCCACATAAAAAATTGTGGAATCAAACAACTTTGGAAAATAGTCGGGTGATTATGTAACAGTTGTTCCAGGCAATGCTTAATTGATGCATAATTGATGCTTAAATAAATACTGTGTCTCGCTTGCTCACTCTGTCTCTTCTTCTCTGTTTACTTCTTTCAGGGAGAAGAGACAAGGAGGCTGACTGTCACTCTCCACAGAGCCTCTGGGTCACTTGGCTTCAACATCATCGGTGGAAGATCACATGAGGTAGTGCTGCATTTGTAAATTCGTGAATGCAGAAGTCATTCTGTTTGGATGTGTGGTCTTCACTTCACATAATTCTGCAGTTATGCATGACTACATTAGAAGAGCACAGCTGCAGAAGAGGGGCTGCAGATGGTTCTGCATCATACTTTTTCCTTGGATTTTTTCCCAATTATCTTGTTGATGCTAAGACACTGTCTAAATCTTCCCTATTGCACCACACCACCCTGGTGCTGTGAAAGCAAGCATGTGCATCCCACAAAACACATGAAAATCCCCATCATGTCTTTAAGTATTGCTGCTCATATATGCTAGACCAGCCAAGCATTCTTTATTTTCAGGTTGCCAACTTCTTCAAAAACACACAAGATAAAAACACACAGACAATCTGCCAAAAGAAATGTGAGCATGTTAAAATGCTTTAAATGCTATGATCTCTTTGTAGTCTTAATTTCTAACACAAAGCATGCCGTAGGAATTCCACATCATACTCTTATGGTTAATGGCCAATTACAAAGTTTAGAAAGAAAACATTGCATGTAAAATGAGACAAAATTCTTGTTCAAACCTGGCCTGGTTACCAATTGTGTATTTGCTTCTCACACCCTTTGATATTTTAGACGCTAAAACGCTCGTACCGCTGTGTCTACCTCGACAGCCCTGTGGTGGGAGAAACAAAAAATAAAAAAACGACTGGTAACCAAGCCAGGCTTAAACAAGATAATTACAGCCCTCACACTGTGATTTCAATGCCTTTCTCACTGGTAAACGGTGTGAAAAGCAAGCACAGAACCTATTAATTCCTCTCATAGATCGAGTCCAGACAAAAAAAAGGGGGTTTGATGTGTTTGGATATCAAGCTGTGGGACTGGCGGTGTAAAGCCCTCGTTTGGCCCCGTCTCTCTTTGGAATAGGATTGGTCCCCTGGTGAGACTGCAGGCTCAGGACCAGCATATTCCTCTCATCTCAAATCCAGTGCAGCCACATTACAGGACAGGGTGTATAGTGAGCAGCCATTCAACATGCCAATATGTATGAAGTCCAAATTTTCCCACTCTATTCAGTTAATTGATTTATGGTGTTTGTTTTTATTTGAGTATAAAACCAGTTCAGGATTCGGTATAAAATAACGTTTGTTGTTTATATGCAAATTAAAATTGTTATTGCTAGAACTTAATAGTGTATGCTTTGTCTCTTTTTTAAAGGAATCCAAAGTCAGCAGAGATTGGAATGATGGGATTTATGTTTCCAAGATAGTGGTAAATGGCCCAGCAGAGAGAGGAGGCCTGCAGATACATGATAGGATCATAAAGGTATGGGACATTTATTAGAGTTTACAGCACACTGTTCAATCTTGCAAACTGCTCTTAGAAGCTGTCATTTCGGGACAGGCACATTGTTTGCATTTAGTACTTGTGCTGAGTGACGAACTTTAAAACACTGGTCTACTGTTGTTTTAACGCAGTTGGTCTCTTCTGGTGAGTTTTTCAAAACACATTTTCGGCTAGTTTCTTCTGTTCAGTTTGAGTTGAATGGGATATACACAGGTGACACCAGAGCTGCTGAAGTACCAAACAGCGTTAGCAATATGTACATATCAGCTATTGTACAGTCACGTTTATTTACTTTACATAAAGTGATTGCCCCCTCCTGCTCCTCCTACTTGCAGAATCCTACTACAACTAATAAAAATGAATTCACAATACTTTCTTAAGTAGTGGTCTGCATTAACTATAGGACTCAGATTATACAATAGTGTAACATTAAGTCCTAATGTTTTCACAGACATGTACTTTATAGGCGTGGTGCACAATAAGGCACACAACACATTTTCCCACTATCATTTTCCCATCTATCATAAATAATGCTTGAGTTTTAGAAGCATGGTCTAGTATTTAGCTCACCGTCTACAGGTTACAGATAAACTGTTAGTACTAAGCATTCACGTATCGGACACAGTATGTCCATCATCTACCCATCACAAGATGAAAATCTGAGATTTTGCAAAATGCAGCTTGTTCTTTGATTTGCTATTCTTACTCACCATTCAGAGAGTGGTCAAGAATAATGCTCTTTTTTGCAGGGGGAGGCTCAAATGTACAACTTAAACCAAATGCCAGTGTCGCTCATCAATGCCATTGGAGATGAGTTCCCTGTGTGGTGTGAAAAGCACCACTATCAATCATTTGGAATTTTGAGTCACAGTTTTGAGGAGAAGCAGCTTGGATTTTTAGCAGATATAACTCTGCTAAATGTTTTTTTCAGTAGAATATTAAAAAAAAAAAATGCAAACATTGGAAACCATGTTGGACAAGGGCTTTAATGCTTTTATTTTACCCTTTTAATAGTAAATGTTTGTAATTGAGTAGTCAGTCATAGCATGTTTAACCCAGCAGGCCAATAGACTGCTGAATGGATAACTAGTTTGCTTTCTGTTAACATATTATCAACCTAGGCACTTTTTGTTAACTCTGCAGTATGTAACTGTACTGCAAGTGTATGTGCATCCAGTACATCACATTCATTTCTGGTTTCAGTGGGAAAAAAATATCCAAAACACTGTTATTTACAAGACTTTTGGGCCTTATGTAAGGAAGAAGTGTGTATACACAGCTGCAATCTCCAAGGCAGAAGTAATACAGATAGAACCCCATAGAGATACATATCAAAAGGAAAGAACATTACAAAAGGCAGGAAGTTTTCACTTGACTAAAAGATAAGGAGAACAGCATGCCTACAGGAAACATGTTCAGAGATAACAGATGAAAATAAATCTGGAAAAGAATTGCTTTTATGTGAATTATAAGGGTGTTATGACTTTACTCAAAGACTAGACATGTCTTTGAGTAAACAGATATAACAAACAGTATAACAAACAGTAATTATATTATTATTGTAACAGGATGCCAATCCCAACCAGATGAGGCCCTTGTGAGTAAAGTCTGTTCAAGTTTATTAAATGGTAATAAGCATAATAGTAAATAACAGCAAATGTTTGTGCTGAAGAGGGTCAATGTTGATATATTTTTATTTTTCTGAAGATGTGCCAAGAGGCATTATATTCAAATGCAGAAGAAAAGAGAAGGTTTGGCCACAATGAGACATGAGAGAGACAATGTCCTGGAGGCTGTGGGATGATATTTATGTCTTCTCTCATGCCTGTCCAATGTATACAAGTAGTTCCAATTTAGAGAGGCTGGATTTACTGAGGGAGATATATAAAGAGACAGATATAGGAAAAATGCTTAGAGAGAAAGAAATACTGTGTAGTAAAGCCACTTTTGTACTGAAATCTTCAACCAGGATTCCTCAAATCCTGATAGAATAGCACAGAGCAGCTGGCAGGAGATCACGAGTACAGATGCCACATCCATGACTGAGAGTCCAGAGAGTATAACTGGCCTCACTCTTTCTGGGTCTCCTGTCATAATGTTTTCCTTAAAGTGTGTTAAGCTGCCTAATGATGTTTCACTAAAAGCAGTTTGAAAAGATACAGTAGCTGATTTCATATTTCTCACTGATCGGGAGCACTTGACCGAATTACAAGACCACAAGTTTTGGGTGTTTGTCTCAAAATATCATGGTTGATATTTCAAAGTTTTGAATTAACATTTTCACATGCTTTGATTACAGTTTTGTAGATGCAGCCATTTTTGTCTCAGAGAGTTGACTATTGTTTGGCATTTTCGTTTCGTATGGATGTGAAATAGTTTTTTTGTCCAAGTGACAAACCCTGACTTGCACCACTGAGACAAAAACATCTCTATGTACTTAATTTAGCAAATTATGTACAGGTATCACAACACTACTTTTGTGACCAGATGTTCCTGTGAGCACAGGCTGTAACTGCAGTATGCCACTTAAATGACCCTGTAGCTAGCATTCAGTTTACAGGACAATCTTTTTAATAGCACACAACGCAGTGCAGGTATAGTGTGCTTTTTTAAAGTAATAATTACAGTTTTCTTTTCCAATGTTTGTTAAAAGCACATATAGAAACTGTTTTAATAGCAATAATTTAAACACCTGCTTTACTAAAATACTCCTTATTTACTTCCTACGTGCTCTGGACTCTCAAAACCTTCCAAACCTTGGGATGGTCTTTTTATCTTCTTTGACTTTGTCATTATTTTATTGAAATCTTGAGAAATGAGTCATTATTTTGACCTACACACATGTGAGCCAAACCCATAATTGTTTTGCACAGGACTGTTTGTAATTAATGCCTCTTTTTTATCGCTAATATATTTATGTGTTTAGAACCAGAATTTATGCGTAATTTGTTAAGAAAATTAAATGCAATAAAAGCCAACCAAAAGATGCTCAATTTCAGGAAACTGGCTAGAATATGTACAACCACCCACTTTTTGTGTTCCTCCTGTGTTTTGTGAGGCATACCCTGAAATGCTCATTTATGAAGAAGATTTTTTGGGTTTCATGTTTAACCATGTAGTCGACCCATACACTACGCATTTAGGTTAGTATGAGCACACACAAGCAGAAGCAGTGCAGCAGGTCCTCATTCTATATAGCTTTTTTCAGCTCATTCTCCCCTCTCTTGTTTCACTTGAAACTGCTTTCTCAAAAGACATCAGCAGGTACTGATTCAGGTTATGGCAGCAATATAATTGTAGTAGTAGTCTGTAGCCTATGTTTTGAAGCATGCTTTGATACTAATAATTGGTTGGGAATTGAAACAGGCTCTGTCAGCCAGACTGGATGGAACTTACTATGGAACAGTAATCTAGGTCAGGGTTTCTCAGCCTGTGGGCCCCTGTGAAGCACCCTCTTGTGGTCTGTGGGCCAATAATCTGGTGGAGGCAGCAGTTTGTAGTGGGCTGGAAACATCATATTTAACCATATTATCGTCATGTTAAATATATTAATATAAATAAATGGAAGTTTATGTACACATGTATAAATAAAGCCATCTCAGTAGCAGGCTAATTAAACACATTCAGAGTGAGACAAACTAGCCACTAGCTAGGCACTGATGGAGAGGTTTAATGGGTTCACAGTTCTTTTGTTTGACGTTGACATGTGACTTTTCTTTAATCTAATTTCGTGAAGAAACTGTGTTAATAAAAGTTGATTTTAGTTTTCTGATGGGCTGCTATGCGTTCAAGTTATTATCTGGTGGGCCTTCTAGCAGCAAAGATTGAAAACCCCTTGATCTAGGTGATGTAAAAGACATTACTTCCAACTTCAAAGCACTCTGTGTAGATGTCTATAGGACTCGCCTTCTGTAACTGCCTACATGCTACTTAGTTACACTTACTTAAGTGGCCTGCATTGTCCAGGCTACAAGAGAAGCACTTAACCCAGGCCATGTCTTTGAATCTCAGATGTCCTATACTCAGCCTTGAGCGTTTCCTCAAAGAACCATCCTTCCATTCAAAGGATCTCCAAAGCATATCATTACACAGTATTCGCACAGGAGTCTCTGAGGAAAATCAGTGCTGCAAAAGCCTTGAGTTTGTTCTCTGTGATCTTCGTTTTTCTGCGGTTAGGAGAGTCTCTGAGGGTTAATAGGCATAAGAGCAGTATAATATGCTCCTGTCAGCTTTTTGTCTGATTCTTGTTCATGACCCGGACACACTATCCAAAGGTCAGTCCAGCTTTTTTTACACTCTATCCTTTCATGTCATGCACAGTGTTGTGATGGTTTGCTTTGATCTGTGTGATCTGTATTTGTGCCAGTTAAGCCAGTGACACTGTTCCATTTTGTCCTCCCCTGTCTTTTTTTGGCTTAAGTCTCAAACTGCAGCTCAGAATAATCACAGTGTTCAGTGAAGACGGCAGATTAAAAGAAACAGAGGAAACATCAGAAAGGATAATGAAAAGATTAGAGGTAGGGAATTGGGGCCACTGACAGGCCACTGGTCTGGAAAGGGACTGGTTTATTCTGACATTGTGCAGTAGATTCTCAGGACTCTGTGCCTGATAGCATGATTTTAACATGCACACGTAATGCAGGTTATGTAATACTTTTTCGGCTGTTATTTCAAAATGAATAATTTTGCCTATAGCAACTTTTATCACATGTTAAAAGGAGTTGTTTATTTCTTATGGCCTCTTGAGTGCTTTGTTTTAGTACAGCACTTGCTAAACAATGATACAAGAGATAAAACCATTGCACTGTAAGAGCACTGTTGCAGTAAATAGATTAGGTTTTAATTTGTTCTGTCCTGTTTAGGTTGTCTGAGTTTAAATGCACATGGTATACAGGAATACAGGCTTGTGCTACATTGGAATGACATCAAGAAATCCAGCTCAGGAGTACTATTAATCTATTTTGCTTTTCCCCTGTTACTATTGTTTAATACTACATAAAAACTCATTTTTAGCGTTTGATGGTCCACATGGACACTTTAAAGGGGAAACTGTAGAGCAGAGGCTTAGTTCTGGTCATGGAGATCTATCACCCTGGACAATTCAGATACAGCAGACATGGCTGTAATGTTCAGACACCCTAAAGACTGTCATTTCCCGGAACAGGTTTAGAGTTGGATCTAAACTGAGCAGGATGGTAAATCTCCTGAAGCTAGATTGAGTAACTACTGTGGAGCATATTAGGGTTAACTGCTTCTGATGCTAACAGAAACAGAAAATGACTAGATCTGGAGAAATTATATCCAGACAAGGTCCTCTGATTCATTAACAGTTGGAACATTTTGAGATACTCCACAATAAATAACTTGTGTAAGAGGTACTGTAGCATTCTCACAATAGAAAATTCTTCATTTGTCATCCTCCTGTTTGGTACATGACATTTTGGGCAGTACTTTGACTAAATGAAATTTAATGAATAACTCTGACAGGCTAGGGCATAGCTAATTGCTTTAATAGCAGTGAAAGGTTTTTTTTTAATTAGAATTAGAAATAGAATTCCTCTAGCTCACCCTATCTTCCTTTTTTTCAGCCCAAATGTATTTCTTTGAGTTTCGGAGTTTTGGAACACCAGGGTTGTTATGTAAAATGAGTGCTTCATATCAATGGTACCAAGCCATTTGATTGTTTTACTGATTTTAGTTTATTGACTGCAGTAAAATCTTCTTCTGTGTGGGTTTTCCAACTAGCACATTTATCAGTACTGAAAACATGGCTTTTAGGTTAAGAGTGTGATAGTCCAACAGCAACTCAGCTCAGCTGCACTCAACATACGTCATAACAACCAACCCTCCCATAATTTAGTGCAGGTTTTTTGAGCATGCAGCGCTTTTCTTCTGTTGTGATGAGATAAGCTTGGGCCACCCTACCCCTCCATACAATAAAACTAGAGGGAAAATCACGTAAACGACCCTGTAAAATCTACCCTTTTGACTCTACTCAGAAGCACTTTGTGCCAAAGGGTGTTTAATGAAGAAGTGTCACTGAGTAAGGAAACAAATTCATTTTCCAGATCAGTGGGGAATCGGTTTAGGGGAGGACAAAGAAGATGATAGAGGTTTGAAGACAGCAGGATTGGGTATAAAGCTTCCATTCACTCTCAAAGCCAAAGGAGGAAATGAAAGGCAAAATCAGTGCAAAGTATTCGACTAGGTTAAGAAAAATTAATACATTTATTATACATAAATGTATTAATTAAATATGAGTTAAATACATTTATTAAATATGTATATAAGTACACTGTATCAATAAATGCCCTATTGTTTATCTACAGATATTCTACTTATCTAAACTTGAGAAGTGATGAAAAAGGTGTGAAGCTTATCTTGTTTTAGCATTCCCTTGTACATGAGATGCTGTAGGCCTCTTGCACAGAAAGCACTAGAGCAGATTGGACTGCTGCAGTCTAGAAAACCATGTGATAAACTGCAGAGTAAATGTTTCCTTAAGGCATTATGCTTGAGTAGAAAAATTACCCTCCTGCATCAAACATGCATCTAACCTCTTTCCAGTGAAGTGCCATAAGTGTTTTTATTGCATTAAGCACAGTGTAATCAAATCTATTTGCCAAAGCCTCTTATTGTTGCTGTAGTAATAGTGTTGCAGGAGATCCTTGGTGTTATATAACATATTTGAATGGTGGAGGCGAGCTGACACATAGAGGACTGTGATGCATCTTCCAATAAAGGAGATGCAGTTCTGTTGATGTGCAAGTGAAGTTAATTTATTATGCTGCTCAGTGCAGTCTGTAAGTAATTAAACAGTGACAGTCTGTTGTTTTCTTTCAGCTCTGGTTTTAATATGAAGGGTTTGAAATAAATGTTAAATAAATTGTGATGTCAGAATTGTAAAGTGCAGACAGTCCATTTTAATGTATAGGCTTTTACATCTATATAGACTGCACCGTACAGAATAAACAATCATTTTTATAACATTCACTGCCAAAACAGAGTGCATTCCTCTTACTTGAGTATGAAAAGCTTCTGAAACTGAAGCAATTCAATTAATGTAAGCAAGTAAGTAAAATGTATTTATATGGCACTTTTTATAGACACAAAGTGCTTTACAGGAACATTATAAAACATAAAATGTACAACCACAACACACAAAACAAAAAAAAAATTACAAATTAAAACATAATGCTGTCTTGAACATTATCTAAACACCTGCTTAAAAAGATAAGTCTTTACTTGCTTTTTCAAAGATTCTATAAATTCTGCAGACCTTCAAAAATTGGCAAAGTGTTCCACAACCAGTAGATTCAATGTACTGGACCTAAGAGAATGTGCTGGTAAATATGGGTCAAGTAAGTCAGCTACATATGAAGAAGCCTTTAACAACAAGTTATTGTTTCATTTTAAACCTAACATGCTAGAATATAGAGCCAAAACAAAAAATCCCAAATTCTGCTTGCTTAGAGACTGCATTTGTATTACTGATCTGTATAAAATTCTTTACAGGTATGCTAGTCCATGCAGTCTGATCCTTCAGATTTTAATCTATGGCAGTGCTTTAGGGCCTAGCCAGGACAATATGTTTTTAGTGGAAATATGTATCACTGGAGAGCCACCCGCAAACGCATCCCACTGTCTTGTAGATGCATTTTTTCCTTCCATCCTTAGCCTGTGAAATCAGATCTCAGCGTGCAGTCTGGCATTGCTGTTCTTGGCATGGGGCATGCTCTTGTGGAGATGAGGGCCAGTTGGTCATTTCTCTTTGGGTCCCTGCATCCCTATGAATAGTTAAAGGAAGCACACTAGTAGAGACTTGTATTTGTGGTATTGTTTTTGTGGGATTAATTTCCTGTTTTTTAACAATAATTCAGCATATCTTTGATTTTAGCTACCAGGTTAAGGAGTTAAAGGAGATATATTAGAGCCGTTGTTAAGAATAAATCAGTATCAAGAGTCACAAGAGTTACAACAGTTTTACAATGGTTCATGTCATTGTTAGGTAGCTCATGACATGTTTTTACCTTTATGCAATAAGATGACAAATTCCAGTAAGTGATTTATTAATAATATTAACCATAATTAACAGTTTTGCCCGCTAAAGTTCCCAAGCAACATAAGAGTTTAACATTTCTTGAACTGCTTGATGCTTTCAATAGCTTAACACATTAAAACAGAATTCAGTAGTGGTAGTAGGTGTGTGATCAGCATATGTATATACTGAACGGTCAGATATAAGAGCTAGAACTATCGATACTATTTTATCGTATTAACTTCAGATCAATTTCTCAGCTGAGGTTCTAAAGGTCTCCCTGCACTACATTTTTCCATTGCTACAACACGTTTGATTTGACCATGGGGACTAATTACCTGATGGCTAGAATCAGGTGTGTTAGAGTGGAGTATTCAGCTGATCTGATAAGAGCGATGCAATCATCCAGGAATAGAGTCAGGAAATATGACTCAAAACCCAAGATCTGTTAATGCAGGAATTTGCTTTTTAAACTGTAAAATCAATCATTGCTGTCATGTTGAAACACATCTCAAAAAGATGTTGACAGTCTGACAGTATGCATTTCTGAGTATATTGTGCTTAAAGAACATTAACCAACTCCATGTTTCATTAAAAAGAATCAATAATTAATTGGATTTAGTGCAGTTCAGTGTGTGACAATCCTCAACAAACGTAATTGTATTATAACATTTATTTATACTTGTTTGGTTCTTTTTCTCTGGTTAGGCATCAGAGTAACTATATATCATGTTTGAAAGTATCAGGTCATATTTCCACATTGCATACCACTAGCTTCCAGCCGTACTGCAGACCTTGTCATTGCTGTGGTCATAGAAGCTCTCCAAAACAGAACTGTGTAATCTGTACAGTGTAATGAGACCAAAGAGAGCAGCATTCTCATACCAATAAATCTCTATAATGTCTGTCTCTCTTTTATGTTCTGGGTAAGCATTACTATGCCATTTGTTGTTTTATTATCTTCCTTTTATGCCTTTTGTCTTTTTGTGTTTTCATATAAAATGACAAGCTGTTTATATAGTGTTTCATGCTGAACTGGTATAAGCAAAGCTGTCTGAGTATGCTTGTTTAGGACGTTCGTTACTTTTTAAATGATAAAGTCCCTTTACTAGACGATTGCAACCCACTAGCTGCCTCTCAGTATAGGTCCGAAGGTCACCAAAGGGTGCATCCAGTGGGCTCAAGGGTTGAGAAACCCTTTAGACATGATCTGTTATCCTGTATTAGATGCTGTTTTTCAACTGACAGGATAGTCAACAGTCGTAAATTAAAAAAGGCAGAAGTGAAATTTGGTTTAGTGTCTGAAATGGAAAAAATGATGCAAAGGAGCACAGATAACACACATACTCACGTCATCTAAGACATTAACTGTGTTTTTCATTGGACAGTCAACAAAGAGACTGATGTCACACTAGTAGTCTGCTTCCTTCCCCATTTACTTTTTGATGAGTATCTGCATTAAATTTCCAGCTGCCCTTACTGATCAGCTCATGAGAGTAGTTGCTCAATTTGAATAGACATTTTCCAGATGCTGATCACTATCTGTGTTTGAATGGCCTTGAATGCTGATCTGCCACCTCTTCCTGATGCTTAAGGTCAGGACCTGAGCAAAACAAGCTTGTGCAGGAGCAGCGTTCATTGGAAATGTTTGCCAAATCATGCTCAGCTGAGGTACACAAGGCACTGCTTTATATGCTTGATAACATCATAGTTTAGAGTGATGTCACCTCATATAATAATCAAGTGATCCTTACTTTTATCCAGGGATAATGCTTTTCTTATAGTGTTCAAAAGTTGACTACACAGCTAACCCAGGCTAAGGATTTGAATGATCCTCTAATAAGCCAACCACACAAACACCGCAGGCCGCGGATAAGGATCGTTGATCTTTTGCCTTTGCAGGTTTGCAGCAGAGACAGCCAAGTCTGTTTGAGCAACTGCTATTGCTTTTTATCCCTGTTTTCAAACAATATCTTCACGCTGCATTCTTCTTCAAATGCCACAATCCTGCATCAAGGCTCAGTGAACTTAAGAACAGAACACATTGGTTCAGTGCTGGCTTTATAAGGATGTTTTGTACATGCTGTCCCCGCCGTACACAACAGCCTGTCTCCGTTGTGGCATGTCTTCACGTGCACAGATACTAAAAGTGTTTACAACACTGGCTTGTATAAAAAAAAAACCCAAGTGATGTCCCATCCATGTAACAGTGCTGCTGTGTTATTATAATAATTGTTGTGTTTTTGCTGTCTGTAGAGGTGAAACAAGTAGCACTACAGCATGTAGTGCCCCGGCAGGGAAATGTAGGCAACAAAGTATGAATAATGCAATGTTTACATTAAACAATTCCAGTCATTGTCACCAGACATGTTTGTTAATACATTTACAAAACTCAGGCTTGTGTAATATAGAATCCTCCTTTTTTCTATGTGAATCTTACAGTAAATCATATGCCAGAATATAATCCATGTACTATGAATCCTCCTATCTTTGTGGTTGAAGTAGTTAAACTTTTGGGCAATAATAATGTTTCCAGTCAAAAACAATAAACTAAAATATAAATATAAAAATATTTGACAGAACATTACACAAACACATACAACACTAAATATGATAGCATATCTATATTTTGTCGTTACTTTGATGCTACACTACTACTACTTTCACTCCTCCATCTGTGCAGTCTTAAAAACAGGGAGTTACAGCTGTGTCCTCCCAAAGGTGTCATTAGCCTTATGTTCGTCTTCACAGAGACACTAACATTCACACAAGCAAATACCAGAAAGGAGCTGACTCGCACATTTTTTTCTCATATGCCTCTAAAATGGCTTAAAAAGATTAAAGATTAAAAAGAAAAGAGGCTGATGACCACCAAACTGTACAAAAAGCTTTCATCTTTTATATGTCAGGAGAACATCATGCTTCACTGTTGCTTCAGATTTGAAGAATTCAAGGCTTATGGACTAATGATTGATGATACTTTTGTTTCTGGGGGTTACCTCTATTGTAAAAAGTACAGAATACTAAGAGCAAAGAGTGGACACACTAAATACTGAAAACTGAATATTAGTTGTTGAGGCTTCTGGACAATGTCCTGTTAAATGTGTTTCCTAATTTTTTACACTAAAATGTTTTTGCTATTTTTGCGAGAAAAGTGGTCTCTGACTTCTGCACAGCAAAGTATATTCAGTCTGTGTAGTGGGTTATACAGTTATTTTACATGAACTAGTTCACTCATTTAAGTATATGAGTGAGCTAAAGAAAGAAAGAAAATGCATGGCTGCATTCAGCTTGATACCATTTTCTCCATAACCTTTTATCTTTCCACAACAGTTATGCCATTTTGAAATACTCGGTTCGCTGATAATGGCCCCTTTAGAGAACTGCTTCAATCAATTATGAATCAGTGGTAATGAACTGCATTAACTATAATTGATCTTGATTGCAGCCCCATTAACACTTGCCTTTGTATTTTCATTGGATGTCAAATGGAGCGTGGTACATTTCAAGGTACTAAAGTTTTGTTTCAGAAACCAAAATCCACTGTCCCGTCTTGCTTTGTCTAGCTTGAGCACCACAAATTCCTTGTATATTTGACAAAAAATCTTTGTTTAAACTGGACTGGCCCTTATCATTGCATGCAAACACCACAGCAAACTGTAGCTTAGCCTCTGGGAGTTTGTCTGGTGATATATGACTCACAAGCAGAGATCCTCATTAGGTTAATAGAGCACTGAAGCAAACAAGGCAAGACATTAAACACACTGCTGAGATAAATCCCTGGAGCAAAGGATTCACAATATGGCTAGTAGCAGCAGATAAGCACTAGCAAAAATCAGCACTTAAAAAATAAAATTAGTAACTTTAATTAATGTGAATTTGAAAATGCTTTGCTTATAATGGCATGGAACAATCACAGTAGTGAGTAAAATACTGTCACTGATGATTTATAAATAATTTTTTCCCACAGCAGCCAAAGAGACAATTTATTTCATTTATATCACCTTATTTATTAATAAGCACATATTATGGGAAGCAGTTGAAGAATGACATGAAAACTAAAAACTTCTGGATTGTGCAAGGAGCCCAGATATTTCATGGATATCACCCAAAGCTTGATAATACATTTTTTTTATCCATAAGCAAGCGCAAAATATCTGTAGTTGGTTATTACTGATGACTACACTGTTAAACATGAAGGTTTTTTTGAAAGGGTGACATACAGTCTTCCAATCTGGACCATAAATTAAAGTTTATGAATTACTATAAGTTATAACAGTCACATTGACAGTTCAGTTAGTTATTAAAAATACTAGGAACTGGCTTTAAGGTCCAGATTAGAAGAACCACCTGGTTCCCTAAAAACTTTAAAGAACCATTTTAAATTTGAAAGCACCTCCACATAATGTGCACCATTTGACCAGGTCAAAAACCATTTAGTAACCTTTGTAGATGAACGTGAGCAGAAGACTTAGACTTTGTGGCTGACATTACATGTAACATTTATACTCTCTGGCCACTGTTGTTACATGAAATCCAAACATTCAGAGGAGTTCAAACAGCATCCTTGGAAGGAGATCCTGTCCAGAGGGCTCAAGATATAGTATGTAACTGTCATGACTGCCAAATTCTATCACAGATTGGAGATGCTACAGATATGGCCAACAGATGCAACTTACTGACTGGCAGTATATTATTACACACCAGTACTGTTAGAGAAATGGCAAGGTCCTTGGGTTTATGTTTATGTGTGATTGCATGTATATTCATTATTTAAATCTGTGAGGCTTGATTTGTATAAACACTTAATACAAGGCAACCAGTGACTAGGGATAGCTTATAGGGCCTTTATAAGGCATTTTGGCCATAAATGTCATAGCTCAGTCAAACAAAGAAGAAAAACCTTTAAAAAAAATAAATAAATATATATATATATATATATATATATATAATGTTAATTTCTGCATATATGGGATTATAGTAATATGTAAGTACTAGGTTTATGGTGATTCACATGAACATTCAAAGCTTCTAAAAAACATTGCATGTTTTATATATAAATTAGTGGTCAGTGTCGTATCCAGGACTTCACGTCCTAGAGTTTGTTATTTCCAACCTTTGAAATCAGAATTTTCTTGGTTGACTACATTGTCAGTTCCTCATTATACTAACTGTTAATGTGGTGGTTAATCTGGCAAGTTAGGCCTTCAGTTGAGCTGCTTGCCATGTCCTAACCAATGGCTGTATCCACCACAGACTTCCCCACTGTTACAGATACATAAAAATCAAGAGATTGTTAGTAGGATTACATGAAATAATTAATCTTACAATATTCCTGGTGATTTTCTTTTTTGTGGCCTTCTCCACAACCTATACATTAACTTTATAAACAGCCTTTGTTAATCATCTTTAGGATAATGCAATTTTGTATAATAAAATAAACTCCTGTATGAACTCCTGTATCCTGTATAATTTATATTAGGATGTTTATATATTTTACACCACTTCAGCCATTTTGGCAAAGTGTGAGAACAGTAAACGTTTGTGTTAGAGAGTAAAATGTAATGCAGATTTAACAGTATGCAATGAGATTAGGTTACTCTAATATAGTAACTATTGGGATTAGGTTACAGGTTGCGGTTTTAAGAAGTAATCATTTATCTGTAAAAAAAGGAACTTGTGAAGCAACCCTCCCAAAACTACTTAAGACTACATTTTTCAGCATCACACCAGTCACTATACTGCCAATATACTGGAGGAATTTGTTTGAGAGACTGTATACATTTAACAAGGTCATGATAGGGTCACACACAACTGTGGAAAAGAGGTCATGTTTGTGATCCACACAAAATACTTGGTGTGCGTTTGTTTGTTTATTTGTTTATGTGCTTTAGCTCATTACAGCAGATACTAATTTACCAACAACTCTAGTATAAGTGGTTGCTACTGGAATCCAACCTCAGTTTGACCTTTCGTATGCCTTCCAAGTGGTATACCAGTATAGCACCTCATTCATGTTTACCAACAACATTTTAATCAACAACATTTATTTTTTATATCGCTTTTTACAACAGATGTTGTCACAAAGCAGCTTTTACAAAGACCAACTGCTTTTGTCCATAATATAAAAGATGGTATAAAATAGTAAAGCGAAACTGTTTATTGTCTAAAAAAACTTCAGGTCTGAACAATATGTGTCTTTCATGAACTAAAAGCAGAAGGAGATAAGATGATAAATGAATCTAGAGCAGGTTTTCGCCTTACCCAGATCACTGACTGCGTTTCTGTCTGTTATTGGTCTGAAGCTGCCAAAACAGGCAGCTGATTGAACTATTCAGTCCCTGAGGACATTTGGTTTGGGTTTTGAGTTTCACAGTAAATTGATAAGTAAGATCTTCCATTAGTCTCGACTGGCATAAATCCATCTCTCAGTGCTGGATTCAAAGGCTATTACATGCCTGATTGATGCCAAGTCAAGCACAAACTCATGTTCTTGTTCGATTAAGAGTGACGTAGTGTCTGTTATGATATGTTGCTTATGCTGAAAGACAACTTTAGCCAAGCTAATTGGTCATCCTCTTTATTTTTTACAAGCAGCAACTCTTCACTTCACAAGCATATAAACCATTTCCCCAAATTAGTTCAAACTGTGGTTCCACATTAAAAAAATAAAATAAAACAATGCACTGTTAAGGCCTTGGATATTTACAAAGATTGTTTTTTGATCTATTGAATCCTACGACATTATTAAATATAGTAATAAGACTGTCAAGGTTTATATGGTGGGGGAAAAAACCCAGACAGAAATTTAAGATTTTACAGATACCAGCTGATAGGGGTGGCCTTGCTGTGCCAAACATTTTATTTTACAGTTGGGCTTGTCATGCCAGAATTATATGGGAATGGTTTCACAATTTTTTTGATATGCAGACCTCTGACTCTGTGGATGCCTGGGCTTGCCACCCATTTTCAGTATGGAGTCTTATCACAGGTGACAATAAGCATATTAATTCAATTATTAGAGACAATCCTATACTGTATACCTCTGTTAAAGTGTGGCGGCAGATTACGAGATAATTCTGTAATATCATTTCAAGAGTTGCAAACAAAATTTGATATCCCCCGGTGTAAAGTCTAACAATGGATCATATACGGACAATAGGGGACCTTGTCTGCAGATCATTTCAAGAGTTGCAAACAAAATTTGATATCCCAAAACAAGATCATTACGCTTTTCTGCAGATCCGTCACTATATTACAGCAAAATTTAAATCACCACCAGATACCCCTTCATATAGCGAGGTGGAAAAATTCCTTGCTAACACAAAGAATACTGCTCATTTTATATCCATATATTACTCTTTCATACTTTCCCAAAGTTCTCTAAGTCTGGATAATGTGGTTCACAAATGGGAAAAGGATCTGGGTAACATGTACATTGATGATGACTGGCGGGAAGCTATAGAGTCTGTAAGGAGTACTTTTTTTTGTAACCAGCTACGGGAAACACAATACAAGATACTACACAGATTACACATAACACCAGTAATACTAAATAAAATAGATCGTAAGATTTCACCTCTTTGTGTAAAGTGTCGTGCGAGCCTGGGGACATACTTCCATTATTTTTGGGAGTGCAGAGCCATATTAAGATTTTGGAAATGTATAGCTCTGGTAATTGGCAAAATTTTCAACATAAAAATAAAAAGAGACCCCGGATTATTTCTTTTGGGCCTCCCCTCCAAAACAGTCTCACTGTCTCATACACAATACAAGTTGCTTGACAAGCTCTTACTCTTGGCAAGGAAATGTATCCTTAATACCTGGATAAGGGAAACGCCCCCTTCTGTTACACAGTGGTATAGAGAAATATTTAGGATACTTCCTCATGAACGACTCGCGGCAGTACTAAAGGGCAGTGACTTGCTGTTTATGAAAATTTGGAGACCATTTATAGAACATTTGCCTCCTGAACTGGCTGATGCTGTTTTAAAAGGTCAGCACTCTTTGGAGTGGAGGTCCCCCTTAGGATCAGGTGGTACTTAGCGTGCTTGGTACAAATGCAATAAAGGGATGTTGCCTAGCTTTTAGTAAATTGTAAGAGATATGTATGTATGTATGTATGTATGTATGTATGTATGTATACTTGTACATTCTTATTTACTTATTTTCCATAAGGATGGCTTTATTTTATTTTATTTTATTTTATCTTAGTTTGTACATGTTTATTATTTGTATTTGATTTCTTTTTCTTTCTAGGGAGGGTATTGTATGTTTGTGTGTTTAGATATGCTTACTGTTTACAATACATTGTAATATAACTGCTTTTTCTAAAAAATAATAAAAATTATGAAAAAAAATATATATATATATAGTAATAAGGTAAATAAATAGAAAACCATATATAGTTTATTGGGTTCTTCCATCTAGAAGTGGCTATTCCAAACTTCCTAAATTACCTTCTAAATTTTAACTTGTAAAAATATTACTTACATTTGTTTTGGTATTATAGATTTATCATGAATTGAATTTAGAAAATAAAGTATGGAGTTATAGTTCATAGGCAGAGTCTTATTTTAGACATACGCATGTATTTAGAGCAAGATGTGACACTCCATCTTGTCCCTCATGGGCACATGGTGAGCAATTAGATCCCATTGTTTTAAAGTTTTTAAATGCGTCCCAATGTTTCGTTTGTGTACTGTTCCCAGCTGTGTTAGTCATGTACTGGCTAGCGTGTTATGCTTAAAATAAGCTTACATTGTTACTGCTAATACAGTCAACTACAAAAGCAAGTCAAAATGTTTCATCATTGTGGCAATGGAATGTTTATTCACTACAAAATAAATAAAGACATATTGAAAGATGTTCATGACAAAATCCCAAAAATATGAAGCTAAAAACATTCAGCCATTAATATAAGCCATGATTTGTTTGTTGTTATTCTAACATAACACTTCTGTTTTTTTCACTCTCTGTCTGCCTGTTTCCCCTTTTCTCTCTCTCTCTCTTTCCTCACATGAGAAGGCAAATGGAAAGGAACTCTCTTTGGCCACACATGATGAGGCAGTCAAGGCTTTCCTGATGGCCAGAGACCCCATTGAGATTGAAATACTGCGCAGGGTTGCCCCCAGTAATGCTTCCGACCTTCTGCCTTCAGGTGCTAGAGGGGTGGACACCAGTACCCAGACGGATATAACTCTGGAAGAAATAAAAGCAATGAGGAATTTAACCTCTTGTACAACACCTTTAAGCACAGCCATTTTGGACAAATACAAATACCTTCCCACTGAGTAAGTTTTCTTCCCATTTTTCAGGAAAGTGTTCTGCAAGTGTTTGTACCTGTGTGCCACATGGTAAAAGTCAATCAGTCAGTCTGGCCTTAATTTACTATTTTGAAAAAGTTGTATACTGTTTTTTTAGATAGGGGAGTTAATGTCCTATAAACACAAAAATAAACAAATTAAATGCAATCAGCATTTTACAGCTGCTAGGTAACTTACGCTAGGTTGGTGTCGTAGTCCAAAGGCTCTTAATCACTGAGCCGCTGCCTGATAATAGGCTATGGATAATTTGATGCCAGACAGCAAAAAAACAGCTGAAAACTTGTTTGTAATTGTTATTCATAAAATGTAATTTTATATAGAAGCATAATTTGTGCAATTAAAATAAAAGAATATAAAGTTTTGTATTAATATTAATGAATTATTAATAAGTATTTTTTATCTGACAACATTGTGTATATGTATGGTCTTGTGTGTGGAGGTTGCTATGGGTCGGTTATGGCTAACATAATCAGAAAGGAACTGAGTTGACAACATTAACAGAACAGGTACACTTTTTTGAATTTAAAAGATGATGATGTCTGAACAAATTATGGTTTCATCACCACAGAGAATATTAATGTATTATTTGCAGCGACACATTTGCGAAACAATTGGAGACAAAACATACCTAGTCATGTGCATTGCTCCTTCACCCCAACTTTAGTTAACTCTACCATTTTATTTTAATCTGGGCCAGCGATTTCTGTTAAAAAAGGTTAGGTACTCCTGCTGTAGTCCATCTGACCTGCATGAGTCACATAATTTTTAAAGTAGGTAAAACAAAAACTCTTAATTCCTTTAGTGCTGTAGTGACATTATTTTGCCTCTGTACCCGGGATAGTCAATAACTGAATGATAAAGAGTTTAAAAATTTACCACATATACTAAATAGAAATTTAGTATATGTAGTAAGGGCTGTACCCGACTCAGAATTTTGTCAGTCAAATAGGATTCGCCCGTATTGGTCGACGATTCGACTATTCGTTCACGTTTTTTTCTCCATGTACATTATCTAGTAATCAGTGATGATCGATCTGAACTGCAGCCTGATTTATATACAGAGTATAGAGGCGGGCAGCAGCGCGTATGCTAAACATTAGCGCTAATAGTTTATAGTCTTTTTAATTTCACTTCTAACAGCTTCTTCAGTAGGAGGACCCTTCGTCTTTTATCTCTCATAAATAATGATCTGCTAAATAAAACCAAATTAGTCCATATTTAAATTATTGTAGATGAAAAGAAGAATGGTAGACCTAAAAGCGTTTAAATATATTCCCCGCACTGAAATCATTATCTCTCATTTATCAGCAGGCGTATTAAGTGACTGTACTTATCCTTAAATAAAGATAATCTTAGCTGCAGGCGAATAAATAAACATATTTGTAATTTAGGTTCTAAAATAACTGAATTATAATAAAACAAAGTCTTCGGCCCGTTATGCCGAGCAGAATTCGGTTTCGTTTGTTCAGATTCTCTTCTTCAAAACCTCCTCCAGGCTTTCTCTGAGACATCGTTCCCCCTGTGTTTCTCAGCTTCGCGGCTTCCTAAGCGGTGAACCGGCAGCGCATGTCGTCACGTGGATTAAATTTTTTAGCAAGGATACGTCACAGCCCAGCTAGACATATATATATATTTATTATTCCCCTTTTAATAATTATTTAAATGTCTTTCTAAATTCTTAAAGTTCTTGTGCATTTTTGTAAGCTTTAGTCTGTTTTACGGGGAAAAAACTTGAAGGGTCTCAGTCGACTTAAAGGGTTGCCGACTGACGATTCGAATCATCGACTTCTAGAGGGCAGCCCTAGTAGTAAATGACTGTCAGAAGTTTACAGCAAGATGCTGGCTGTGTTATAGCAGTGCGGCTATGCAGTAATTTCTGATTGCTTCTTGTTTTGGAGGCTGTATTTTGGCTGTACTAAATTCTATAGTTGCTTTAATAGTACATTTCAGGTCATTGTCCTGCTGCTTGGTAAAGCATCATCCATTGCTTTGATCTGGGGAGTTAAAATGTTTCAGAAGGATTTGTCCTGCTTCTGCTGTTCATGGCCATGCCACTATGTATCCAGACTACTTAAGCTACTTAAAGGTGTACCCATCAGTAACACAGACATTCAACTGCACACGTTCAGCCTATATAATTACCAGTAAAATTGCTTATAGAATGTGATGCTCCGATACAGCCATACTTGAGCCTGGTAGGCATTGTCTGGAAGTATATAAAGCTCCTCAGCATTTCAGTAGCGGAGGATCTGTTTCTCTGGAGTGATATAGCACAATCCAATATTTTAGGATATGGATTGTTATTTGGGATATGGACTTGATTATCCAACACCAAGATCATCCCTAACTAATGTGCCTGACAGCAATCATGTTCCAACATCCAGTGTTAACCCCATCAGAGGAAATGTTAATTAAACTGGTGTCCCCAAACTTCTGGACGTGTAGTGCATAATAGTAAAGTGGCAGTCATGAATAGTTTCCTTTTTCCTATGTGCACCACTCTCAAACAGGATCATTTTCATCTGATCTGACCATAAGACTTGGGTTTCAAATTTTTACAGGGTTATCAAAATGAAATTTTAGTAAGCTGTAATCTGGTCATCCTGTACTAAAGGCTTACCAGTGGTTCGCATATTTTCTTCAAGGTGAATCAGAGATCCTGTTGGTATATTTTATGACTACTAAAATACTGTGTCTTAACAATGCCCAGCAACAGCTGGTTGTTGTCACATTTAGTCTTTTATGATAGCCTGCTTAACTGGCATTGAAACATCATGTTTGGAGACAGTAGTTAAAGATTGCAAATACACATGCCACATCTAAAATCAGTTGTAGATTTATTTACAACTCTTCTGGGTATAAACTTATGATACAGCTGTGCATGCCTTACCAATAAACAAATGAACAGCCAGTAATGAGTTGTTTTTTGTTTTACAGAAAGAGAGAACTGACTTTTTTAAAGTTAAAATAAGATTCATTTAACACATGAATTGCTGAGTATCACAAATTAAAGCAAACTTTCTGCACTTTAAATTCTTGACAATTGCTTCATTGTAAAATCAATTTGTCTGAGAGCCATAGCAACACAAATTGTGTCACTGTCCAATTACTGACCTCTCTGCATGTACCTAAAGGAAAAAAGTGCATGTCCCTTTATTGTACAGCTTTTTAGTTTCATTGGGTGTGACGTAAGATATTGATGATTTTTTTTTTTTGGCTTAAAACTGCCTAGGGTGAGAAATTGTGCTTTGCTGAAATTAGGACATATTAGTATGCATAAGTCTGATATTTTTCACTTATCAGATGATCAGTTTGTGGTAGGTCAATAACTTGCATACTTTAATTCAGCTTGACGAAACATTTTTACAGTCTTACTCTCAAATGTTTGAGTATTGTTATTTAATTGAACCCTGATTCAGACCTCAGCAAAATCTTACCATTAAATCTTACTCTCACATCTCAGATGTCCATTTAAATAACAACTAATGTAGTTTCAGACCTATTACTCTAACTAAGTTCTTCTAACTTTGGAAAGCTGGACAGAAACACCAATGGATTTCTTTAGTTTTGAGGCCAGAGCAAACCTTCATTTTCTCATATCTCTCTTTGGCAAACACTCTAAGTCAGGGATATGTAAAGATATCTATATATCTAGTTTTCAAAACTTACCCCAAGGCTCTTGTTTTGTGTTGCTTCTTGTGTACAATTTTGATCTGTAAAAAGAAATTGCATCGTTTCAGTGAATCAAAAGTTTATATCTTTATCTTGAGTCCTTGATTGCAGAGCACCATCTGCAGGTGTCGGTTGTAATAGTACACAGCTTTGGCCATGCTTTGGTTTATAATTCTGAATTAATATCTGTATTTCTGATTACAGAAGTGAAGTGAAAAGCTATGGCTCTCTGCACCCCAGTGGCCTTATTGAGCCCATGCCAAAAACCGCCGAGAAAGAAGATCTTGAGTATGAGGTATTTTTTATGCATGAACACACAAACATGTTCCTCTACCCCTCATAAAAGAGCGTAATGAACTTCATGCATCTTTGAGACTGTAAGATCAATCTTAATTAACCTCTTAAAGAATCTTACATAATTATCCCTACACTTTTAAATGATATATGGTCTTTTTAACAGCTATTAATAGCCATTTATTTTAGGAATAAATCCTGAGGAAAAAATGTTTAGTTAAAGAACTCATCTTCATTGCCTTTAGGAGGTGCATCTGCAGCGGATGACTACTCAGGACAAGCTTGGTCTGACGCTGTGCTATAAAACTGGTGATGAAGAGGAGACTGGTATTTATGTGAGTGAGGTGAGAATTAAAGGTAGTAATTTTTATTGTGTTTGGATGAACCCTGAAGTACTCCTTTAATCTACACTTTAATTCTACACTCCTTTAATCTACACTTTAATATCTTAAATGTTGAAACACTACTTTCACTCCAGATTGATCCAAGGAGTATTGCAGCAAAGGATGGAAGGGTGAGAGAAGGTGACAGAATTATTCAGGTACCATTTTTCCATTTTCACCTTTTTTTGATTATTATGGAACATGTTCACACATAACTCATTTTGCACTTTGCTTTTGGTTTCAAGATCATGGGTGTGGAGATACAGAACCACGAAGAAGCATTGGCTGTGCTATCTAAGGACAATACTAGAAATGTACGCCTCCTGCTGGCTCGACCAGTCCAGGTCTGTGTACTACTGCACACACATTTCTGTATTTAACTACATTGAGACCCTGTTTACACTTGGTCATGTCATGTCTTGTAAATGTAACTAAGACACATTTAAACATTTAATCTTAACAATCAAGATTCCGTGCCAGATCTTTCACAAGTGTAAATACAGTACTATCCAAAAGTCAGAGACCAGCCTACCTTTTGTTTAATATCCAGTGAAACTGGTCCTTTTGTACAAATTCATTTTCACTGTCAGGATAAAAGCTGAAAACATTTCATTTCTGTCCACACTTACAGGTTCCACAGACTTGCTTTTAGTTTTTTTTGGGATATAAGTTGGTTGCAGTTTTTACTTCTTACAATCTAAATTACAGTTCTACAATCTAATTTTTCATTTTCATCTTGACGGCTATACCTTGACAGCTTGGACCTATAACTTCAGTTCTTCACACAGTGGAAGAAGTTTTTAGGTCAGAAACAAGATTGGAGCTTGATCTTTGCAAAATGAACACTTTAAGTCGGGGATGCGTGACCATTCCCCTTTGAAAGGGAGCGTAATGAGATCAGATTTGGTAACCTTTTGTTGGGGGGTCACAGCTGTAAGTTGTTGATTTGAAGATTGGAAGGATGAAAGAGTTAAAGGGGCCTTATGCTAACATTTTAAGTGCTTCTGTATAATTTTCTGAGAAGTATGTTGTTGCTATCCAAAGAAAAGCATATTTCTTCATATTTATCTATTTTTATTTTTCTGCATCATTTGAACAAGACAGCTGCCGTTTTTGTTGTGTTAGTATTACATGATGAATTGACCAACAAAATTGATTTAGTAGTGCCTTGGAATAAAATCACTTTAACTTATATTAAAAATAAAGACCATTTTGGCCTTTCCCTGTGGAGTTGCCATTTTGGATGATGGTATCTTATTTTAGAGACACTGAAAAAATAATAACAGCAGTTTTTACGGTAAATTAAGTAAACAAAATAATGGTATTTGACTTTTGCCAGTATAATAACACAAACTCCTAATACATTACATTACAATGTTTTTTGGTATAGGAAGAACTAAAAACATGGAACATTTAAGGCACATAGCTGTTGTGTTATGAGTCACTGATAGCAATATGATAGAGATACATTGCACTAAATGCTTGTGTTTAAAATCTTGTAAGGAGACACTCAACAAGACAAAACAAAACAAAACACATGAAAAGCCCAGGTGTGAAAGGATCTGAGGGACCAAAGAAGGATGATTGACAGCATACAGTGGTATTAGTTTCCTTTTTGTATGTTCAGGATGATGGGTGGTTGGAAGAAGACAACCTCGGTTTCATTGATGACGTACATATGGGTGTGTTTGAGCAGCAGTGTTTCCAGGCTATGCAGTTCACTGGCAGCTTGCTTCACCAGGTAGGCCAAAACAGCAGGTAACTGCTAGCAGGCTTCAAACGGCAATGTAGTGCAGGTGCCTTCTAGCATAAGAATGAAGGTTTTGTTCTGTTCTTTACCAACATCACTTTCTAAATTCATGTGAGAGCGTGGCATGTGAACTGGCATGTAAATTAAGTCTATTGTAAGACTTTGTAAGACTATCAAAATTTGTTGGCACAGAAAAGATAATGAAACAGACATGGTAAATAAAACTGTTCACTGTCTTGATCTCTTTAAATCTTTAAAACACTTCACCCTGGTTAAATACATTTTGGGAAACCGTGGAAACATGGACCTATTTTGCTTGCTCTACTAGACCAGTAAGATTGTCTAAATAGCTTTTGGCATTAATTGCCTTGTAATCACTATTTTCCTTCCAGAGAGAACATGAAGAAGATGGAGGTACTACAGACACGGCTACCATTCTCTCCAATGCCTTTGAGAAGGACAGTGGTGTGGGCCGTACAGACGAGAGCACCCGCAACGATGAAAGCTCAGAGCAAGAGAACCTAGGAGATGACCACACTTCCAGCTCTGACACTCTTCAAAGAACTGGCAACAGACTTAGCTACAACCAGGACCTTCTGGGCAGCGAGTCCTTCCTCTCTGCTGATGGTGGCGAGTTCTCAAGCATACCTGAAATGGAGTGTGAACGCTTCCGTGAGCTGCTTGAACTAAAATGTCTGGTAAATGAAACCAGTCCCTTTATGATTTTAGGGGAAAGTGCCGGGTCAATAGCAAACAGGATGAGCTTGGACTGTGAAGAACAAGAGATTCAGATGCTCAATGAAGAGCTGAGGAACATTGAGCTGGAGTGCTTGAGCATCATACAGTCACACAAGTTGCGGCAAGAGATCCAAGGACAGGAAACAAGTGGGGAATCTAAAGCCCAACAAAGATGTACCAATAAAGTCAGTACCTTTGAAGGTCAGAAACAGTTCAGCATCACTACTGATGTACTTGAGCAAATAGACAGCTCCAGCGCCTACAACACTGGAGAGAGCTGTCGCAGTTCATCTCTTGCTCTTGAGCTTTCCTCAGACATTGACCTATCCAAAGAAACTCAGGATGGTGGAAGAGGTGCCATCATACACAGACAGAAACCTATCACAGAACCCCCTAAGCATACACTGTCCCCTATACAGGAGACAAGTCCCAAGAAGGACATGTCTATTTTAACAGAGCCTGAGGCATTCAAACAGGCGAAAGAAAAGGAGTGGGGAAAAGGACACTTAAAGAATAACCTTCATATGTCTTCTCCTTTTTCACCTTACAAACACCTCACCCATATCCCAGTGCATGCCCAGCACTACCAGAGCTACATGCACCTAGTCCAGCAGAAGTCAGCTGTAGAGTTTGGCCAGAGTGAGGTGAGTTTGGTCAGCCTGTGCCAGAACCCGCAGAGCACCTCCATGGACTCCAAGCCCAAAATGGAGTGGAAGGTAAAAATCAGAAGCGATGGAACACGCTACATCACCAAGCGACCCACCAGGGAACAGCTCTTGAAGGAGAGGGCCCTCCGCATCCGAGAGGAACGCCACGGAATGACCACAGATGATGATGCTGCAAGCGAGCTAAAGATGGGACGCTACTGGAGCAAGGAGGAACGCAAGCAGCATGCTGTACGCGCCAAAGAGCAGCGCCAGCGAAGAGAGTTTATGAAGCACAGCCGTGTAGTCTGCATGAATGAGCAGGAAAGGCGGGGAGATGATATCATTCAGCTCAGCCACAAGAAGATGATGAAGAAGAGGAACAAGAAGATCTTGGACAGCTGGATGACCATTCAAGAGCTGTTGACACATGGTACAAAGTCACCAGATGGAACACGACTGTATAATCCCCTCCTCTCTGTAACCACAGTGTAACGATATATTCCAGAAAGGCACGATGTTATATAATATTGGTCATTGCAATATTTGCCTTTGTAGTGCTTGTATAATATAAAGCTGCAATATGTAAATGAGACTGACTGCATGATTTTATATTTTACTGTGGTTTTTACTGTGGCATTCCGAAAACCTTACCATGTTCCAGGTCATTTTTGATTAATCAGAATGTTCACATGATCCAACAAAGAAAACTGCATTTGATATTAAACTATGACAGATCAAAGACTCATCAGGTTAGTTCCGTCTTTTATAGGGTGTGTTGGAGTACCTAGCATTATAATTAGAGTGTGGAATTTCAGCTATATTGTGCGGTCCTGTGCAGAGTAATGCTCTTCTTGCCTCATTACAAGGTCATCTTGTCCAGGATTTGGAGAGAACTACAGTGCTTTACAAATGTTAATGATCCATTCTTCATGTATTATAATTTCCAGTTCAAATGGCCATGGCAAGTTATATATTTTTTAGTCCCAGGAATGTGTCAAATATGCCAGTGTTTCAGGTAACCTCCAGTCTTCCAGTCATCCAGCTTCCTTTGTATTTAAAATACTTTTAGTTGTCCAAAGAATTCTGCAGGGACTGACTTTACAGTTCAGTCTTAGCAGATGGTTGCGTCTTTTCACATCCAAGTAATCTAAAACACATCCTATGATGTTGAGGTCTGGACTCCACTGTTCTGAGAACTTTAGCAGCTTTGTTTTCTTGTTCTTTGTATTTCCTTTTCTCAGTAACAGTCCCTTGACAGCTACACATGCACAAAACAAAAAGATTGCTGTGCATTTTTTTAGATCTGAAGCAAGAGAGGAGCTGTGTTTTCTTGTGTCTTAATTCACTCTGATGATCCACCAGGCTGTATTCTGGTCTTTAAATTATTTTTAACTCCTGTTTTATTTTATTTTTCATGCTATCATGTATTATTGTGATTTTGCTTTGTATCTGTTCTCCTCAGGAATACAGAAAATGATATAAAAATGAAAACTGTAACACTAATTGAACTGGAAGGTACAAAAATGAAGGATGTGTGTATTCACTGCTGTAAATCAAGTGGGTCTGATAATGAGATTTAAATATTTTTATTCAAGATTAGTTCAGCTACAATAAGTTAATTTTACAGGTAGCTCAGGGCGACATGTTTCCTGCAGTTTTTAACCATCAAGTAATTGGTGAATCACTGAGATAAGTCATCCAGAACCCTGAAGTTGCTTTGTGTGTGCAGTTCACCAGTGAAGTTAAGCATCATTGCTTTTCCAACATGGCTGCTTTTGTTCTGTATTCTGGATTTACATCTTATGAATATTCACAAAGCTTTTACAAAGACAATCAAATTGACCTGAAAATTCTGAAAGTGGCTTCTATATCTGAGTGTTGAGAGAAGGTATGTTAGAACATTCTTCTTAAACCATGAGATACTATATGTTAAAATGAAAAAGAGACTATTAACTGTGAAAACTGTCACATTTGTAGCATATGTAGATTTTGTATGCTTTACATGATTATAATCAATCATATAAAATGTTACAACTGCTGTGCTGCTCATTTTAAATCAGTGGAGTGTTTTGGTGGTCTATTACAGGTGAAACACACACTAGAGTGTTGTACAAAGCAACACATCACTTTCTAAACCACTATAACCAGCAGGGACAGTGGATACCAAGATTACCTGTCCTGCTCCATTTCACATTTCTGTGCTTAAACTCACTCAGTCCACCTTACGAAGCTCTTCTTAACTGACTGATGATTTGAAAGAATAAAAGCAGAGCAGTAATTCCCAACTCCTGGACAGAGAGCCTAATAAAAAATATTCTTGTATTTATATTATGAAGCAGGATTTTGCTGAACTTTACTCTCAGTCTTCTCTGGGCTGGCTACTTACTTACTGTAAAACCTTTCAGAGGTATCCTCGGCACAGTTACATTTGCTAGGCTATAAAAGACCCAAGTGGGTGAACCGGTTTGCTACAGTGCCACCCTGAGGTGGACAAGTGCTGCATCTCCAGTTAGTTAAGAGTACCCAAGACGTGCTCACCAAAGGTGAGTGAAGCAGCTGAACATTGACCCATGCCTACATTTGTAGTTGAATATCTATTTTCGTCATAGCTTTATCCCACAGAATTCTGTGTGAGATATTCAGGGGGTCCAACAAGTTAAACAGCATTTCGCACCTTGGCTCTAACACTTCTACTCAACTGCAGCACCACAGAGGGCTGGTGAACTTCAGGGTTTTGGATCACGAACAGCTTCTGGACCTATTAGGGACTGAAGGCGATGAACTCCTCCGGTGACTTTTTTCCCCTCTATGATGTTTGTGGCATCACTCATGTTAAGAAAGGTGCATTTTAGCAGAGGAAATTATTCTACACAGTTGTTCTAAATATAAAGTAAGTGCTACTCTGATTATCGCTCGTGTTTGTAACGGAGAATGTTTTTTACCATTAAAATGCTTTACATTATTTATGTAGTTTCCTTTAGGAATGTCATTTGTCCTGCAGTTGATTCTGTATCATAAACATATGTTTTGCACATGCACAGTGCACGTGTCTAATCCTGGTTGAACTAAGAGCTCACGAGCAATATATATATATATATTTGGTTTGAGAGACAGAGACCACATTTCATCCTCCAATTTAATCTACAAATGCCAAATGCAAGTAATAGGACTCTACTTACAGTGAGCTTGACGCATCACCAATACTGCAAATCTTGCCCTGACAGTACAAAGGGCAGAAACTATTTTAGTTTGCTCCATGCACAGAACAGGTGCTGTTACAATCGCTGCAGAGGTTAAATAAATTTCAAATTTCTTAAATTCCACTGTGCTTTTGAAAGCCTGTTAAGGCCATGAAATGATAATTCTGCAGTTTATGGGCAAAACCATTGGCCAGGACCCCTTACACTAAAGACCAAGTAGTGCAGGACAACTGGTCAACTGCACACCATCACTGATGTCCTGGTGTACAAAGACTTAATCTGAAAACGTACACCTGCTTATTTGAATCTTAAAGACCAGGCAGAAACGACACATACCAACATTTTAAAACATTAACATTTATTGCTTTATATGAATACTGTATTGAAAGCCCAGGCATTCAGTTCACAGAGAAATCATTAAAATTCTGTACTTTTCACAAAAGCCATGAACACTTCATTACAATCTACAAAATCTACAGAAATTTAAAAACCTCTAAATATCAAAAAGGAACTATGGGAATAGGTACAGATGTGTCAGCCTGTACAAGTTATCTCAGGTGTTAAAATAGAGAAGGAAGTAAGAGGACAGAGAAGGAGGCGGGTGTTAATGAGGGGACCACTGACCATATGCAAAACTGCCTTTGCTGGGAAAACAAATTCTTATTAGAGACAGTAAATAAGGACTGCTCAATAGTGGTTAAACATAGACATACGATTAACAAGAATGTTTCACTATTTTAAATAACCTACATTCTCAACCATCCACATGGTTATCTAATGCAGGGATCATTACAGTCTATTTATCAGCACCGTGAAACACTACAACAAAAATACAAAAGATAAGAATAGTGACGACAACAAAAGGAAATAAACTCCTGCTGCTACTGTGCACCTTACCAGACTAACCCTGCTACTTTCATTCACAGATGACAAAGCACACTGAAGGCACACTCAACTCCACTCCTAACAGAACATTCGCACTTCTAAGAGACTGATGTGAAGAGTGAATAAAAAGCTAGCAATTATAATCACAGCCAAGCCAGTGTAGAAGGCAGTATAGTTAAAGCGATACTTTGTAAAATGTGCTTTAGACAGCCAAAAACAGTACACACTAGGTTTTTACCAAAGTTTACCCAATGTATTTCTATACATGAGTCAGTTTTAGAAATACAGGAATTGGTCCACCAACCATTCGCTTTTCATTGCTTTAAAAGTAATAATAATAATAATAATAATAATAATAATAATAAGTTAAAAGCAGATTTCACCATTGTAAGAAAGCTTTATTTCTGTGATGTGGTTTACATGAGGAACCTCTATTCGAAAAGTCTGAAATTAGCTACAGATTTGTCTTTGACTTGCACTTCACAGCTTCTAGTGGTTTAATCCTACTTAGTATCGCTTTAAGAGGCATGCCCCTGGAATGTTTCAATTCTAATCTGTAGGTTAAAGCATTTTTTTCCTGGCTGCATTAGCTTAGTCTATCACCAAGCTATGGGGATTATACATGCACACTTACACTCACACACAAACCTTTGCCACACGTTTCCATACCGAGCCATTTAATGAAATGTACCACTGCAACAGTTGCAGAACACACATTCAGCTTGTGATGATAATCATGATTAGAAGATTACAAAACATGCCATGGACTGAAAGGACTTGTCACTAAATTCTAAATTTTCTAAAAAAAAAAAAATGTGGAAACTGAAGAGCCTTGAGCAGTTAGGAGCGTTCTTCCGGAAAGGACCAATATGCGTCATGAAGGGTAGCCATCTGAGAAAAGGGTCACAAGGTGTGGACAGACATGAAGGGTAGGGGATTCTGAGGTTCTCTGGGTTGCCACAAGAATGTCGTTCTCTGGTAAAGAGATCCACTCTTTACTGAACTAGTAGTTTCGGGCCCGTTTGGTGTGGTGTGTATAGAGAGTAAGAGGAAAAAAAACAAACAAAAAACCAAAAAAAAAAAAAAAAAACCCACACACACACACACACACACACACACACACACAACAACCTGAAAGAAATTTAAAAAATAATAGGGAAAAAAAAAAAAAAAAAAAAAAAAAAGACACATTGAGCCAAGGACCCCCTCTTTAGTCTTGCTCCATGGGGTCATCTGCAGTCTCTGAGCTGTCTGAACTGTTCTCTGTGCTGCTGCTGCCCTCTGCTGCTGGCTCTGTGGAACTGCTTGGAGAGGCAGACGTAGGCTCTGCACTGGACACTCCCTCTTCACTGCTGCTGCTTACTGGGTCATGCTTCTCAGCATCTTGTTCTTCTGCAGGTTCTTCCCTCTCTGGTGGAGAATTCTGTTCAGACATGTCCGATTCTCCATCACTTTTCTTACTTTGGGAAGGACACGGTGAATCCTCAGTCCCTGATTTGTTGCCCTCCTCTTCTATAGACTCCGACTGTGTGCTCGAGGGCTCTGTATAGAGAGGGGAAGAAATCAGAAACAACCACTCTTATTCTGAGGCAGTGCCTAAGGTGATGTGGACCCTCGTGTACAGTCTAATGAGAAACCATGCTTTCAGTAACAAATTCTACACACAAAGGAAGTATTGATCAATCACTCAATTACATGAGATCAGAGCAGGAGCTCACAAAAGCTGTTAGTAATATTAGAAGAAAAACAGTTATGAAGAATATACATAATGTTTAAATAATCTGGAAGCTTTAAATGAGCAGTGCACAACATTTAGGGGCATCTATTAGGAGAAATGGAATGTAATACACAAAACTGCTATTATTAGTGTATTTGAGTACAAATCATTGGGTTTGCATTAGCTTGGAATGAGATCTTTATATCTATGTAGGAGTGGATTCTCTTCCAGTAAAGGCTGCCATGCAGGGCTGCAATGTTCCTACAGTAGCCCAAAATGGACAAACCACACATTGGCTGTATAGAGAGCCATTCTTTTCTATATTAACTTTTAGGCAGCAGCTTGAGTTTAGTGGTGCTACAGCAGATAAAAGAGCCCTTGTCGGAATATCCCACCACACTGCCTATTTATTGGTAGCTTCATACATAAAATTCAAGGCAAGACATTTTGATACCCTAAAGAGGACTTTAGAAGTATAAAACAAAGTATCACCTTGGTCTTCAGCAACTTCAGCCCTTGTATCCAGGTTCGTACCGACATGCAGCGAAGACTCCGGTACATCCGATGTGCTCTCTGCTGGAGCAGGACAGGGCTGCTCTTTCACATTTTCTTCTTGGTCTTTTTCTGTTTCTTCCTCATCATCCTCCTCTTCCTCCTCCTCTTCTTTTTTGCCATCCTTATCAAATTTAAGTCGCTTTGAGTCATGCCTGGTCTCTTCCTCCGATCCTTCATCCTCATGGTGCTTGCTCTTCTTTGGCCCAGCGCTTGAGCCTGCTGCTTCTGGTGTTAAGGGGTCACTGAGGAAAACAAGAAAGGTGTGTTTTAGAACAAGCACAGAATAACCGCAGCCCCATGCAACCCCACGCAACTAAGCATCACCCTTAATACTTTCTCTGGACGAGAAAGTTCTCACTGCAGGAGATGTAGAAATGCGTGCTAAGCGCCCTGGGTTTGTCCGATTTAAATGTTTTTTGTTTGTTTAAATAAGAGGCTGTGTGCTCTTCATTAAATACATATCAGATGTGTAGGGTTTACCTGACTGTTTTCTCTGACTGCTCGAAAACATGTTCTTTGTTCTCTGTGCTGTCAGGAAGGCCATTGGTAGCAATGCTGCTGGACAGAGAAAGCTTTGGTCTGTTTACTGGTCTGGGTGTTCCTGGACCATTCACATTTCTATTAGAGAAACATGAGAGAGAGAGAGAAACATGAGAGAGAGAGAGAGAGAGAGAGAGAGAGAGAGAGAGAGAGAGAGAGAGAGAAACATGAGAGAGAGACAGAGAGACAGAATATAAGACGACTGCACACACCAAGTGGGCTAAAGTCTTTATATACTTGTGCCACTGGCTGTGCCATGGTCAACGCTTACCTATCAGGAAAAGCAGAGGCATTTCCAGGGAACATGACTCCATTCATTCTGTTCACACAAGTAGATCCATTTTTCCTTCAACAACAAAGGGGAAAAAGTGATGGAAGGCATTCTAAAGCTGACTTTTAGGCCATGTTCAGACCCGGTAAACGCAGCCAAGATCCAATTTGCTGGATAAATCAGATTTTGTTGTTTGGTTACCTTTTAAAGAAATCTATATCTAAAATTGTTTTGACCACATCATGCACCTTTTCTCCATCTGGCATGCTTATCTGTCAATCACAGTTATTCTCTATATTTCCATAAAATTAATAAGACTATTTAAGAAGACAATGAAATAAGCTGGGTGAACTGCTGCTTTAAGCATAGGGGATGTACAGTAGACTACAATCCCCCAAATAAACACCAAAAGGACTACAAGGTTTGAGGAATGTCAAAATTGACATTTCTGTGATTGGCCAAACAGACAAAGGAAGTTTATTACCTGGTGTTTAGAAGGATATTAACCAAGGAATACAAAATCAGTGCCAAAACAATGATCAGACTTTTATTTCTCTCACTGTTCTCAAAAAATCATGCATGTATGGGATTTTGAAAAGGTGAAAGAAGTAATAGAACTGTAATAGAAATTAATTGTAACCATTCTGTTGACAAATGTAGACTGAATTGGATTGATGTTAAAAGGTGCATAAATTCTGAAGTCACACTTCTGTGGTACTATATCCAAATTGGGATTGGAAGTGTTTTTGTGGTGCACTTGACTAACATGGATGCAGAAAAACACTGGAATTGGAGACACTTTTACCTCCTGGGTAAAGATAGACTTACTATGATGTACAACTGGGCAGTATTGCAAAAATGTTGTGATAATAATAATAATAAGAATAATAAACAACACACAGAACGCACACACACACAAAGTTAAACTTACTCTGAGGTAGGACACACGCAGCTGACCACCATTACATTCTGTGGTAAAAAGCAAAATGGTTAATTATTTTGTGAGAACTGAGCAATCGACCATACTGTCCACTACACCACACTTGCATCTCCTACACAGAATGAAATTGGTGGCTGGCGACCAGCCTCAGGAACACAGGCTACCTTCTCTACGCCTCGGAGGAACTTGTCTGTTCCTGTGTAGTTTCTTTTCGGCTCAGTAAGCAGCTCACAAAGACGCTGGATTGTGAAAGGAATCCTAGAACAGCGCAAGAAGTCAAGCATATCACAAAATCAAAAATGCATTTCAGTGCAAAGATTTTACTTTCCATTTTGAGCTACGCATCACACAATAAAAGATTGTCAAAGCAGTTTATATAGTCGACAAGCCCTGTAAACTGAGATAAAATATCTGAGCGCATCCCATTTTAGCAAATGTCATTCAGCACAAAGAAATAAAAACCATATGGACTGCAAGCTCTGACACAACTCAAATGACTGTTGCTTACCCATTGTAGCCATCCACAATTTTAAGTATCCTTTCCTTCATTTCCTCAAAGGGAACATACTCAACATTTGGATTTGCAGGCCCCCGTTGTTCAGGAGACGAAGCTTTAAAGTCATCCATAACCTTCTCCAGTTTAAAGAGAAAGTAGCTTTTAAATTGGGACCACTGAATCCTAAGAGAACGGAAAACAAAAGAATACCTATAAGATACAGTACAGCATGGGAGTCAGTTACAACAGAACACTGACACAATACTGAAACATGTATAAGCATAATTAAATTGACACCACAGGTTGCTTTTAAAACCCACGGAAATACCAGGTGTAAGCAACTACACATCCCACTGTCCACTCATGATCAGATGTGAGACAGATGTTATTACCGAATGTAAACAGGGCCTCAGATTCATTCAATGAACTGAACCGCATCACCCTATCACAGTGCTATTCTAAGAGACACAATAAAATAGTGCTTCTGACGCTCTCCCTACCGACCCACAACGCTTCACAGTTTTAACTATTCCTAGACTAAACACACCCGAGGTAGTACAAAAGATTATGGAGCCCTTTATGAGCAGGCACGTTAACTCAATTAACAATTGAAACTGTGCAGTGCTGTGGGCTACCATAGGCATAATTGAGGAAAGAAAGAAAGAAAGAAATTATTTAATTATATAATTATAAAAGCAGCGTTAATGACTCACGTTGTCTCTCCAGTTTTGGCGATATGGCACAAAAACTGATCCAAAATAGGACACGTTTCCTTTTTCCCTTTCTTCTCGAAATCTGGAATAGCAGCAATGTGGCAAATTATATTTTCATAAACACTGAATGCTAATACAACTGAGTATCCCATACAAGGATAAGTGACTTTCATTAACTGACATACTCAATTCAAACATTGTTCTCCTGAAACAATCACAACTGAAAACGATTGGTATATACACCCCTGTAACACAATAATGCAGCTGATGTGCTTGTTCACAAGGTTTACTTTGCTCATTTGACATAGACTACTTATGAATTTGACAGATTGTTTCTACATGTTAAGCGCCTAATCCCGTGCATGACACTGAAATTTAGTCCCCTGACACGAGACACTGGTGGGAATCAGACCTCTAAAGTGTTTGAGCAGGTCCAACAGTGTGGGCCACTTTTAGAGCCTAGTAGTTTTTAAAAGATACAGCTAACCTGTTAATCGATTCGAATCTTTAATATCGGTAACGAACAAGAAAAAGTGATATCGTGCCATCTGTAGTGGGAACAAATGCCGCTCACTCAGAACTTCATCAGCGCGCAAAAGTCAGACAACAATGACCAACAAATCCTAGCTAAAGTTTCACTGACAGACGCTCTTCAACATGAAAGTATGCTGCGAAAATCGGGTCATTTAGGCAGCAAGTGAGCTAATATTTAACTTGCCTACCTTGACGGAAGAAAGCTAGGGTCAGTTACAGTAGACACCTCTGTGCTAACCGCGGCTAGCTTATCGTGTAATAACCTAGTTAGCCATCTTTATCGATAGCGAAGCGAATAACTTAGCTTAGCTAACTTACGCTGCTGATTTTAAGAGGATATCGAGCTCAGACTGCTCTGCTGTGGGAAAAGGAGATATACAGACGGCTGTTTAAAGTTAGCCAGTTTTTTCAAAGCTTACAAGACTGGTTCGTCTAACAGATAACTTTTCAACTAACGTTAATAACAAGCAAAACTAGATCGCACGTTAAATGTTAACATACCCTGCTGGTTAAAATCTAACTTAGCTATAGCTGGCTAGCTAAACATCTAGCTCGTTAGCTTACAGTATCTCAGCGAACATATCCAACCTAGTTGGCTAGCTAACGTGAAATAGAAGGTTGAAATAAAACACAGACTTTTTCTCTTATTAATTTAAACAAAAGGCACGATTAAGAGCAGAACGATAGTTTAAATACCTCTGAAAGCGCTTAGCAGGGAATCTATTTCCATGGTGGAGGTCTCTCTACCGGCTCTTCCTCCGTCCAGCTGCAAACACAACGATGGCAACGGCGACTAATATGGCGCCGGTGGCGTCACTACCTGCCGCTGAAACTCCGCTCGTGTACAATAGCGTGTACAATACATGCAATTATACCAACCATAACACCAAGTCAGCGGGTGGATCTAAGTTGAACCGACTTATTTATGCGTTAAATTATATTATATTCTAATTATATCATAATAAATTGAGACACAGAAAACAGTGATTTACTGCATTAAACTGACCGTCATAAACTCATTAACGTGTTTTAATAGCGTGGACTGGTGAAATTAATGTCCTGTATTGATAGCAAGCAGACCAATACGGCCCCATTAAAGGGAACTCTGACTGTAAAGACCCGTGTGCCTTAGAATAGTGTATATTAACAGTAGTATTGGATAGGATGTATAAATGAATCGGAAATAGTTTTGTTTATAATAAAAACTATGAAAAATGGATAACCCGTCTGCTAGTCACCTCTGTCGCACTGCGATGACGTCATATAAACCATACAGAAAAGAAAGATGTGGTCTGTAAATTATTTCTCAAAAAGATTTGAAGAACAATACGAATAAGAACAAAATGCAATGTCATTTAAACATTATATTACCTGACAATAATAAAAGGACAACATGTTGAATCTGAGAAATGTTATTGTTTCTAGGTTTTTTTAATGAAATTATGTACTGCAGAGTAAACTGGCTATTTTGTCTTTAATAGTAAATAAAGTATTTTGCTTGAGTTATACAACATATTCTTAAGGGTTAAGGCTGCCTAAAACTGACTTCAATCCATCAAAGTGGTTAATTTATCATCTCTACATATGTAAATGATAATACATTTAAATAATGTATACATATGTAATTGATAATTATTAGTTTCTTGGTTAATTCAGCATGTACACATTTGTACATATCATGATTAAATTTGTTATTATTTAAAGTAGCTTTTTATTAAGTTGAAGTATAGTTTAGTGTGGCACTCTGGGCACCAAAGCTCTCCTTAAAAATATACAATGTAAACATAGAAAGTTAAGCTTTGAAGAAAAACAATGCCAGATGCAGTTGAAATGTCCTTAGATGAATGGTAACAAGAGCAATGTGAGTTTATGCAAATAAATTCATGGTCAAATCAATTATTGCACAAATAGTTGCAAATGCTTCTAATTTCAGGCTCAGCCACGCATTGACACAAGTAAGCAAACCTCTACAACTCCAGACATTTGGCATGTTGCATTGGAATTCCCTTTAAAAATGTATCTGTTTAAAGCTCATGTTCCTGATCATATTATGTATGGTGCACCAGATTATTTCATTCAAAAGACATAATTGATTGATTGAATTGTAATTATTTGTCCTCACTTCCAAAATGTCCTCTGAGTTGCACCAGTGAGCAGGAAAAACAATATTGACTAAAAACATCATGTTTCACTTTTTCTTTCTCACCTAGCTCAGAGACCCTCCAGGATGTCAGTTGCACTGGATGGTAAGAAATGCACCATGAGTTCCAATTCACATTTCCTTTAATATTTACACTGCAGATTACATGACTCTATGCAGGCCTCCTTATCATCATTGTACTATGGTAGTATCCCCCCCCCACCCCCCAGCCAATGTCTCTGCCATTTTCTTCTGGGCTACTACATCTCTCAGGCTGATCCCACGGGCTGTCTTGGTTCATTAGACTCTGATAGTCTCCTAACAGAAGCCCCGAGCAGTGGTTTTCAGGAGCCAGAAGATAAGACATTAGCTCTGGTTGTCCTTGTCCGTTTGGAGGGAATTGTATCGTTGATAAGTGCTTCTCTCTGTGCCGAGACTGAGCCCGAGGATTTTCCGGTTAGGCCTACATAGGAGAGAACAAATCACTGTGACATTTGATCAGTTAACAACTTGTCAGGTGTTTTCATATGCAGTCTTGGACAGACCTCTGTTAGGTAAATGCTTTTATTGTTTTGATATGAGATATGATCCATAATTACAAGTCATAATCACTGAACTTTTGAAGAACTACTACATGCAAACTATGGAGCGCAATACACAAAATCAAACCATTAAATAATATACTATATTAAATGATGGCCATGATTAAGTAATACATGGATGAATTTATCAAAATGGGACCTTAGGTTGCCTTTACATGTGTTTTGCCACTAGTTGCATGTTGTGATTGACATGCAACTTAATTTTCATCCTACTTCACAGTTATACAAAGCAATTTAATAACACTTTGCATGCATCACAATTGACTTTTCAGTGAAATCAAACATTTGAAATTATTTTTGATATGGTCACATGACATGCTATCAGCATTTAGATAGTTTTGCTGTTGCATTAAAAGAGCTGGTGTGAATGGGGGATTCTCGGTTGTCTGCATACAGGAGTCCCATGTGCTCACCAAAACTGCGTGACTGCATTTGCAGCAATATTTTGTTATGGTGGCTCTGAGCTTCATGTATCCTCTCATGTTCTTACCCCAATTATCTAGAAGGTTCTGCTGTCATTTAAGAAAAGGGTGTCAAAATATTATCAGTAAATGCAACAGTGACTGAAGCTCTTGGCAAGCGACCATTATAACGCCATTATAACCGTTATAACGACGTTCAGCAGAAAATAACATAGGTAAAATAAGTAGCCAATAATCAAACCAGAGTTACACTGACGTTGCTTTCCGCTGCTGGAGATGCTCTTGATTAGTGAAAGGATGAAGTTTGATGTTGAACTTTCAACTTACTTGTAGACAAAGAGAGGTAAGCGAACAGTTGTTTATGCTAACATTACTGTAGAGGGACCATGCATATCTTATAATAGGGGGTGAGCACCACAACTTTCTAGTGAAATGTTGCCCTCTGTTGTTTGGTATATAATTATGTCTTCTTCCGGTCTCCAATGGAAAAAGTTGAAGAGACTCTAGTAGAGCTAACGGCTCCAGGGACAAATATCTTTTCTTCTTAACAAAGCAAAACATGAAGATTATGCGTGTCTTGAGGTGTTTGTTCCACAAACAAGTTTTTATCTTCTATTAAACTCTTGCATGTAAAACAGTGTTCAGGATAATGGGCACTCTGAAAAAGGGGGCCCTTTACGTAAAAAAGCAGGACGTCCGACTGAACCATTTGTTTTCGTTGAGTCAGATTCACTGAAAGAATCGGTTCTGTAAACGGAACCAAATGTTCCATCGATGCTCACCGAATCGAAGATGGTTGGCGCGTTTCTCAGCGCGGCGGGCCCTGATTGGCTGCAGCTTCGCCCACGTGACTTCGCTCTGCGTGGGTGGGCGGCAGCAGCAGCTCTGCAGTAGTGTATGTGAACGTGTGTGTGTATGTGTGAGTGTGTATGTACGTATGTGTGTATGAGTGTGTGTGTGTGTGTGTGTATGTGTGTGGACCCCGCAGTGTGAACCCGTTCTGCAGCTCCGTGCCGCTTCCCAGCATGGGCGACAAGAAAAGCCCATCCAGGTACTCCACTCCAACGGCTTTTTCCGAATCCGTGTAGGGGCGAAGGCGAATCTGCTCGACGGCTCTCCGGCTTCGCGGCTTTCCCCGTTCTTGTTAAAATAGAAAAATAAAAGCGCAGCCATGGCGGACCCACAGCCTTGCCTTATTCCCAGTAGCTGCCCACTTTTAGACAAAGGAATTTCAGGATACGCCTCGTCTCTTCTTCTCCTTTGTGCTTTTTACTCATTCGCTGCTCGAATTCGGGATGTTTTGACACTTTTATACAGTTAGCGTCGGTGCAGTTGTAGCATTTGTCGTCGTAAGCGGTGCTTTAATTGAAGCTAACGTTACGTTACTTTTCTCTGTGGTGAATTGGTTCAGCGAAGCTCGTCTGTTGTACTAATGAGGGGAGGTGTGGGTGTGGGGGTTGTTTTTTGTGGCCACAGCACACGGCCTGATGGAAATTGTCTTGTAACCCTCTCCAACAGGCCAAAAAGACAAGGCAAGCCCTCTGCAGACGACGGACTGTGGGACTGTAGCGTCTGCACGTTCAAAAACAGCGCGGAGGCTTTCAAATGCAGCATATGTGATGTGCGCAAAGGCACATCTACCAGGTAAAGTTTCCTTTTAGCGTCAGGTCAAGCCCTATGACAATTTTGCAGCTTTTTGGGCTTTAGAATTTGACTTGTTGATTTATTTATCTGTTTGCCTTCTGATCAGTGGCCTCTTCGGGTCACGTGGTTGTGTACGAGTCAAACGGGCTTTTGAAAATGCAGAAGGTCCAGCTGAGACCAGACAGCTCGGACAGGAGGCCTCTGGGAGGAAACAAAAGGACTACAGCCATGAAGTAGGCTGTACCTGCAGTGATGATGCTCATGTCAGTGAAATCTGCTGGACAAGGCCTGCGTCCAAATCCACATACACGCTTCCTTATTCAAATCTGTGTCTAAAATATATCTGGTTTAGTTCACCACCGATAGACGTGGATTCATTTTTATGTCATGAATGGGACAGTGCAGTTCTGTGTGGGTTTGGATGCATCCAAGGCCTTTTTTGAACATTATAAGAACTAGGACGCTGGCTAGCACATATCCTTTCCTGTCAATGGATGCTTGATCATTTTGCTAAAATAGGTAGGAACTAATGACAGTCTACAAAAAACAACGGTGCATTTGAAGGAACATAACACGCTCCTCTCTTTCCAGATCATGCAAGTCTCCATGGTATGTGTGTGGGCTTTCATTACAGTAATTGCTAATTATTACGTACCATCTTTAGATTGCTTTTAAAATTAACACTGCTGCTGGGCAGTATATCGTCTATACTGATATACCTTGACACACATTACTATTACATATAAGTCTTACTATATTGTAACAACATGTTTATAGATAGTGATCTATACATTTATGATACAATGTCCAATTAAAAAAAAATTATTAGTAATAGGTTGTACGGCATTATAATATTGAAATTGTAATGTAAGAGTGCAATATGTTTAGATTGCATAAGCTACAGTTTTAATCAATTTATTCTAATAAGAGCTTGTGAACTGCTTGTAGATGAGTCAACCAAATGGCCTGTGCTGTGACACCACAACTAAGTGGCAGTCTGCTGCATGGCGTTCAGGGTTAAACCTTTAAAACAAAGTAAAACTGCATGTACTAGTCTTCTTGGCCCATAAACCCTCAATTTTTAGAATAGAATTCCATATTATTTAAATTGCTGTATGGGTAATAAGACTGCAATCAGATGTTTTGCTCTATCGTCCAGCCCTATTTATGCTGTCTGCAAGACTAGATGTTGGACGAGGCTGTGCTTATGAGATAACCCTGTCATGGCCACTGTCGTCGACTAGAGGGATGACCCATTCTGTGATTAGCTTCCGGCCTGTTCACAGGGCATAACTCACCGTATTACATTTGGGTACCCAAATATGCAGAGTTCACCCCTTTTTCATCTCTAGCTTTATTTGCAGGGCATGTCTTTTATCTTACTTTCTTTTTCTACATATCCCAAAACCTTTAATGCAAGTCAAAGTTTTGGTCCAACAGATACATCATTTGCCTGATGACATTAGCTGATGATGATGTCCTATAGTTAATCTGTATTTGTGAAAATCACACTCAAAAAGGCATCAATATATAGTAGCCTATTTTGTGTTGTAAATAGTACTGTGATGGCAAAGAATTAGGCTGATTGTAACCACATGGTCACGTATTGTGGCAGCTTGGCCTAAGCTTGTAATTCTGAACACAAAACTTGTAGTTACAAGGAAAACCACAACCCAAAAATCCCTCAAATGAAAACAGGTGAAACATAAAAAACAAAAACAGAAGTCACAATTAACCTTGTTTCTATTATATATTAGTTATGATTAACTGTTGCCTGCCTTGAGAAAACATCATTTTGATTGTATCACTGTTCACAAGTGAGTGGTGAACCTAATATTAAGCAATAATATTTTTAAAAATATTTTAAATAGAAAACCCACATGTCATCAAATAAAAATACTCAACTAGCTCAGAGGCCTTGTCTAATATTGCTTTTCACTCAGCAAATACACCATGGAAGAACAGTGCATTATGATTTCTCATGTGTGATACAAAAATAAGTTTTTTTTTTTCTAATTTGTAACCATCTACAAATAAATGTATTTTTCTGTAATGGTAATCAGAGTGGATTTAGTCCCACCAATTATGAGTGATTTGAGGAAAAATATCTAAAAAAATTTTTGTTGCTATATGTTCTGTTTTTTTCAGATCTATATTGGAAGTATGATTTTAAATTGCAGTTATTTTCTGTAAATTATTTAAGGTTTAGGCCTGTTTTTTTGTCCAAAAAGACCAGAACAAGCACCAGCCACTTATTCTGGCTTGAGACTTGAAATACTTAACATGTCAGATGGCCAGTTAGTTGTGATGCGATTTCTGTTTTTCTTTTTTTTTTAAATAAGTTGCTTCAGATTGCTCTGTAGGCCGTTTAACAGCTCAGATATTAGGTTAATGATCCCCAGTTAAAATAACAGCATTGAAAGGGAAAAAAATGTACATAAACCTTTTGGATTTGTTTAGGTATATTTGATATATTTACATTCTACCAGTGTCTCGGTTTCACCATTTTTAGTAATGCCAATAATGTTCTCACAGTCATGACATAGCTGTCTTTGTAGGTTTGTATGGCTTTTGTAGGTCCTAGGTTTGATTGCTAGACAGTAACATCAACTACCATACTGACTTTGTTTAGATACCCTAGGTTTTATTGGGTGCATCTGAACTGTACTGTGTTCTTCATTATATGTTTGCAACAGTACTTTTGTAAAGGTAACATTTAAGAAAATGCTTGGTTTTTCAGAAGAGCATATCAAAGGCATAAATATATTGCTGTGATTTTAAAACAGGAGGTTTTTAGTGTCAGTAGAGCTGGGCTATAAATCAATAACAGCTATTAACGCAATATAACTGCCTACGATGAAAATATGACACAGGTGCAGTAGATGGTAGATATACCAGATCTTTTTTTGTAATGGCAAGCCTGGTGGTATTTTTCACTGCAAGAACAGTGACACTACTGTGTTGGCACAAAAAAGGAGACACATCCAACTTTTGCTTTATGATTTAACAACAGGGGAGATGGCGAGAAAGCGGATTTTAGTCCCTTCTCTGTGTGCCGGGATTGTCAGTCTGTTCTCTTTTCTACTCTGTTTTCTAACAGGCTTTAGTAGTGTTAAGTTACTTTCCCTCAAAACTACACAGTTAATAACTAAAAGTTTAGTAGTGCTGCCTTTCTGAGCCACAAAAGTAGAAAGCTGGCTAGTTATTTTTAGCAGCTGGCTAACACGAAGCAGTGTCTTGCACAACTAAACTAATCAACAGATCAAATTAAACAAAAAGCACTGATTCAGTTTAATCACAACTGCAATGGTGTGTTTTGTGGGAAAATCACACTGCAGGTAATGATTTGAGGTCTTCTACACAACCAGCCTCAGATATATTGCAGCTCTTCCACCCTCAAGCTACTTGGACAGAACAGAGAAATCCAAATGTCCTCTACCTTGTGTTTGAACGCTGTGATATGCCATGACATGGATGTGGTAGGAGTGTACTGTGTTTGTACGGAGGCTGAAATTTCAGTGTAATTAAACAGTTTAACCTGATGGCGCAGCATCAAGCAGCTCTACAGATTCTGAAATTCTTTATAGCTGGCAGAAACAGCAAACGGGTGAAACCCACTTTCTCTCATGACAGATGCTGTTTGGTGATGTTCGTCATGTTCTGACCACAAAAGAATAGTTCAAAGGCTAAAATTCCAGATGGTCAGTATTACCGTTTCATTTAACTTAATTATTAAAATCATGATCGATTACAGCATTTCAAAAAACTCTGTCCTGTATCAAGTTAGCAACAGTCACTGCAAATGTCAGTGGAAATTCAAATCTTATAATTCATCTTTGTGACAACACATACCTTTCTACTTATCACTAAGTAGGATGTTTACAGTTGCTGTTGGCCTCTTTCATATTTTCCTGTTCCACCTTAAATAGCACAGCAGGTACATTCTGGCAGCTAAGACAGCATAATATCTGCTGCAAAATATTTTAGTGTCCTAAATCAGCTCCTCTGGGGTAAGTAAAATAGTTAACTGATTCTGTACAAAATTGTATTTAAAAATGCAAAAAAATGTAACATTAATAACAAGTCCATGCTTAGTAACAACAAAATAATTTTTTGTTTATTAATTCAGTCTCAGAGCTAGCTGAATGCGCAGTAGGAATTTATTCCATGCACCCATTTGTATTTACGAATTCTTCAAACAGAACCTATTCTGAAATGATCTGTCATTGAGATTTTGTTTATTTTATTTGTAGTTTTCAAATGGACGTTTAACCATTTTGTTTGTTTAGCTTTCACTCTGGAGGACAAGTCAGCCTTGAAAATGACTGATTTGATGTTTGAAATGAGTTTTGTTAGTGAGTGACTTGATATAATTTTTTTTTTTGTCATTTTTAAATTGCAATAACATTTTTGACCATATAACCGGACCCTACTCAGTGAAGGATTTGGATATAACACCATTAGCAGTTAATTCCTTTGCTCTTACATTTATGCCACACGGTTGAAGATCCACACTTTGCAAAACATCAAGCCTGTTAGCTGTTGCTTTTCTCATCGCAGGAACTGTAAAAGCAAAATGTTTTGTTATGAGGAAATGTATTACTCAGGCTTAGACCATTTGGTGGCAATGGCTGTGTAAGTCAGTAAGGGATAATTCATGCCTGCTAATTAAGCTATTTATGGTTGATGTATTGTTTAAATATCCATGTCTCTACAATCCTTCCTGCTGTGGTGTGCAGTTAAATCTCTTTCTACATAGTCATCCTAAGGTAGCGGTTATGATTAAAACTATTCAAGCTTGTCCATATGGATAGAAGAGTCTCTGGCTTTAACAAGAACAGTTGGTTAATATCCCCTTGAGTTTCAAAAGAGTTTTTTTTTTTTATATTTCCATTCTCAAACACCTGAAACTGAATATGTTTGTCTTTAATTTTTCAGTGAAATGTGTTATTGTTTTTTGGATGTCATTTCAGTTTACTCGTAGTTACTGACTGAAAGTACTCACAGCACCAAACACATCTGAGAGCTTCCATATAAATGCTGGCTTAACAGAAAGGGGGAGGCCTTCATTTGGTCATTTGGTGTTTGGAATTATGGTTGTTCAACAGTATGTGCTAAGCATGTGCAAATTTTTAAGGAATTTACACAGGAATGGAAAAATTGGTTTGATGAGACATTGCATGTTGTGCTTGGGTATTTGTGTACCCAAGTTAATCGTTTAAGGTGCTTGTATTCAAATATTAAAATCAAAACTATTCGGATACTTCAGGTTCCATTTTATCACAGGAGGATGGGGAACTGTTTATTGAAACACTGTTTTTATGTTTTAACAACACAGTAAATTGTAACATGTTTGCTTGTAGTTGAATCGCTTGTAGAAATATCGCATGATCACATTAAGCACATGAAGGCAGATGTAGTGCATCTTTGTTTACTAAGCTGTCTACTCTTGCTGTTGGCTAGGTCCATATTTACGCTCTTTTGTCAACCCAGTATAGATACCCATTGATGCCACTATACCATCCCTATTTGTGATCTGAGATATACACATTTGTTAAAGTACCCCAAACCAAGCTTACTGAAACACATTTTATTCTTTCTTCAGGAAACCTCGAATAAACTCTCAGCTCGTGGCCCAGCAGGTAGCTCAACAATACGCCACTCCTCCCCCAGCCAAGAAAGAGAGGAGGGACAGATCTGACAGAGACCTGCCTGACGACGATCACTACGATATGGACAACTCAGACTCAGACAGGCTGAGCAGTGTCCATCCCGACTCTGACCAGCCAGAGAGACTGGGCGTGGAGAACAGCCAATCAGACAGAGGACACATGCATAAGGACAGGAGACAGGAGCGTGTTGGACTAGATAAGCATCAGCAGCTCCATGTGGACAGGAGGCCTGAGAGAGCAGGCCTAACCCAGGAGCTCTTGCAGCACGAAGGAGCACAGAGAGAGAACCCACACAGAGAACTAATGGACAAGCTTCAGCCACAAAGGCAGCAAATAGACAAGGATCACCCGCAAACTGCGGGTGCTGTGATGCAACCAGCTGACAGGATGAGGCCTGATAAAGAGGGCCTGAAGAAGGGCAAACTGGAGAGGACAATGGTGGATAAACAGAAGGAGAGAGAAAAAGGTCTTGCACCAAACAAAAAGCCTACAGCTAAAAAGATGAAGTAAGTGTTTTTGTACAGCAGCAGAATCTTAAATTGTGTCATTTACCACATGCGTTTTGGTGTTTGCAGCTACATGTGTGAATATGTGCATTGATATTTGCAGTAATTCAGCTTTTCTAATTGTTTACAGGCCCAAGCTCACTCACAAAGGCCCTCCTAGTGAAAGAAACAGCACAAAGTCTGGCAAGTCTGCCACCAAGAGCAACAGATCTCTTATTTCAATGTAAGTCCATCTGCTATGGAATAATTACTACAAAATCATAGTACAACTATATTTTATTGCTATTGTCACTGATTACAGCTATCATAGCATCAAATATAACTGCACATTCTGTTAGAAAATGCTCAGAATCTTAGACGTCTACCTCTACCACGGAACCACTGTGTGTATAAACTCCACTGCCACATGCTATTTCATTACACTACCTAGTCACATTTGTCTTTGTCTGTGCTGTATTTGCAATGATCCACCACCAAATAATATCTGGTGGTCCTGTGTATAACATATACATATAACATATAACGCTGAACAGTAATAAATGAGAGACCTTGACTAGCAGGGTGTTCATGAGAACAGCTATACTATATTCAGTAATTATATTGCTATGTAGTTGAGCTATAAGGCAAGTGTAGCTCACTTGCTCAAGTGGCCAGAGAGTGGAAGTGTAAAATAGGTGTTTCCAAGTGGATGGACAATGCATGTTTCAGTGGTTGACACTCTGCTTGAGCTGATGCAAACTTGGCAATGGTGAACCTATGTAATCCCAATGCTTAAGGGTGGAATAGAGGTTCAAGTGTGTAATTTTCCCCTGTGCTCTTCTCTTGGTTTCCAGGCCCAAGCTGAAGAACATAGACAGGAGCTCGGCTCAGCAGTTAGCCATTACAGTTGGCAATGTAACTGTCATCATCACAGACTTTAAGGAGAAGACTCGTTCCTCCTCCACCTCCTCCTGCACTGTGACCTCCAGCGCTGGCTCTGAACAGCAGCATATGAGCTCCAGCTCTGAGAGCACGGATAAGGGCTCCTCCCGCGCCTCCACGCCACGCCGAGACCTCTCCTCTGGACACAATGAAGTCCTGTGACAGGGTGGAGGTCCAGAACCCTCACTCTCACCTATACGATGCACACATATAACTTATACTTACCATAAAAGGATGAAGGATCATTGTCATGCATGGAGACCGTTTCCATCTTGATATTCTGCCACAAGCTGCTCTGTGGTTTGACAAACATTTCCCTGAGAGAACTGTAGATTGATGTTGTGGAGTCAGCATTATTAAGTGGAAGAAGTTGAAACCCACTGTAAATGTTGAGCCTTAGATCTCCAGGTTTGCATTTTTTTTTTCTTGACTGGAAAAATCGCCTGTATGACTTCAGTGATTCTCCAACACTCATTCAAACGATATTTGATGTATATGTCGGTTATAAGGCGTCACAGTTGTGAGATCATTATATTGTAGCAGCCAGAGGCAGGCATTTGCTTTTTATTTCTCTCAGTGATGCCTGTAAACATGAACTGCCATAATAAGGACAAATAATACAGCACATGGTAGTAATAGTAACATGCATTGAACGTACAAACGGTGGGTGAACGGACTAGAAGTGTCAAATGGAAATGTTTTTGGAACATTTTCGCCTGGAAAATATTTACATAGAAATTCAAAATCAGTGGCACCACCATTAACAGCATTTTCAGAATAAAGAGTCAGACATTTTTCAAAGTGATTGTTTACTGTAAGTCGGTCAATAATCAAACACAACAATCTGTAAATCGGAAAGCATTCTTACAAATGGTGTTGCTAAATGATTGGCTGTTACAGAGCTTTTTATGTGACACTTGGTCACACTCTTGACTTTTATTAGTAAGCAACAATCAGAACTTCGTCCACTTTGTCATTGCCTCAAAGCATCACAAATCTATTGATGTGATCTTTTTAGATGAAATGTTTTATTAGTGTATTTATTTTGTGCAAGCAATTCTGTTCTTGTGTATGATAGGTAACCTTAATTTACTATGTAAAGATGGTTACATATAATGAATACTTGTCTTAATATGGATTATCTTTTTGTTTATTTGTGGTGTATTGTAATTTCCACAGTTCCTTTCTTGTACCTGGTATATATCAGTAATTGTGTGTTAAAACATAGCTATTATCACATGCACTATTTCTCTCAATGCTGCTTGATCATTTCCTCAGACTGACGTCTGTACTGATGAATTCTGCTTGTAGCGTAGTCTTCATTTCAAATAAAGTTACTACATTTGTTTGATGCAGCATCTTCCAGACTTTCTACCTGTCGTAATGTGAGGTTGAGGCCACTCTGGAAACCATCATTACAGCTGCAGTCCTGAAGGAGGCACTTCTTCCAAACTTAAAGGTGGAGGTTCAAACGGGCGGAGTTTAATAGTAGGCTTTTCACCAGAATGGATGAAGTACACAAACTATGTACATGAGTTGAAGCAGTGTTACCCAAGGTAAAATATTATTCCAGTAAAAGTATAAGTTCCTCCGTTTAGTATAAGTACAAAAGTACTTACTTTCAAATGTACTGAAGTATGGAAAGTAGCATGATGTGTTATGGCACCAATGTCCTTTTAGCATATTTGGAACAAGACAAAAGTGAAAACCGTTTGTGATTAATCTGACACTAATGACTATTAAAATGATCATGAGCACAAAACAGTTTCTAAAAGGTAGAGCCAACTTTGTCTAACAGGTCAAAACAAAATGCACACTGTGCCCTGACTGGCAGGTTCACTTTGCCATTCTTTAATTTTGACAGGTTCATGTTTTTATGCACAAAAGCCAAAATAAACTACGGATTTTGCGTAATGTAGTGGAGAAAACAGTTATATTTTTGAGATTGAAATGTAGTGGAGTTCACCTATAAAGTCACCCAAAATGGAAATACTTGAGTAAAGATAGACAAAAAACAACTTAAATTCAGTAACGAATTACATTTACTACGTTACTGTCCACCACTGTTTTTCAGCACATAAAGGGTTTCAGACACGACAGGATATTTAATACAAATTTAAACAAATGTAGCATTCCTGTAACTAGAGAATTTTATTCTCTGGAAATGTGAACGTAACTAAAAACGCTGTGTCCTTCGTTGAAATCTACAGCAAATCGTTTATTTATTTCCCGTGCTAGTATTTTGAAGAAGGAAAATTGAAGGCCTCCATTCCTACAGCTGCTCACTTCACTCTCATTAACGTTGGGAAGTCCGATTCGTTCATTGAACCGATTCTTTTGTTTACATGAATCGAACGTCAGATTCACTCACCAACTACAGTCGTTAGACTACTGCGGAAGTCTACTGTATACAAGCGAATGTATCGAGATTGGGGGATAACCGGAGGTCTGGTTTCCATCACCACTTGACAAGTTTATCTGGAGCGAAGCATCTAACATTCAACCTTTAGAATGGTTTTGTTTTTATCCCAACTATTTAATTATATACCATTGTTGAAGAGTTCCCTTTTACGAAAAAAGTTAAGAGTGCCTGTGCTTTTCTGCTCTGCAGACTTGTTAGACATAGATTATCAGTCTAATCGAGAAGTCCTGTTTAGTGAACTATCCCGACCCTTTCTTTAATATGCTGGACTGTAGTATTTGTGGTTAGCATTCTATATATTTACAATCCATCGTCCCGTCAGGTTATAATAAACGTGGTGTATATTCTACCGAAAAGTTCATATCAGTTGGAGTGAATTGGTTCGCCCGAATTATGGAAAAGAGCCGGATCAATAAAATGATTCTTCTGTGAATCGTTCTTTGCCGACTCCGGTTCCAGCGCGCCTTTGTTGTTGTTGTTGTTGTTGTTGTGCGGGTGACGCGGCGGACTGGCCGGCCGAGCCGCGCATGAGTCAGCGCCACTGTAAGGTCGCTCGCTTCGGATGTGGTCATTAAAACTCGGTCTCCCGGTGAAATCCCTCAAGGCGGATAAATTCTAAGTGCAACAAAAAAATGGCGGTCCCCGCAGCCCCAAACCTGCAGCTGAACGCGGGGAGACAAAGCGGCAGCCCCGTCAACCCCTCCGAAAATAACATCCACATCGACGAAAAAGAATTGGAAAACATCACGAATCACGTAGAAGACGGCACCTCGCTCCCTCTCCACTCTCCGTGGACTTTTTGGTTGGACAGGTAACGTTAGCTACGCTGGTGTTTCTCGTCTGCCAACGTCCTTAAAAAACCTACTTGCAAACCTGCAAAAGTTTGAAATCTTCCTTACTAGTGTAGCTACATGATGTTTGCTAACAAAGGTTAGCTGTGGAGGCCCAGCTACTCATCAAGCGGGCCAATGTTTTTAGCTAGCTAAGCTAGGCTAGCCAAGTCATTCGAGGTCCTCGGACTTGTCATGACGCTTTACTTCAGTATGTAGGGTGATGGATGTTACAGAAGAGTGAAATTCATGTGTAACGTGTTGAAGTCAGCTCTGTGACTGTCGAAATAACCAGTAAGACCACACACACAGTTTCGTGCTAATTTAGCTGTTTTCCATTCCCTTCTGCTTTCAACCGGTTAGCCAGCTAGCGACATTCATAAAAGTAGGTCGAGTTGTGCGTCACCTGCTCACCGCTCAGCACTTATTCACTAGCCTGGTGGCCTCCACAGCTTTTTGGGTTTTTTTTTGGTTGTTTGTTGCAAAGCAAAAGAACAAGTTGGCTATTTATCCAACACATATGATTTCTTTCTGATTATGTATGTGAACTATACTATTATCGCTTTCTGGAAAACATGCCTTCAGTTTAATACCAGCAGTAACCTACTTTTTAATACACTCTTTGTTGGCAAGTTAGGGGTTTTGATATACCAATTTTATGTACAGTAGTTTATCTTTAACACAACCACTTTGTCATGTCGATACCCTTTTTGCAACAATTCCTTATTATTATTATTATTATTATTGCATTGTAATTTCTTTTCATTCTTATTCTTGTACTCATATGAGATTGTGAGAGCAATGTAGGCCATAGCAAAATATTGCAGAAAGGATCTTTGCACCCTGTGCTGCTCTACTTTTAAACTTAAATAAAACATGCGCGTTACAGCTGAGTAGGCTGAGCATTTATGTTGATAGACATTTAGGCAAGGAGGTCATTAAATGGCACGGGTTGAAGTCCTGTTTGCTCTTTGGATGAACTGTTTATAGTAGTGAACAAAACAACTTTCATTTCTCAACATGTTCGACATGACACATCATGCAGATTAACTGGTTACACTAGTCGATAGCAGTTATTGCAAGGGTGATGACAAGCCTTTTGTCTGCTCACATTTTGAATAGATAAATGGTATTATCCAAGTTCTTATAAATTTCCCTTTGTTTATTATATGATTTTTTCTCCCTGATTTTCAGGTCATTACCAGGGACAACGGCAGCAGAGTGTGAATCGAATCTGAAAAAGATCTACACAGTGCAGACAGTTCAGGTTGGAATGGTTAAATTCAGTTTACAGTCGACCCATTATGCTTTTTCCAGTTTTTCCTTTTTTTCCTTTTCTTTACTTTATGCAGCATATTGTAAATGTAGAAGTTCTGATAGCTGTATGTACACAGCAGAGAAGTACAGTAAGTACAGTTAGTAGTTGTAACACAGTATTTATCGGCTGCCTACCCGCCAGCTTGGTTGCGCTCTCACACAATACACGGATTAAGGTTTTTCCTCAATGCTTATTAAAATGTAACACTGAATTGTCCTGCTCCTGGTTAGCTGGTGATGGCGGATTAGACATAGACACTCTAACAGTGCGTTTCAGACAGAGGGTGAATAGATCAGGGAAAAATACTGTATGAGTAAAAATATTGTTTTGGGAAAACTGAAGCCTGTAAATTTATTCTAGTAGACCCATAAAATAAAATAATGAACCCTGATGGACATGTTGGAGCCCTTTACGAAGTTTGCTAATAGGTTTAAAAATCTCTTTTTAAACCTATGTGATTCCAGGGGCTATGTGATTTCAGATGTGTTAACAAAAGTAAATAAACAGTAAAATTAAAGTAAACTATATTAAGCCACAGTGGCAATGATGATATCCGAACTGCTAAAAAACAAAAAAAAAATTATAGAAGCAAACTGTAGTAATATAAAGTGTTTATCTACAATTTAACATAAATGCACCTTAGAAGATTGTGTACCGTACTGGAGACAGTCATACACCAGTACTCTTTTGCACAGTTCTGTGCACTGTGTATTAACAGTTTGTATAATTAAATAAATGCCTCAAAACAGTCCTAAACAAACTATACACACCTTCTTGATTTAGATTAAAGCTAAACTAGGCTAAGTAGTTTGCAGATAGATAACAGGCTAGCATGCTCTTTTATTAATATTTAGTGCTGTGCTTTGTATTGGAACTATATGTCCAATACTTTAAAAAGTTAAAATATGCTAGCACAACAACAGCAAATACAAAGTAAATTACCTTTATTATAATCCTTTGCTGAAGCTAAATTCATATGCATTATACTTTTATGGAAAGTTCATAAAATAAGTTTTATGACAGAAACAATATCAAATATGTTTTATTCACTTTAAATTAGTCTAATATTCTCAATAACTACACTACATCACTATTCATGAGATATCCTAAAAATGGCATTTAGCCCTTTTCTCTGTTAAAAGAAAATATAATAATATTGTGTATATGTAGTACATACACTCTGAGATTTTAAAGCTTCCCTAAAAGTGTATGTAATGCTTGCTGACACAGGTTAGCTGTGTAGGCCCAGCTATAGCATAGTAGAAATTCCAGAAGGGTGAAATGAAGGTATGTGTAATGTGCTGCAGTCATCTTTCTTATATTCCAAATAACATTTAACTGTTAAACCTATTGTTATCTTCTTTCTCTTTCTTGAACAGAGTTTCTGGAGTGTGTACAACAATATACCTGCAGTGTCTTACCTCCCTTTGAGGTGTAGCTACCACTTAATGCGAGGAGAAAGAAGACCACTATGGTAAAGTATTGTTGCTGTCTGAACGATTCTGTATGGCTACATGTCTGTGGATTCCTGTCCTTATTATTGATTTCAGGTGTTTCAGTCACACCTTTTGCCAACAAGTTTTTAAAATCGAGCACATAGTCATGTAGTCTCCACAAACAAACATTGACTGAAGAATGAGTTGTACTGTAGAACTCAAAGGCTTTAAATATGGCACTGTGAAAAGATGCCACCTTTGCCATAAATCAGTTTGTGAAATTTCTGCCCTGCTAAATCTGCCCCAGTTAGCTGTCTGTGTTACTATTGTGAAATGGAACCATCTAGGAGCAACAGCAACTTATATCTTGAAGAGGTAGACCATGTAAACTTGCAGACAAGCGCTGCGGAATTCTGAAGTGCATTCCACTCTGGAGCAGTGCATATTTGTTCTCAGGAGTGGTGCCAGGCGTTTTTAATCCAACACCAGTGCCTGACCTCTCAAATGCTCTTTTCAGTGATTTCCTACAGACACGTTCCAAAATGTTATGGAACTTCTTCCTAGAAGCTTCCAAGTAGGCCTGCTATTAATGCCCATGGTTTTAAAATGAAATTAATGGTTCTAAAAATATCATATAGTGGTGTCTTGATATGTTTATGAATATGGAAATGCTAAAGTATATTCCTGATGTTGGTATATTGATGTTGCACAACTATTCATAGCGAATTATAAGTATATCTGTTTTTAAATTACAACTTTAAATAATATAGAACATGTTGAAATATTGTTATATTATCGTCCAACCTAATGTTATAACTTGTGGAAACAAACAATGGCGATGTTATTTTCTTATTATTATGCAGAATCTCCACTTGAAGTCCCAAGAATATAAATAACATACAGGATTACATACCTTACAGGATGTTTAAATTTCAACAAACACTCACTTGAGCCATCATTGAAAGGATCACAGATCCTCAACAGGCAGCACACAGATGTTATCTGAACATAATTGTAGAAAGGAATGTATAGTTTAGTTTAAAGATTTTTTTATATTCAGTAATGGGGGGAAAAAAGGTCTATATCTGCTTGCCTTAGTTGGAGGAACTGTTTTAAGAACATTTTTAAATGCACCTTACCCATTGTTTGTTGTTTTCAGGCTCAATCTGTTTAGGTTTTCGGGCTCATTCTGTCAATGGTTTTACACAAATGTTTTAAAAAAATTGTCTTTAGGGAGGAAGAAAGTAATGCAAAGGGAGGAGTGTGGAAGATGAAAGTACCAAAGGAGAACACTGTAAGTTTTTATTTTTTTATTCATTTATTTATTTATTTATTTTTTGTCGAAGGTAAAATTTGAACACACACACTGAACAATACTTTGGTTCTTCTATTTACACATAAATTGTATGTAAAGTCAATTAATCATTCTTGCGTTGATTTTTATATAATTGTTTCTTGTCCATTTGCCACTGTTCAATCAGTCTGCTGTATGGAAAGAATTGCTCTTGGCTACTATTGGTGAACAGTTTGCTGACTATTGTGCATCAGGTGAGCCCAGTATGTGTGATAGAGAAACAGCTTTTCTAGAACAAGTTTAATTTGATGTGCAATAAACATGATAACATTCTCAATTTTTTCTTCAAGAGGATGAAGTTGTTGGTGTCAGTGTCAGTGTGCGAGACAGAGAGGATGTTGTTCAGGTTTGGAACGGAAATGCATCTTTTGCTAATGAGGCGAACATCTTAGGAAGAATCTATGAGCTACTTCCACAGATCTCTTTTAAAGCAGTATTTTATAAGCGTAAGTATTGTATGCCCACATTGTCCATCTCCTTTATGTCTATGATTTTGCTTTTGTTGGTAGATAGTGATAGCAACAGTTTCATTAAAAATCTCGGTCTGACCTATGTAACTTATGTAACAGTTGAACATTCTTGAACATTGTTTTCTGGGCACTAACTAGATAAACATGACCTGTTTTCGTTTATTATGTTGGTGTTATGTTGGTACATGTCTATATACACTGCTCAAAAGAAATTTATGGAACACTTTTTAATCAGAGTATGCACATGTAGTTCAGCTCCTGCAGGATGGCACATCAATACGTGCCATTGGTAGAGGTTTTACTGTGTCTCCCAGCACAGTCTGGTGGACATTCCAGGAGACAGGCAGTTACTCTAGGAGAGCTGGACAGGGCCATAGAAGGTCTTTAACCTTCTGTTCCTTTGTGCGAGGAGGAACCATATGAGCACTGTCTGAGCCCTATGAAATGAACTCCAGCACGCCCCTCTTGTTAATATGTCTGAACAAACAATCGGAAACGGGCTTCAGATGAGAGCAGGTTTCACCTGAGCACATGTGACAGATGTGAAAGGGTCTGGAGACGCCGTGAAGAGCGTTATTTCGCCCGCAACAATATTTAGCATGATTGGTTTGGTAATGGGTCAGTGATGGTCTGGGGGGGCATATCTCTGGAAAGACGCACAGACCTCTACAGGCTAGTCAAGGGCACCCTGACTGCTATTGCGTATCGGGATAAAATCCTTGAATCCATTGTCAGACCCTACGCTGTTATGTTTTGGCCCATCCGACGCCGCCAGGTTGCACTTTAGACTGTCCAGGAGCTCAGTGATGCCCTGGTCCAGATCTGGGAGGAGATCTTCCAGGACACCACCCGTTGTCTCATAAGGAGCATGTCCCGACGTTGTCAGGCATGCATACAAGCACGTGGAGGCCATACAAACTACTGAGTACCATTTTGAATGGCTGCAGTAGAATTTCGGTTAAATGGACGAGCCTGCTACATCATTTTTTCGTTTTGATTTTCAGGGTTCCTTTATTCAACCCCTTTGTAGGGTGATCATTTTCATTTCCATCAAATGATGTGGCATCCTTTCGTTCCTAACACATTACCCAGTCCATATGAGGAAAGATATTCTGCCTGATTTTTTCCCCCATTGAGATCTGAAAGTGTTCCTTTACATTTTTTGAGCAGTGAATATAAAAAAAAACAAAACACAAATTGCCTAAGAAAAGCCTAAACATTGACAAAGCCTAACTATAACATGTGGTGTTATGTAATAGAATAGAATGTATAATAAATATATAATATGATATGTATAACAATATGCAGCTGTCTACCTGATCCTTACATATATAACTGTTGCATTCAAATAAAAACAAATGAGTGTCATCTTTTTGATTTTTTCTTTTAGCGCACGAGGAGCACCACGCATTTGAAGGTGGTCGTTCAAGACATTAGCGGGCTTTGCACCTTTACCAGCTGTTATTCGTTCACTCTTCATTGTTGGACTGACCACAGAAAATGGACTGAAAACAAAAATTGAAATTTCTTTCGCCTGATCGGAAGCGTGCTGCCATTGTACCTTGCAAGAGCTGAACTAGCTTATGGTAATGCTCGATTTTGATTTTAGGTATCGCAGATGATCCCTGTGTTCTTGTCTAATTATTTTTTTAAAAGATTATTAGGCAATACCTATCAAGTTCACATGCAAGTAGCAAGTGTAACACACACTCAGAGCAATGTTGCCATGTCTCATTTTTGTGTTTGTTTTTTTTTTCCCTTCAGTCAAATGTTACCCAGTGACATAATCGCTGCTTGTCAAGAATTTGACATTTCTGCAACCACAGTTTTAATGTTCTGTCCTTTGTTACTTACTGATTAGTACCTTAGCTCTTATATTTGTATGCAGACATGTTGCACATTATTTTAGAATCAATATCTTTTTTTTATTTTAAACCTGAAACGTGAAAGTGTTTGCCAGTGACTCCAGCTGGTCCCCATGTTTTTCACAGAATGTGGTTGGCACTCTGCAGTTTATTGGATTCTGTACTAAATATAGCTCCTAGAACACATTCGTGTCCTTGTCAGAATCGTCCTAGAGGGCAGTATGTCGTAATGCAGTTTGAATATTTTTTCATGGTGTGAAAATGCTAATCTGGAAAGAACTAAGCACAGAATTGTCTGTAGTGATTTATGCATTCATGCTTATCAGCCCCCATTTTTTGCAGTTGCGCTCTTTCTTTTATGTCAACGGTTGTTTTCTGAGTGTTGTTTGATGCTTTATCATGTTATTGAAATTAATGTTTACTGATTAAATGTGTATTTTAGGAGAGGATGGGAACTGATATAGATACTGTCCAGTGATGACACTGAGAGATACCTATGTAAATGTTTGGGCGCTGGATGTATGTGTTTAGTTTTTTCTGTACCAAAGAGACTTTCTTCCCCATGCTAATGTTGTAAACTGTAAACAGCCCCCACCCCCATCCTGCCCTAGTCTCTGATTTGGTATTTTGAGAACTGCACAGTAGAATTATTGGCTGCACCCTTGCCTATTCAAACAAACAACTAACAAGTATAATGAAATCCATTCAGAGTTTTTAAAAACTTTTGTCAGTTTTAGACATTTTTCTTGGTGTTAGTTTGTTCTTTTAATGTAAGTTTGTCAAATGGAATAACAAACTAGGACACACATTACAACTGGGGTCTTTTTTGTGAAAATGCACTAGAAGCACAATTCTAAGTCTGTCCTGGTAATGGGCAAGGATACAGAAAAAAAATCTGTACATGATCTTTCATATAGCAGCTTTTCCTATGTATTATAAATCTTTTTATGAGACGCAAGTACTAAAATGGATATTTTTATTTTTCTGAGCAGGATTTTTTTTCCATGTTGGTAAATCCAGGGCTCCCATTCAGGATGTGAGACCTCTAACTGATTGTCAATCTTCTGGAACGGTGCCTTGTGTTCTCCCAGGGTTTCACTCATAGAATATTCTGTTTTATCTCTACATATTTAATCAGTTACAATGTAAATTGATTTTTTTTTTTTTTTGGCTTATAGGTTTTGAAATATTGAATAAAAAGACAACTTTGGAAGACTTGTGTTTATTTCTTCCCTTTATATGAGTATTTGACAGTACCAGTCAAACATTTGGACATGAATACTCAGGTAAGGTTTTGGTTTTTGAGCATCTATATTGAGTTGTTTGGTGTTTTACTGCCTTGAGTAGTGACTTAAATGGGAACTCTGCTGATGTTTAAAAATTACATCATTAAATTGTTAAAATCTAAATAAAGTAATTCAGAGGTTGATATGACAATTTTAACACCTCTGTTGTCTGCCACTTTGTATTGTAGTAGTTTTGTGATAAACTTGGCTTAATATGGTTTTAATGCATATTTATTTATAAACCTCAACATGCACTTGGAGGTTGATGGATAGTAAATATAAAGGCTGTATTTGTGCTGTAGACAGGGCGTCCCCTGGTTCCCATCAACAACGTAATGAAATCTAAATCCGTTTGCTACAATTAACCATAACACATCAAACCACACCGAATGGCTGTTTACATCTGAAAAACTGAATTGCATAAAAGTTTGAAAATGTTTAAGATGAGAATATTCTGCGTGTGTCCTTCAGAAACAGGTTTTATATGTCAAAACAGGCTCTCAACTTTACTTGTGAACACATGACCGCTTGTTTGACTCCTCTCTACACATGCGCAGTATTAAACTTCACCACAGGATGGCGCCTAAGACCGTTTTAACATCACTGTGTTGACAGATAGTCGGTTATCCCCGCATGTTGCGTTTTTGAAGAGTGTTTAGCTTTTTAAGGAATTTTGTTGATACGACGCGCCATCACTAACATGTCTCATGACACTGAACATGAACATACAGCTGCTCCCACTGAACGGTTACAGGCTGCGGTAAAATATATCTGTTGTTGGCTTCCGCGAATTTGAATTGTAACCTGGTTAAATATGTAGAACACGTTTTGGATGTTGGTTTTCTTTACTATAACGGGGAGCTCGTTTATCTGAGGGATTCGGTTCCGCTCGAAACTTCTATCGACTCCTCAGCAGGTGGATATGACGTCACGAAAAGAAGAAAAAAAGAGCTCGTTTTTACTTCGTAAACTTAAAGAACGTTTTAGCTTTTAACTTACTATGTGCATATTTTAGGTTGTTTATAGTAAACGAGCTGGTAGTATTGTTTGTTTTCTGTTGACTAAACTGTTTCGAGAGTAGTCCCTCCCGGAGCGGAGTAATACATTTGTTTACATTGTGCTCCGGTTCTTGGACGCGAATGCAGTCCGAGTGCTCACACTAGAGCAGCGCCAGCGGCGAGGCAGCTCGGGTTGCCGCTGTTGCTTCTGCAAAAAGAAAAAAAAACATTTTATCGTCTTTTCGCCAAGCGTTTCGGCTCCGTCTGCGCTTGATCAACTTCCTTTAGGTGAGTTGGAGCATTCTGGTGGGGTTGGCTCTCAGAAACTCTGCGGAGGTGCTGAAGCAGGTTTCTCTCGAGCCTAACGGAGCTAGCTGATGCTACCTGGCTAATGTTATAAGACGGCAGTTTGAGCTAAGCTACGTAGCTAGCTAGCTAGCTGGATATGTTCATATTGTTAGGGTTAGATTGTAGACTAACACAGCGTGTCAGCTTTGTGTTTTCGATTCACGTTAAACTGACTAATACTTGTTTGGAACAGGATTATTTACAGTGTTCACCACCGCAAAAATCGTGAATGCTGTCCAGCGTTGGCACACGCAGCTTGGTAACTTACTGGTTAGCCAGCCCATGTGCGCCGTGCCTTAGAGAAGTTAGCGAGTTGAAGTTATACAGAGGATTTTGGATAACGGTATGGACTTACTGGTCTGCTCGGTTGTCTGTTGGTGTATAGTTACTTGCAGTTTCAGGGTAAAATGTTTTAAGAGAATATTCAGAAAACCAGGGAATCCCCAGCAGCGGTAATCTCTAGGTTAGTTAATTCATTCGTTCTCATGCTTTCTGTGGCTGTTGTTTGCCTCGTATTCAATCGCGTTATTCTCAAAGTTAAGTCAAGGCAATTGTATGGCTTATCCAGTTGTACTTACGCACCTACAGGCGTATGACCAAGACTTACTAAATGGTTGGAAAACCAAGAGATGTCACTTCTATATTTAAGTCCCTAGAATAAGGAGTATTAAGTCAAGGAGCACACGCTGAGTTGCCTTACTTGTTGTTCGTCTGTATACCGTTGTGTAGGAAACTACATTTATGGAGCCTTTGGTCTCTAGGATTTGAATGGCTGCGAACCAGGTGTTACTTGCCCTGAGGGCTTCCACTCCAAGCAGGAGCTCTTACCTTTGAAGCGCTCATTCTAAAGACTTGCTTTCTCAGCACAGTTGAGCAGTTTTTGAAACTTGCCTCTGGACCAACTCTTTGCTCAGGATATTGCTGAATTGCTGAAGTGAGAGGGGAACTCCACTGTTTTTTCAGAAATTCAGTGTAATGATATGGCTGAGAAGTAAACAAAGTATTTGCAAGTTGTTCTGGTGTAAAATGCTCCAATGTACAGAAACTCATTCACAGTTATTTATAGTAGTGTCAATAGGACACGAAGGACAGTATAACAGCTCCAGTAAATACAGTTCCCACTTAGAAAGTTATGTTATGGCATAGGCATCTGATGCCTGACACTTGTTTTATGGTAGTTTTATTTTTAGATCAGGTAGATTTTTTTGATGGTGGAAGAATATATTTAGGGCAGTCTAGGATACAATATAGCCAGAAGATGACTTTTCTATATAGAGGGACCATCTGAATGTATTGGTGGTTTTGGATAGTAAATAAAATGGTTCTGTTGTAGACTTTGTGGGACCACTGTAAAGAAATCTGTGTCTGTGTATTTCTTTATAATGCACTATGTCTGGCCAATTGTTTAATGCTCAAGGACTGAATTATTCAGAGAGTTTGAAAAATAGGTGGACTTCCCCTGTAAGGTGTAGGATGTGTCCTGTTTTAATAAGGTTCCTCTCTGAGAATACTACCTGTGGTTACATGTCTTGAAGTGTTACAGTAAGATTGGCACAGAAGTTAATGAAGCATTTGTGATAAATAACAGCTTAATCATAACATGCACTGTTCACTGGAGATGTAACAGTACACTTGAGGGATGATATGATTCATATCCTGAAACAGGCTTTCTGATTAGGATGTTCTGAAGATATTTTAGGGTGTGACTTTGCAGTGTCTGTGGAAGGGTTACTGGCAGATAGGGTATTGTTTCAGTATTGTTTAAGGGAGTGTTTGATGACTTTGCACTGTTTACAGTACGTGTGTGTGTGTGTGTGTGTGTGTGTGTGTGTGTGGGTGCTTTTTCATTCATGTGCGATTTCATGTCGTTACATGTGTGGTGCGCAGTTAGATTTACTGGCAGCTTCCAGTCTCATCTTCCATACTATTTAACCCTTTTAAATAAAACTTCCCAAAAGAATGGGATTGTATGGGTGGAGCGAGGGATGAATAAATGACACACAAAGGAGTGCAGGTCAGTATTTGGTGTGGATTAGAGTTTGAGCATCTGCCCTGAGAGAGTACATGCAGTTTGCTGGCTGTAAGTTAAAGGAAGCACTAGGATTTGGACAGCGATAAAAATGAATGGGATTCTGAAGGAAGCAGGAGTGACAAAAAAAACAACAAACAGATGAGTGCGGGTCAGACCGACATTGAATTTGTGTTGGGGGTCTGCCCTGACATAGTGATGCAATGCCAAACAGTTTCTTTCGGTCAAGCAGAAGTACAGATGATGGATTGCTTTGTACCATTCATTCTTAATGGGAAAAAGTTCAAAAGTTTATTAAGTTTTCCCAGAAACTAGAAGTTGGAGCCAGGAGCTGTGTTCCTGTCGTCCCCGTTTAGACCGAATATTCTGGAGTTGGAGTGGTGTCAATACGTCAAAAACCGTGGGACTAGTTAGTATTTAATACAAGAGACGAAAAAGAAGAAGAATATAAATAACAGCAGATTTGCACATTGCACAGTCGGTGATGGCGATATTGTGTTTTAGACAGTATTGCCTATGGTTCCTTTTCCCACCATTGTGCCTCCACCCTCCACCCCCCAACAAAGTTATACAGAAGTTTTGAAAGACTAGTTAGCCAATACTGATTTTTAGAAGAGGTGTCTTATTACAAACATTTATAAGGCTTCTCTTAAATATTGCAAGAACAATGTGGTTACCTTTTCTTTGATAAGAACACATGACTGTGCCTTGTTGACAACTGGATCCTCACGATGTCTGTGCCACACACTAACCATGCTATCAGTCCGAAACAATTGGTACCATGACTTTTGAGAACATGCCACATGTCACCAGACCTCTAGGGTCCCGTTGGCAACCTCATGAGCCCAGGTGTGGCACTGTTTGGTCTTCTACTCTCATATCCCTTGGAAGCTAAAATTAACACTGTTGTGTTAATTTTAGCTGTCACCAATGGTTTAAAGATTGTTGCCAAGTGATTGCCAAGCACCAGACATTGTCAAAAAGCTGACAACCAGCTATGATTTTACATGCCATCCTGTTTTTTGAAAGTACACTAAATACATTTTTGTAAAAAATGTGAAAACGGGGGGAAAAAAAAGTTTGCACAACAGGACATGTTCTGCTGGAAGTTAATTTGCTTTGCAGAAGTTTTGATATTCTCGGTGCATGTTCTTATTAACTTGTTTTTCCACAGCATAGCTAGGACAAGCCTGAACACAGAACAGGCTTTATGAGTTCTATACGTTGTAAGTTTGGGCTGAAAGATTAATTGCATTTTTTTAAATCTACATTACGTGTTGACAGAGTGACACTTTCAAATTGCAATTACTATCTAGTAGTCTGTAATCAACTGCACTGATATGTAGCAAATTTATAATTGTTTTTTATATTTAAAATTGTCAAATTTAACCTAACAACATGGGCCTTTTAGATGAACTGCTTTTAGAAGACTCTGACTCATCAGAAGCAACAATGCGCTGTGACATCACAACCACAAGTAGCTGGCAAACTGGTGCACTGTGTTAAGTGTTCAACCCACGAGCCTGAAAAAGTGTATGCTGGGCCTCTTGTCAAAAAGAAGGCCCGCATCTTAATTAGTAGAAACAATTGCCATCTACATTGTAATATTGGTCCAAAAATCACAATTATATTTTGCCAGAATAATTCTGCCCTAGTCTCAGTTAGTTCATTTGCGTGAATTTTGCACACTAATGTACATCACTGACAGAATCATGTGTATGTCATGTACATTACACTGTGTCATGTTTGGCCTCTCTTTTTCCCTTTATAGGCCTGCATGCTATGGCTTGCTATTTGTTGTGTAAGTAGCCATTGGGCGTTGTAGCATGGTGGTTAAGTCACTCACTCTTGGAACACTTGAGGTCTGAGCCTGATTCAGGCATACCTCCTAACGCTACCCTTCTACCAATCTAATCAATCCATCCTTTTGCTGGATGCGTGTAATGTAATTGGATCCGTTCTGTTATCACAACATTTGATTATAAAAATACAGTTAATGGTGCAAAGTTGCCACTGGGCAGGTACAGAGATGCCAAATAAATCTCTGCTGTTGTCAGTGACAGTGACTGGCCAGACATGAGCCTGAGAAAACCAACTTTGCCTGTGCACATTTGTTTTCCCACTGTGCTATACAGTGGGTATAATATTTTATCATGTCTGAATTACCGTACATATAAAATGGCTTGTATTGTAGCTTGATCTTATACCTTGTCAGTTACATCTCATGTCATGATATCAGGATTTAAACAAAATCAGTAAAATTCAAATTCTTAAGAAAGAATTCAACACCACGATGGAAAAAGAGGTCATGTTAACAGTAACAGTCATCTAATACATTAGAACAGAAAATATTAGATTTTAATCAATAGCTCAGTGGCTGTAGGAAAGCTAAAACACACCTCTGGCCTCCTCTATATAGAAAGATAAAATTATATAACGGTGAAAAAATTAGGAAGGAATGCTTTAAATCAGCAAGAGATTTATGACTAAGCCTCGTAGGAAATTCAGTAATTGTTAGTTAATCCTCAGAGTGAACGTGAAGGTACCCAGTAAGCTAATTTGGGTAGAGGGTTGGCTTCAAACTGCTTGTTTAATATGTTGCTGTGTACTGCTGGTAAAATTATACAGGAATTGGATTTTTGTTATCAATGTTAGTTATTTTCGTTTGTGCATGGCATCAAAATATAACATATCTGAATAATATTGATATTTGAGAATCCATTAGGCTTTATTCAGACTGTCATCCCAAATCCAATCTTTGGCATAGCGAAATAGATTTTTGATAGTCTGGACAGTAAAATAAATAAATTGAAATCTGATTTACAAACATTTGAAGGTGTTTTAAAATACTCTTTCCAGTCTAATTTTTAGAGATGGTGTTTCAGTCTGGACCCTCTGGCCATTAAAATCAGTCATTGAAGTGTCTTCTACATTGACAAACAACAACAATCTCTAACGCAGAGTGACAAAAGTGCTGGGGGAAAAAAGCATCAAAGAGTTTTAAACCATGACTAGACAGAGCAATTGTTTGGAGGGCAAGATGATGCATCTCCATCTCTCCTGCATTTGTGTTTGAAAGTCACGTCACCAGCATACCTATGTAATTACTGATGACTACTTTGTTGCCACAGCAACTTTTGCAGATAGGTAGGTGATGTCTGGATACAGAAATTCAAACTGATCACTTAGATAACAGTACAGTCAGTCATCTTAAAAGATCTAGTTGAGAAACAAATCTGTCTGAACACAGCCTTTGGAAACATCAACTGATCAATATTAGGCTGACTAAATTTGATTCGTGCAGACTGTTTTTTGTCATTAGCGATATCAATAATTTTGATTGGTTGCAGCCTAAAAACGTATTAATAAATAAACAGTGCCACTGCCGCTAGTCTTAAAAGTTGTTAGACAGTATTATTTTCCTGAATGTTGCCTATTGAGACCAGTGTCATATTTACATTTTGAGAAACTGATTGTCAAGCAGCTATAACATCATTTCATTTTGAGCTGGAGTTCACTGAGAAGGAGAAAGAATGAAAGATGTTGGTAAAGATATGTTGGGGGGGAAAAAAGCCCAGCTGTAGGGAAATGCATGCACATGTCTTTTTAGGTATGTTTATGAATGTAAATAGAAATGACTGCAGTATGTTTTAGGTATCTTGGGTAAGCCAGGATGTACTTGTAATGTTCTCAAACAAACACTAGCATATTTGACATTTGCTGGTTGCCAGTAATGCCTCAGACTTGTGTTGACGTTTCGTTTGATACTCTCTGACAGACAGCGCTCCATGGAAAGTTGGAACTAAAGGTGGATTTAGTTCAAAATGGTTCCACATAAATTCCTCCTTGAAATCTGTCTGAAGCATTATTTTTAAACTTCTATAAATATTTCTTTGTTATATTTATGTCGCCACAAGGTACATAAGGTAGTTCAGGAACATGTTGTTTTATTGACATTTGTTTTTTATTCCAGTTGTTACAAAGTCTCACCTGCAACCTTATCTGCTTTATTGCACAATAACCTGTAAAGGTTGCGGAAAAGCATTGTTGTTTTTACATGTCACGTGTACACGTCACTGCTTCATTTCATGTTGCTTCTCGCACAGTATTGTAAGGTATGTAAATGCAGTTGGAGGTCAGCGCCATATGTGACACAAGTTTAATTTTAAAAAAAAATGTAAGCAGAGCTTGGCATGTAGCATCCAGTAAATATTTTGTTTTTCTTTAAACAGTGGATGCAATGCAGAAATGTATTTTGTATTACCTTCCAGAGGCACACCTGTTAAATCCAAAGTATTCTATGAATGCTGATCTTTGATATGCTTTGAAAAGTGTAGTGGAGTGTAATATGATTTAATTGCATGCACCTTTTATGTAGTTTATGAATCCAGAAATTTACTTTTTTTTTTAGCATGTAGTGCATCTTGCCTATATTTTTTTTCCTCCAAGTGTCATTTATATGTCTTTAGTGAGAATAGAATTATACTATGTGTGTATCATACAGAAGAATTACAAACTGTGCTCATAGACTCATCATGTCTCCCTAGACTATATCAAGTTTATCATTATGCAAATGCTACTAATTCTTTGGTCGTATTGTAAGTCTCACATGCCACTCCAAATGTTTAAGAACAATAGTGGTGTTATGCAATGTGTATTTGTTCTCAAGATTAGTTTTGTCAACAGTGTTGTAATGAAGTGAATCCTAAGTGAAGAGCATGTTAGAGCAGCTATTTTAGAACAGGACTGTGTTTATGTATGTGTCTGATTAACTTCTTTGCTTGTACATTATCATATTATTATTTTAATATCATATTTATTTAATCCAAATGGCTTGCACTAATATTTAATATATCTATATTTGCCTGACAGTATTTTTTATTCTTTAGTATATCTTGAAATTATATATATTTTTCTTACGTGTTGGACGTAACCAAGAGTTGCCAAAGTCAATTTTAATAAGGTAAGAATGTTCAGTTCTGTTACTAAGAATAGAATAATTTACGCAATTCTAATGAATAATTGTATTGTCAACAATCCCAGCATATATGTAGCAGGTGCAGTACATACAATGACCATGTTGTTCCTTTTGGTTCCTTTCTGTTTTTTTGTTCCTTTTTTTGCTTCCCCTAACTTGGTTTATTAAACCTATGCACTACATGAGGGCTGAGGTACTTTTATTAAAAATTACAGGCCATATTATTCTGGATTTTCTAGTCCCACCACAAAAAAAAGTCAATATATAGTTGACATATAGGCCCATAATGTGTATAAATATCGGTTAAACACAGTTTTGTTGGTTTCTGGGAAAAATGTCACTAATAAATAAAAATTTAGTGTATTTTTATTTCATTTTTATATTTAACTAAACAGTTGAAGTCTGCTTAATAGGTGTATTTTACCTTATTAGTTGCATATTACATGGGACCTAAAAATTGTAAATGATTAGGCTATGTCTGTGATTGCATTTAAGTGCCATTGAAAAAGTGAAAATTGCTTTTTCCCCACCTACACGTTACGTTTTTTTTCATTAACTCATGAGAACTAGTCTCATCTCCTGTTGATGAGGCCTAGCTTCCACTGCATTTTAATGGTAATTGTTATGACAAGTTCTACTAATTCTATATAAGTTTTTTAATTTATTTTATTTTATTTATTTATTTATTTAAATTTTGTTTATTCGTGTTTGTCCTTCAGTCATCCAAGTCCTCCACTACAAGATTTCCTCTTGTGTGAACAAAACACTATATGCTTTTAGATTTTGGTCCCGAAGCTTTAACAATAGTCGTGTTTCTGTCCAAGCCTGGAATCTCAAACTCTCAAATCAAAACAAACATGGCACCCAACAGCAAGACGTGGATTGCTGCAATAGCTACACAATTGGCCACATTATGTAAACAGCCTTCCATGTTGAGTCCATTTGTTTCAGCCACACCCATCGCTAACAATAGTACGGTCAAGCACATTGCCATGCACCATTGGCAGTGCGTAATGTGCTGAAGTGGTATATAGCCCAATTCTACTCTGGAGTTGGAACGTGTTCTCTGAAGTGATGAATCACGCAATATTATCTGGCATATTATCTGTGATGGGTTTATCTGGGTTTGATAGATGCCAGGAAAATGCTATCTACTGGAAGGCAAAGTGTCGGCAGTAAAGCTTGGCGCCTGAGAAATGATGGTCAGTGGCAGTTTCTCAGTATTTGAGCTAGGCTCCTTAGTTATGGAGGGTAATGTTATAGGGATCTGAGGTCTCTTTTTTCCTTTAGTTTATTATACAGCTTTTGTGCATGTAAGAGGTCTGCAAATTTACAATGTACATGACAAAGGGAGTGATTCTTACTCAGAGGAACTACATTTCTTAGCTGTTTGAAACACCTTGTTGGAATTCCAGCACTTTTCCGTTGTTACAACAGAAAAACAGAGTAGGCAGAGCTTTACTAGAGCATTTCAGGTAGAGGGTGAATACAGATGTAAAGCTGGAGAAAAATGTATATTTGGAGAAATCGAGGCATGCCCATCTATTGTAGTAGACCACAAAAATAAAATGATTAACAAGGAAATGAGCATTGTAGGCCCCTTTCTACACGAAAGTACAAAGATTAAAAGTTTGAGTAAGGCCCTTTCATGTTTCAGCACAACTATGCATGCTGTTCACAAAGAAAGGTACATAAAAACATGATTTGACGTGTGGTGTGGTAAACCTCCAGAGACCTGTTCAGAGTCCTAACCTAAACCCCACTGCTTCCCTTGTATTATAGACCGTAGTCCATCAGTCTTTCTGCATACTTCATTAGCTAGCTGGTTAAGCAAAGCATATGCTTTGTGATTTTAGAAATCTGTACATACACAGAGCTTTTATTAGAAACTGTTCTGTGCTATGTAAAAAAGCAGCCTCTGAAAAGCACTCTGTTTAAAGACAGTTTCAAATAAAGTTGACTACTTCAAAACCAAACGCTGTGAGAACTGAGGAGCTTGGCAAACCGCACTGTGCACATAAAAAACGACAGTTACAAAATAAACAGTAATACATGTGTATTATTTTTAATCAAACAGAGTAAATTCATGGCATATGGAGTTTGGTAGCAAATGTGGCCTCTTTGCTGTTCTGTCTACAACTGTGAATGTTGCTGTGTGTTTAAAAAAGGGCTACAATCACAGTGTATTCCTGGTGGGATTATTTCAAGGCAGAACGTTAAGTCACCTTTGTCTCCGACCTCCGACCGCAGCGTCAGCAGCTGTATAAGTTGAACCTCCTTTACTGCCAGTTTGAGTTGTTTGTTCATTAGTGGAGCAGTGTACACTTGGTTATATATATGTGTGTGTGTGTGTGTGTGTGTGTGTGTGTGTGTGTGTGTGTGTGTGTGTGTGTGTGTGTGGTGTAAAACAGAACTTCTCCCTGAAAACTTTTATTTTTAAACCTTGATCATTGTTTTTCTACATTTTGTAAGACTACGTTTCCATTTCTTTTGTCTTAATGTTCATTAAACTTCTGATTTATGTGACATCACTGCAGCGTACATATTCTGATAGCCTAGGTTGTCCTGGGGGAAAATTAATTGTGCATTACACAGTTGAAATGATATGAGCATTATTACACTATAAAACCAGTATGAAACTGTAAGGCATTCAGGATCTACCAAGCAGGAATTGTGGTGACGAATCCTATCTTCTAGTGTCAATGAATAGGACTCCCCCAATAAAAAAAAAAATTCTACAGAACTATGGATATGTGCTGCAGTGCACAGAACTCTGTTAGCATACTGTATCATTGGAAGCAGAGCTGTTGGACCAGACTATTATCGGTGCAGTTCAAATGCTTAATATTGTAGAACTACTGTTATAGTATTAAAGAATGAGACTGTTGGTGCTTAAGTGTGTTCTGTTCCAGGCAGTAAAAGACTGCTGGTGTGTTAGCACCAAATAACAAGCTCACAAGTCCCACGAGCTCTGTTCTGGTTCACATTCATGTCAGGAGAGGGGCTGCTTGTTTGTCTAGAGATTTTCTCCACTGTTTACCCGAGCAGTGTTGCTTTTTGAATCGCTCCCCCGCCCCACCAGCTGTTTACATAAGGCCCTCCCAGTGTATTATGGCACCTGCCAGATATGTGGATCGTACCACCTGGTTAATGTTAAATTGCTCCAGAAGCAAGATGTGTTTGTTAATAAACACCGAACCTAGGGCTCCTTTGTTTACTGTAGTCATGGTGGCAGTCAGTTATTTAGAAAATACCAGCTCTGGCTTCCTTGTGTGGGAGAGTGATTAACCATGAGAGGACTGGTGGAAAATAAGCTGTGTTGAGAATACAGGGAAAGAAAAAAGAGGGGATAGTTGTGGAAAAACTATGTTTTCTGTGTTGGTGTGTGATATGGCATGCAGAAAGTCTTAATACAGTTTTTTATATATACACAATGTCCTTGCAGCAAGCAATTGTTGTTTTTTTCTTATTTTTATAGATTTTATTCTGTATCTCACTTATTGCACTGCACACTAAGGCTAATTTGCAATGGAGGATGCACCAATACCAATACAGTGTTGGATATTGGCCCAGTACCATCTTTTACATCATTTGCTTGATGTACTCAATGTCAAAAAATACTCTATTACCAACATCTGATATAATCTGGCAGCGAAGGAAGGTCTCAGAAAAGAAAGGTCACTTTAAACAGTCCGCCTTAGGATATTCTCTGCAGAAATACACTGTTTGATATGGTTTTGAAATACAGACCCACAACTACATACTTACTACAGGTGTACGCAAATGGCAAAGTAGCAAAGTCTAGCAAAACAAATTAAATAGACCCCATTTCGGTTTATTTAAATACACAGCTACAGCTTTACTCTGTTTGACGGAACAGAGTTTTGAGGTTTAACATCATTATTATGGCGGTTTTGTTGTGAATTGCATTTGTAATTAGACTATAGAGAGACTATTGTTTTTCAGTATATAGTACTGTCTGATTTAGAGACTTCATTCCATCTAGCATGGGCCGAGCATTTTCATACAGGTCCAATATATATTTCGTGTGTTTTGTCCACACATAATGGACTGCCAGAACTTAGTGAGTGTCATCAAAGAACAAGATTTTGAAAATCTCTCATTGTATGTCTGGATTAAGACCATATTCAGCTACATCTTAACCAACTGAACAAAAGACTCAAACGTCATGAAATGTCAGCTCCTCAGATTAGCTTTGGATTTGACTGCCTCTGTGCGATGGAGACTGTTGCTGAAATAGACATATGATCAAAACAGTAGGATTTCATTTTCTGTGGCTGAAGTGTATTTGTGTGATTGTGTATTGTCCTTTTCAAAGGTACAGCTCAGAATGTTAGAAGGTAGAAAATTCAGACGATTTTGTGCAGTGAGTTCTGAATTCCCAAGCTATTGACTAATGCTTTACATTCACTTAAGCCAGCAATGATTAGAATAAAAGGAATAGTGCATCAACAAGTGTGTAAATTGGGTTACTGAGTATCCTGTTTGAAATGGTGATAAATGTTACCTTGCCGTCCAGTGGAAAAAACTAATCCTGTCTGAATAGTGCTTCAGCAAGATTACTTGCTTAGTTGTGGTAAAGGTAAACAACCCTGTGCACAATACAGTGTTGATAAAGGTTGTTTTGTTGCAGAGCAGGCTGACAGGTTAATCTACATTTAGCAGAAAGACCTAGAAGTGTTTTGTGTTTTTACGTTGGTTTGTTTGGAGACACACTGATGCCATCAAAAAGATGTTTGTTGACAGAACAGGATATCTTTTCAAGGGCACAACAGACATGTCTTTTCATTTCATGCAGATTTTTCTTATGCAGTTACACTTGCTTGTGTCCCATTAATGTACATTAACCTATACCACTTGAACCACTATATTGTACCAGTGCTTTCACATTCCTATGTTCTGCCCTTGTTTTCCTAGCTCAGTATGTTGTGTTGGTTTCTATTGTGTTTGAGTTATTAACTTTTCACTGTATTTCATCCCTTCCCCATAGTACCATTAATATGGCATGGTATTAACAATTCAACTCTTAATGATTTGCAATAATGTGTTTCCCTAGGTTGTTACGGCGACATGCAGGAATCCAAGACGGATCAAGCAGCCAATAGCAGCCCAGCTGGCCAGGAGCGACTGAGCTCAGAGGAGGAGCAAGTGGCCAGTGACACACTGTCAACAGTCAAATCATCATCAGCCAATTTACAGCAGATACAGCAGGTAATGTGGTCTTCTCAATCCATCTCTTACTCCTGTGCTCAGTCACAGCAATCCTATGACTGAAATCTAGAAAAAGAAATCTTGTTTTAGGATGGGTGATTTTGACTGCACGTTAAATTCTGTTTGTGAAATGTAGTAACAAGGGGTATTTTAAGGAAACAGTTACTTTAAAAAAATAATTCCAGCTTTCCAACAGTGGTTGCACAATGGTGTTATTTAGCAACACAGTTGAGCAAACTTAGAAGAGAACATGACTAATAACTCATTTATGCTGACCTTGTTGGTGTTGATTGTATTAGGTTAACTAGTGCTATAAAGCCAAAAATTTCTAGTTCTAGTGTATTTGTGTCTCCCTGCCTCCCAAGCACCAAAGCGATTCTGCTGGTCACCCAAACACTGTGGCCCACTCTCCATGCCCTACACTCAGCTTCCAGAATAATGATGTCACCACCGTCAACCCTTGGCCTCTGAAACATAGGCCAGACAGCTGTGGGTTTCAGGGCAAGCCCCCCTTGCATTCTCTCCCCTTTTGAAAAACACTCTCCTAGCTTTCTCCCATATCCAGTGTCGTTCTCCTTTCCCTCGGGTTTCTCTTGACATGATCTGTCTGCTTCCCCTGTCACTTTTCCATTGAACCTTTCCATTTCCCCTCATGTCCCATCCACCATTCTTTTCTTTCCGCCATGCTCCATATGGGGGAGTTCCGGAGGGCCAGATGTTTGACCCCGCAGAGGTGTGAGGGGTCACAGTAGGGAGAACGCTTCTCTTGCTGGCAATTTTGTTTTCACAATTGTTGAATGCCTGTTTCCTGGATTTCTGTCTTTTGGGACTACAATGGAAAATGGGAGAGTATACAGGAGAAGCTGGAAAATATGCTCTTCTAAATCCACAGTCATGTTTGTGGCTTTCAGTTATCATTGTGAATTTTATTTGATATTTATTTGATATTTGATATTTTATTTATATATATATATATATATATATATAATAAGAAACCCAAAGACTCTAAGACCACAGACCTGTTATTACATTGTTTATTTTGTTTAGGTTCTGGGGAAATAAAAAAGCTGCAACTTTCAAAGTCATTATTTACAGATTTTTTTTTTTTTTTTTTTGGAAAAATTTGGCTTTTTGTTTGTTTATTTGTACTTGTTTTATTTATTTAGGTCTTTGTAATTTATAAGCCATGACAACTTTGCAATATGAGCAAGGGCAGCCCACCAATTTGCAGTGGATCAAGGTTGGTCTTGTTCATGGGGTCTCCTCCACATGCTGGGTGGCAGTTTGGATGGGTATTTATATACACAAATGAGTATTTTATATGCAGACACTGGATCCATTACTGTCCTAGTTGGATAGTCATACTTCAAGGTTCTGTACATTTTTACTCCCCTTTTGATTTTCTCGTTTACATAGTATCTTGTGGTATACATCCCTTTATGTTGTATCTATTTGCATTATACAAATCGTGTTGCTTTCATCGAATAGACGTATTTGAATGTATGCAGTCAAAGCCTTTCTATATCACTTTTTACATGATGGTATATTTACTTTAGGCACATAACTGATTTAAGGTGACTTTTTTTAAAGACTATATAAGTATATAACTATATAAACTATATAGTTTGTGAATTGTTATTTTGTAAGGACTCCCGGTGCTATTCTTTGAATGCTTGTGAAAAACCCGATCTTAACAGTGTGGTGTCAGAGGTTTTAGAAACTTTCTTTTGGTTGCACTGTGGTTTTAATAGCCTGATGTCGATCATTTACATCAGCATCTACATCTGTTTAGCCTTTGCAATTCCTGACATAAAAAAAAAAGATTCAAGTAGACTGGCATTAGTCTGTCAGACTGCTTGACATGAAACGCAGCAGAAAACCAAATTTGAATTTAAATTTCCGAGAAGCAAAACATGCCACACATGCACAGTGATTGCGACTAGGAAAGCCCATAATGAGACCTCCCAAGAAATGTGGCCTTCAAAGAAAGCAATGTTGCTGTTTTTTTCTCAATAGAATATTAAAATGATAAGTAGTGTTAGTTTTATAGTACTTATAATGCTCAGAGTCATTCATGCTGCTAGTTTCCATTGGCTTACAAAAAAAACAGGATGGAGAAAAGCAGCATGCAGGCTAGCTACTGCTCACTCAATGACATACAAGCATTTTTGTATTTGAGTGCAGCAACATATGATTGCAAGGCCTGTGGAATCTGCTCAGAAATTAATGTATGCATTTAAATTAAGTTCTATGTATTTATATTACTTTTTTGTTTTTTATAAAAATAGCAAATATTCAATTAAGTTTTAAAATAAAAACCTAAAAGCCCTTTTTGTTTTCTTTGCTATCCTGCAATGACAGTCCAACTTACCCTAGTTATAGTATCTATAAACAGCGGATAGTGCTAAGTGAATGGTTACTATTTTTTACACTGTATGAACACTAATCTAGGCTTGTGTGCTAATACATAAACTAATTTAATGGATTTGCCTGAAAATGTCTGACGGATATTAATGGCAGACTATGACAAATATTCAAACATGATGTTTGGGGAAAATGAATGAATTGTCAGCATTTGAAGACAGCATTAGTGATTTTAAAAAAGTGCTTAGCTTTATTAGTCTGTCTTCATGAACACAATTTGACAGCAGTGATACTTTAAAGCAAGTTAAAGTAAATCTAAAGAAACATATTTTCAGCAGTAACTTGCGTGTTGGATGCATGAACAGATTGGAAAACAGTGCACTCACTTGTGCTTTCCTCAAAAACAATATAGATACTCCTTGGAGACTTTGTGAGCCAATCAGGATTTTGTTATTGTTTTTTTGCATCTTCAGGCACTTCAAGTTGCTCAACAACAGCAACAGCAGTGTGTGGAGAAGTCCCAGAAGAGTGGGGAGAAGGATCCAGAAACGCAGGTAGAACTCTATAGTCTGTTTACTACTCGGAACGCAAACACACCTGCAAGTAAGTGTGCTGGTGTTTGTATCAGTACACTCAACAGCCTGGTTTATTTCTGCTTACATAAAGAAGCAGTATATTTTTATCATCTATTTTTCTATTACCATATATTTGTTTTATGTAATAATTGTCCTTTTCCACTTTTATTTCATTTTGAGAAAATGTGATGCCTCATTGATAAAACTAGCACTGACCAGTTTGAATTTGCGCATGAATGAATGGAGCTTAGGATGTCAGTGCTTTAGGTCAGGTAGTATGACGAAGTGTTTTGGGTGGAGTTATTAGTTCCATGCTTGTGACTGGACAGCTAAACTGAGGTTGTGCTCTTTGGCAGCCTGTCATTGGTGGAAGGGGGGGCATGATGGGTTGGGCAGTTGGATTCACACTGGCTGAATACTGCCACTACTACTCTCGCTAGTATTAAAACAACATTGGTACTGCTTGACTTTCTACCTTTGATACCAATGGAATTAAGGAGGTTTGTGCAAGGCTTATCATTGGCTACTTTTTTGTTTGTCTGTTGCATATGTTTACCTCAGCTTTGTATATAGGCGTGTGAACGAGGCACAAACCTTTATTTCAGACTTACTCAGGTCTCATTAAGCTTTTATTATTTGTAGTCTTACATCTTTGAAAGCAGGTCTTTTAAGTAGGTAGATGTGTTAAATGAGAAGTGTTACTTGTTTAGTTTATTGTGTCAAATTTGTGTGGGCAGGAAATAACTTAATTTACTGTTTGAAAATGAGTGGGATGCTGAGCCGGCGCTCACCGTATTATGTTACAAAGCCATCATGGATTGCAGAGTGTAATTGAGTTGTCTACTTGAGGGGAACATTGATATATTTTTTTTTCTTTTTTTTCCTCTAATGTCACGAGGGAGTGATGAACTAAATAAAAGACTTGGGTTCCATGATATTTGATATTTGATCTTTGCTTCCATGTCGTAATGCTAAAAGGATTCCTCATTCTGTGTTGCAGTCCATATCCGTAGAGAAATCCACTCTCTCTTTTTTGAGAACTGTTTAGGAGAGCTGCAGTTGTTGGCTTGTTCAGTTTCTTTTTGTTTTTTGTTTTTTTCCCTGTGTCTGCTTTTCATATTTACCCAGATGCAGAGTAAAGGAAAGAATGTTATTTTTACTTTGGGCGGGGAACCCAAACCAGAAATGTTCAAGGTATTGAGGGCAATAACAAAGGGCCATATTTGTTTTTGGACGGTTGAAGCCTGTTGATTTATGGGCCGTGTTTTCAGAAGCGCTCGCTTGTTGACATGTGCTCACTCATGGGGAGTTGGTTCTCTGACACACTGGCAAGAACAATAACAACAACAAAAACGGTGTTTGGACTTGTCTGTCGTCATGGAGACAACACTCATCAGTGTTCTCAGAGACTGTAAAAGGAGAATTATTTACATTAATTTGACAGAAGGCTCAGGTTCGGCTGAGAGACTGCCAGGAGCTGTAGTCCTTCTCAGAGACATACCAGACTTGTTTTTACTGAGTATTTGCTAAGAGTTATTTTCCCCAGTAGATTATTACTTTAATAATGTTCAAGACAATTTGTGCCATTGTTAGACATTTTCAGCAGTGTACCCGTGTGTGTGTGTGTGTGTGTGTGTGTGTGTGTGTGTGTGTGTGTGTGTGTGAGACAGTCAGCTGTTATATTTCACTCATGGCTGCAGTGACATGGTCCAGTGCCATGTTTACTTGAAGCACAACACAGCCGGCTTTACTGGAACCCCTTGTTTGTTTGTGTTGCAGAGCCTTAATTAAAATGCAATCTCCAGTTTTGTTTTTACAGTTGCTGTGTACCCTGGTGGATGTATTATTTATATGGATCTGTAAATGTGACTTTAATTATTCTGTTTATGTTTGTTGTAAACAATTTTTAAAAAGCTGTGTGTGGGGGGGTGGGGGTGTCTTAAACAGCAGTAATTGCTTGAGGCCAAGTGATGCATGCTAACTCGTTTCAAAGTCTGTACATTTGTTAAGATACCACGCTCTCTTTTGGGTATTAGTGTTCTCGCGTTTTTGTGTGCATTGTAGCTGCTTTAATGCAAGTTCTTTGAACTCGCATGTCAGTTTGCTGAAATGTCAGCAAAAGTGGAAATGAATAATGTATTTGTCTTTTTTCACTCATTTCTTTTTGTCTCGCACAATTGTGTTTCTAAATTATACATGTGCAGGGTGTCTGAAGCAGGCTTTTTTATTTTTTATTTATTTTTTTTTCTTCTCAAATCGGGTCAGGGGAATTTAAATCACCATAGAGTGGACCCCATCATTTTTCAGAGATGTTTGTTTGTTTATGTTGCCTTGTTGATGTTTACGGTTAAAACTCTGAGAACCTCAACTATTCCCTGAATACCTCAGCACTGAGAACTAGATCGTCTTTTGTGTTTGAGTCTTGTTTTACATTCTGAACTGTCAGCGTGTTTCTTTATGTTGTTGAGAAACAAAGATCCATGTAAATCTCTTACACCCAACTTATAGGTTACTCTAACACAAACACCAAGATGTGTCCCACAAGGGTTTAAGGCTCAAGCTCTAGCTACATTTATATCTTGTCTTTGGTGGAGGGTTTGTAAAGGATGCAGAGGGTTTTGTTCTTACAGGGAAGGAAAGGGCATGGTGTGTCTCTCCTCATTGTTCTGTTGACTGTTTGGATGTCTGCTTGCTTGCCTAACGTTGGTGTGCTTAGCATTCACCTACGAAAGTACTGAGACTACACTCTGCCAATTTTTATCTTAAAAACAGACATGCTTCTCGCCTTTTTAGAAAAATGGGGATTCATTTGATTTTTGTGAATCTAGTACTGTGTGTATTAGGGGTGCTGAAAATGAATATTTTATTCATTTGATTATATTCACACACACACACACACACACAAACACACACAAATATATATGTATGTGTGAATATATATATTTTGGGCCAAACACAATTCTTTGCCTATTTTTAAGCTTATTTAAAAAAATACTTAAGAGCATAACGTACTCTGCTGTAAGTGTGGTAATGATGGCATTTTTTATTTATCCTTGTAACATTCACTACAATAGAGCTGTGTGAGCAAAGAAGCACATTAGCCCACACCTTCCCAGGTTGGTAGCTATTGTGTGATTTGATAGGCATAATCAGCTGTTAAGAATTAACAGCAAATGAACTGTTAGAAATTTTGGGACATAAAGGCTTAGTGCAATGTTATAGTTTTATTTAGGGATATGATATGACCTGGTGCTCCAGATGTCTTTTTTAATTAATTATTATTTGTTTTATTACATCTTTTATTATTATTATTCTTTTAACGCATTCAGTTCACATATTCCCTTAGGTTCAGCATTTATAGAAAATGAATAAATAAAGAATTTTTCCTATAGGCCTGGATGAGTTATCACAATACAGTTCACTACAGTTTAGTTGCAAGATTTCTTTTTAAAGGTTAAATGATGAACTGTAGCACAATAAGTTACTCACCTTCTTTCATTAACTTTTTTATTTAAGGAGAACAAACTTTTTTTTTGAGTTCCTGCCGGTGTGAGTTTCTTCTCCTTAAACGAGACACACACAGGCTTTAACTATTCAAATAGAGCCATTGTTAGACTGCTAAAAAAGTTCATGCATATTTCCTTATCACAGCTGACTTGACATTTGCTCAAGAAGCATACTTGTTAATTGTAAATACAATGTAAACACAAACCTGTATAAATAATCCTGACCTCAAAGCACAATTGTATTTTTAATAATATTTCTTAATTTTTTAAGTAAGTAGAAATCAAGTAGTGAAACATATGATTTCATGATGCATTTAAACCCTTATTATTTTTAGTTAATAGTCTGTAATGATTCTATTGGTGTTTTAAACAATATACCTCTCACACATGTGAAATGCACAGATATGTAAATTTCATCAGAGGTTAGGCCTGGCTTGATGTTCAATCAAATGTCTCCCAACTTCAAAGCTACTAAAATGTTTTCATTCGTTATACACATTACTGTATAGTACAAGGGTAACTTTTCATTGTCAGGACCCACAAGTACCCGCAGTATTTGTGTCCCACGAAATATGTGGTGACATGAAATAAGACTCGACTTTCACTTATCATTCTGTTCTTTCATTTAACAGTATTGTAGTAGTATGCCATGCTGAAAAAAATCAGTTCAGCTCAATCTTTCACTTGAAACTCACACATAAATGCTAATAATATTTACCTGGACACTACATGTCTTATTTATATGTATAAGATCAAAATCCTAATCCCTGTTAACTGGTTTAGAAAGCTTCCTACATTTGTCGTTTATGTGGGATTTCTGAGCTTCAAGTGCACATGACCAGGAGCGCTGCACACAGCTACTTGACAACCACACTGATAACACACAAGTGCTTTGAGAGCACCAGAAACACAGTGGTCACCGGTTCAGATCTTAAATCCTAAGCTTTAATTAGGTCAAAAAAAAACCTACATTATACATTAGTGCAACTTTCTTACCTAACCCATCTCTACGCTGACCCACAGTTTGAAAATCATTTCTATAATAAAGCTTTTTAGCTACATTGCTAATAATCTTTTGTTGTTCACACTTGTTCTGTCTGTAGTTCTTAATGCAGTATGTATTAAAGCCATTAGTATGCAGTTTATTTGGGCTCAAGCAAATATTTAAACCGTTAATAGAATGTACTGTCTGTTTGTGTTCTGCAGGTGCCTGTATCGTTGGCGATGATGACTCCTCAAGTGGTCACGCCTCAGCAAATGCAGCAAATCCTTCAGCAGCAAGTCCTGAGCCCCCAGCAACTTCAACTGTTACTGCAACAACAGCAGGCTGTAATGTTACAGCAGGTACAGCTACAGATCAAAATACAGCTCATTCAAAGCATTTTCATTTGTCAGTTGCCAGTCCCAATGTGGTTATAATAAATGTCCAGATAATATTTCCATACACTTCTATCTGCTGAGGATATGCTGTTTAATGCTGTCCTGTTTATATGATGACTGTGTTGCAGCAACAGCTGCAGGAGTTCTACAAGAAGCAACAAGAGGATCTCCATCTGCAGCTTCTCCAGCAGCAGCAGCAGCACACTGGCAAACCCAGCAAAGAGGTACGAGTCCTGAGTGCACTGCAGGCGCAGCACTGCTGAAGTGTCTGGATTACATTAATTTCTAATTGTGTGTCTCTCTTGTGCATGGCTACTGCCATGTGAGGTTTGATATATAAAATGTCCAGCTTTGGGAAGCAGCCTAGATTGGTGTAGCCTACAGCTCTCAAATCCTCATGTGTTTGCCTCTTATTAGTCACATATGTGCCAAGTGCAGATTTTGGTAGTATCTAATGTGATTGTATTCTGTGTGAATATTCTCTCCAGCAGCAGATGATTGCCCAGCAGATGGCTGTCCAGCAACAGCTCCTCTCCCTCCAGCAGCAGCATCTGCTCAGCTTGCAGAGGCAGGGCCTGCTGACGCTCCCTCAGGCCACAGCACTCGCCTCACTTCCCCAGAGTAAGAACTGGCACACTTTCTTTCCTCATTCATTCTAATTCTGGTTAGATATTTTTTGTAATTTTACCAGGTCCACATGGCAGTGCTCTAACTTGTTTAAAAACTGTAGCATTCACAACGGAGTATAGATCAAACCAATAGGCAAAGTATTTATTTTGATGGTCTGTCCTGCCTTTGGATTTCTTTTAACATGGCATTTGTCCTACATGTCTATAAGGAGACGTGCCTATGCCTGTTATTAAAGCAGTGTTAAAATCAACTTTGTCTATATAGCACATCTTTTCTATAAGGTTGTCTGCCAGTAGGTCAGTAAGTTAGCACTAAAGATTAGTATCTTGATTGCTTGATTACAATACATAAAATTTTACTTTAGTTATGTGAATTGTATGTGTTTCATTTGTGAATAAAAGCAACTTGAATGATCTCACAAGGAGAAAAGTCTGTTTTTATCATCAGTAAAATAATTGCTACTAAGTAGGGGTACACCGATCCAGGTTTTCAGTTCCGATACCAGCACCAATACATAAACTTTGCATATTTGTCGATACCCGATATCGATCTGATACCATTTTTTGATTAATAAGCCGGGTACTTCACCATGTTGGCGCGACCCGAGGCGCTAGGATTGACAAACGATACTTTTCTAAGATTACTCGTACTGTTTGCTCTCTGACTCCATCCATGTTGTTGTTTCTGTTCGGAAGTCTACTCTGCTAAGGTCTCGGGTTTCTGCAGATCCACCTCAGGCCACTCGGGGGAGACAAAGTGCAACCAATGAGCAACCAACTGGCAAAGCTAACACGTGCAGCTCACGCTACCTAAGCGTGAGAGTGACAGCCCTTGGCTCCATAGTCTTGAGTTCACGTTGCCACGTGCATATGTGTCTCGTGACTAGCTGGTAGAAAATGTCGAGCCTCTCAAGGCAGGTTGCTTCTTCCCCTCCATTAACACACTCGCGCCACTGATGTACCGACGGGAAAAAAATGCAAAAAAGGTTGGGCGTTACGAGGATTTCATTGTAAGGCTCCTTTTCGTTTGAGGAAATTTATTTTGGCTCTGTTGTTTGTTCTTCGTTTGTATGTTTTCCCTCTGCACATTGAGTCCACTCTACTGGGAAACTGTTAGCTCAGTAACGCACTGGTCTGTGATTACTGCAACCATGGTTCGATTCTCGTGTGAGGCGAGCTGGTAGCTCTCCTCCTAACTTGTTGGTCTGTGATCACCACGACCATGGTTTGAACCTGGTGTGATGTGTGGCAGTTTCCCGTTACATTTACAAGCACCCCACAAACATGCTATTGACGGCATAGCACACATCGCAAACGCATTAGAGTGTGGATCGACTCCACAGATCAGCCTAATTATCCGATAACCGTTCCAGCTAATTTAATTAATATTGGAGCCGACATGCGAGCCTAATATCGGATCGGAGCATAATAATAATCTCCTGTCCTGGAGATTTTCAGTCAAATGAAAATAATTTTAAACAATGAAGTCTGTTTTTTACAGGTATGCTTCCAGCAGAGCTGCAGCAGCTGTGGAAAGATGCGACTGAGGGTAGATCGGAGGAAAAGAGTAGAGGCGACAAGTCACCCTCTCCCCCTAAACCTCCTCTCCTCAACCAGCACCCTAGCACCAACGGACATCATGCACTCCGTCCTATCAGGAGAGAGAGGTACGTCTACCGCCTAGTAATGTAGTCAGACTGTTATTGGACATAAACTACTGGCTTTTGTTCAACAAAATCTGCATGGGTTTGGATGATTACAATATAATTTTGTACCATTCTTAAATCAAAACACTAGTTTTTGCCCCCTGGTGGAGCAGCATTGGCTTTTTTTCTGATAAATGTGCCTAACAAGTGTGGTTTCACCTCCTTTAGATGCATTTTTTTTTTTTTTTTTTTCCCCTTCTTCTTCTTCTTGGTATTTCAAGCATTTGAGGTGCACCATAGAAACCAGTTACACAACTATTACCAGGTATATGATGTGTTCACTGGGACAGGGCGTAGACACTCCTCTTAGGTTAGGGTGCAGTCTTTTTTGTGGTCTTGTGAAACTTTTTTGGATATACTTAATTTGTACCCTGCAGGCCTACTGATGTCTGCTATCAAACCACATGCACACATTCACACATGCTTGCTTTTTGTGTTTCCTCCAAATCCAAGTCCATTAGTATGTTCAAATTCCTGTCTGCTCGCCTCTGCTTTGGGAACTGTTGTGAAAATGTTGGTGAATATCCTGTGCTCGTGGTTCCTGCATTAGCAGTGGCTGGTATGCACCAATATAGAATAACGGATTAATTCCCTTATTTTTGGCTGATACAGATATCATAAGCCAATCATTTAAATAAATTTATTCTATATTTAAGAATTAATGCTTTACATTGGTTTAGGTACATATTAACTTGTTGATTAGCTAATTTATTTAACCATTGTTTGCAACAGTATAGGATTTTTTTGTATGTAAATACGTGTCATATCTATATGAATCAATTAAGCTATACATAAACCTTTATAAAATTATGCACACTAATATAACTACCTCTTAAAACATTAAGGCTGGAATGACGTGCCATACTGCTGCTGTTATTTCTATTGTGATGGACCTTAAGTATGCAATGGAACATGAACATGGCTCAGTCATGTATAACGCCTAGCTAAAAATGTACTAAACAGTAATGAACTAACTACACCATAGCTTGTGATAAGTCTCTTTCTGTCAGAAATACAAAGGAAATGCGTCAGCCGGCAGAGTCCACTATGGAATCTGCAGAAAGGGGAATTCCCACCACACATGGTTTAGTGCTACAGGATGCCAAATTATCTTTGGTGATTATCGACCTTATGTTGTGTGTGTGTATGTAATGATTAATCTTTTTGTTGTTGTGGTGATGGAATTGTTTTTTTTTTGTTTTTTTTTTAAATCACCATATATTGTTTACCTGTATAATACCAGTCCATAATTTGTACACCTATAGCATAGTTTAGACATTACAGTTGTTTGGTCTCTAAAATATTTTCCTTCTGGTCAGTGACAGCATCAATCCACAGAAATCCACAGTGTCCAAAAATGTATTCATACTGACCCAGTAGCTCTTTATGATAATACGGTCAATAAGTGTTTAATAGTCCTTCTAAAGAATTTGCAATTAAGACCCTTGAACAACCAACCATATACATACTGGACATTTGTTATTACAGATAACTCTGATATGAATTAAATAAAAAAGCACGGTCTGACAGAGCTAATTGGATATTAAAACAGCATGCAGAAATATATGTAAACAAAAAAAAGATAAAAATTGACACGTTTTACTAGTTTTATGTGGACTGTTTGGCTTAAAGCCCAGAGGTTATTCCAAGACCTATTATTGCTAATTGTTGTTGTGTTGCATGCCCTCAGAACCCCCTCTCCTCTGTGCTGCTGTACTTGTTTTGCTGAGCTGTGATGGGTGATATTAGTTCAGGGTGAATGCTCAAGGACTACGTGGTCAGTTTCATGTGTCATGTAAATTCCTCCCCGGCAGAGAGGCGCCTGCAACTAAAACCTTAAGTGCATCCAGTGGCACCAAAGAACAAGCTCTCACCCACCTCTTAGGGAAGATGGAGAAGCGCTGTCGTTTATTTTCACTCTGACCCTCCTTCCTCTTTGCCAGAGCACAGCAGCGCTGCGTGGTCTGTCATAGGCGTAATTTTTCTTATGTACGCCGGCCTTTTTAAGTTTTGTTGCATCAAGAATTCCAAAAAAAAGACTATCCTATTAAATGGTGTAAATGAACATATACATATTTAAAAGTGATCACATTGTGTGGCAGAGATTTAAACTTAGTTGGAGCGAGTCCTTCAGTTAGTTTCCAACACGGTTTCTCTGTTGTATGTGTGGGTTGGAATTTCAAAGCCTCATTTGATTCAAAGAACGAATAACTCTGTAAACATGTTTTATTGCATTTGCATCTTGTTTATTTGCAAAAGGCTGCTTTAATTTGTGTGTTAAATTTGCATCATCTGTGACTACAGGATGTGTGTGTGTGTGTGTGTGTGTGTGTGTGTGTGTCTGTGTCTGTGTCTGTGTGTCTGTGTGTCTGTGTGTGTCACTAGTCATAATTAAATATCTTGGAATATGTCAGAAACAAGGCACCGATCACTTGTAGTTTCCAAAATAGTATTTCATATTTTAGCTACAGCAGATTGAAAATTCAAGTGTTTTAAGAATTACAGTAATGATATAGGAATGCTATTTAAAATTACCAGATGGGATGTGAATGTGTCTATTTAGAGTTGTTTGTCAATGTTTTCTAGACCTTCTATTTTAAATAGATAATCCTTAAATCAGTGTGATAGAAGTGTGATGCAATTTGCACGAATCTGTTCCATTGTGATCACCTTTGTCAGACCATGATCAGTATAGTATAAACAAGACTAGGCATGCTGGTTGTAAGCAGAATGGAGTACACCCTGTGATGAACGTTGTCTGCCAGCTGATTAATATTAGGCTATTTTTTCAGATGTGATCCATCTGCTTAACTAACCATCTATGATTGAGTAACATATCTTGCAACAGTTTTTGCTGTATTTGCAGCCACAGTAAACAATGTTGTTAATATTGCAGGTTCCCTAAAGAACCTGTACTGTATCCCACCCACAATAAAGGGATCAGTCTGACTGCGTGTAGTCTCACAGACTTCACAGACAATCCAGCCACACATAGAGAGTCTGATCTCTTTAGTGCGTAGACCTGACCTCGCTGTCAGGTTTCTGCCAGTTTAATTCTGATTGGCTATCTACACATCCTCGTTACGCTGCTGTGTATCATTTTGTATTTGCCCAAAGTGAATCCAAGTTTTCTAGCTATATCCAGCTTAGCAAACTGCTTTGGACACAGACGCTATACTCATTGCGTGCACCTGCGTTTCCCAAGGGACTGTTTATGTCGTGACTCACTATTTTGAACATCCATCTTAAAATTGCTTTCTATACATCATGCCAGATAGCAGGCTTGTGATTGGATGTTTTGCACTTGAGTTTTTTTTTGTTTGTTTTTTTTCATTGTATAAGTTCTTAGCCATGTTAAGAGGTGAAAGGTACCAGACTCTGCCTTATCCACATCTACATCCCCAACTCCACCCGTGAACGAGTTTATAGGTGGCCCTTTGATTGCTTTATTCTCAGTGATTACTTTACCTGTAGTGGCAAACCTGCTCAGCAAATCCTTACTTTGAATTAAGTGGCACGTGTGATAAGACAGTTCTGCCATGGACGGCCATGCCGGGGGTTGGGAAAGTCAGAGGTGTAAAGATAGGTAATTTTTGTCGCAACATCCAAACTACAGTTTTAAAACTACTGTAAGAACTCATGTCATTGCATGTGCCCCACACAGGCATATGGACTCGTGGTTTTGGTTGTGTGTATATAGAGTTGTGTGTGTATATAGTATAATAGCGGTTAATCCTTACTTTTCCTTCCTAGCAAACAGCACAGAGGTCCAGATTGGACGACTTTCAGACATAACGATCAGTATAACAAGAAATTTCTAAACTACGTATGGAACAGTAACATACCAGCGCTCTGAGCCCTGTTTACTTTCTTACAGCGTGACAGAGCGGCACTCAGCATTTTATCATTGCTGTTAAGCAAAACTGAGACCACTAAAAGGTGATAGGTGACATCACAGTCAGTCTTTTAGATAAACAGATCTCTGTCTAGTCTTCTACAGCTCACCAACAGGGAGCTGTTAGTAAAGAGGTAAACTGATCGCAAGCTTGATTAATGATGGTAAATTCGCTTTCACCAGCAAGAAATTGGCAAAAACAAAAAGCAATGATGACAGTTAGGAGTTTCACACTGCACACAAGGAAACTGCAGCTATTGTCAAAGCCCGCTACCAGTATGTTTAGTGATGTTATGGACTACAGAGTATTACAACATTACATTATAGTATTTTAGACAGAGAAATGAATATTCAGGCTACTATCTGTATGTAGTTTTAAAGTTAAACATTACTGCTATCACTACTGTGTTATATATTTCTGTTATGATTGTTACTGCTATATATTTTGTCAGTCTGCTGAGTGATATGCCAAATGGCCTAAGAGAATGTGATTTTGGAAATGACTTTGATTCAGTATTAATCTATTTTATACTAACTCTCTTATGTGTTGTAGTTCACAGGAGGGTCAGTCCCAGAGCAGTCACCCACTCTACAGCCACGGTGTGTGCAAATGGCCTGGCTGTGAGGCTGTGTTAGGAGACTTCCAGTCGTTCCTCAAGTGAGTCCAGATTTTTCTCTGATAGGGATAAGATAATAAGATAATGATAGAGGCGTAAGCTGGGCACAAGTACTAAATGACCCAAACCTGTATTAAATGAACCTTAAACAGTCCTGATGCTCGTTATTATATGACCCAAAACAAGAAAACTAGCTAAATGAATGTCCTTTACAGTGATGTGCAGTTGTACGGTTAATGTTATAAAGAACTGAACTTATTCACGACTTATTTCTAGTCAAAGTTGAATAAACATAAATGCCATGACTGAGGTAACCTTGGTTTAGTGTACCTCTGTAGTTCCTACATACTGTTCTTCTCTGTAATTTGCATTTTTCCCCACTCTCTCTTAGAGAACACGGGCTAGACGTTTGTCAGGTTTATTGTGTCCTGTGGTCTGATTTCACTGTAGAACATTGTTGTAGTTGTGTTATTGTCCTTCTAAAAAGTTGCCCTGAACACCACTGTTTTTAATGACCTGTTTAATTTTAATTAATGGGCCCTATGTAGTGATCTAACTGCCTATTATGTTCTAATGTGTACACTTCAAAAATGTTTCTTAACTTCTCATACAATCTAAATTGTAGGAGAAATGCTTATATATACAACAAAACAAATTCTAAATATACATAGGACATTTTGAACTTGTGAAATGTACCATATGTATCCACCACTGTGGTGCGTTAGTTCTTTCTTTCCTGAGCACGGGAGGGTAACAGACTAAAACAAACAAGTAACCTTGTTTACTTTTACAGGGTCTTTCTTATTTGTGTGCTTAGTTGCTTATATGTCTGCTGTTTTGTTTTTCTACTGAATGCCTTTATGACTTGTTCTCTTTCCTCTCTGTTTCTCCTATTCATCTTATTTCTTTCCCTATGTCTGTCTTTGCCAAATCTCTCAAATATTTGTGTTTCTGTCGCTCCGTCTTCCAAAATCCTCTCTGAGCGCTCTCCCTCTCTTCTGCCCATACCCTGTCTCCCCCTGCCCCAGTCCCTGTCTCCCCCTTCTTTCTTTTTTTGTGTCTCTGTCTCTCTGTCTCTGTCTCTCTGTCTCTGTCTCTGTCTCTCTCTCTCTCTCTCTCTCTCTCTCTCTCTCTCTCTCTCTCTCTCCCTGGCTCTCTCCCCTGTGGTGGTGTAGCAGTGGGGCCCCTCAGGGTTGAGCTCAGCTCTCTGTGATAAACAGTGTACCCATGGTGATCCTGGCCATCCCTCCCAAAACAAACAACAGGAGGATGTTTATCTGTGCCCCCTCCACTGACCCTGACCCCTGCTCCCACTCTCCGGCCCCGCCCTGCCTATTGCCACAACACTGTCTTTGTTCTGCAGCTCAGCTCTCAGCCAGGCTATTAAAAACATGCTCTGAACTGCCACAGATCATCCTGTGCTCTGCAAAATCTCTGAAGAATTTTTGTTGTACCTCTCTTTGTTCTCTTACGGTGCTTTATATGCATGACAGTTGGAAAAGAGGTGCAGCGGGTTTTCCTAAAGGAAGCACATAACCAGGACTGTAAATTGTGATTGTGTTTGAAATGGTCTTACTGAACTCTGTTTGTCCTCTTTACAGTTTACGGAGCTGTAAATAATTTGAATGGGCTGCAGTGTTGCAGTGTTTGTGTGTTGGGTCTGGTTTCAGATGCATTACATTTTAGGTATTCTGTTTCAGAACCCATTTTATTAATTATTTAGAGATACACTGCAGTCTTCAATTTCCCAGAGTGTCTCTGATATGGATTTTATTTAAATTGAGCTTTGTTGCTTCAACAATCAAAGCATGGCCTGCTTACTATTCATTCCTGCCTGGACAGCCCTGTTACCTGTGCCATAGATATAATTTTTGACATAGAGTTGAACTGGTTGACTAAGCTGCCCCCTACTGCTCATGGCCAAATACAGCTCCTAAGGAAGCACTTAGGTTATTCCGACTTTCTTCATTGTCATTGTCACTGGGCTTATTTGTCATTTTTGAGCCTCGATTTTTTATTTATTTATTTATTTTTTATTTTTTGCAGGCATTTAAACAGTGAGCATGCACTGGATGACAAAAGCACTGCTCAGTGCAGAGTTCAAATGCAAGTTGTTCAGCAGCTCGAACTGCAGGTAAGCGTTAAACATTGTACAGTTGTAGTTTTACTAGGGTTGTGAGTGAGTTTGTTTGTTTGTTTTGTGACCTTGCAAATGTTCAACATAAAGTAACATTGTTTTTTGAAGTTACATGTTTTACTTTTAGTAAGTTTATACTTGTGGTTTTTGAAATATGCTTACTAATACCACAGTGTTTGAAAACAAATGTATCTTTGCTGTTGGCAAAAAAAATGTAAAATGTAGATTTTTGTGAGTTTAGTGTGACACTGAAGATTTAAAATGTTGTTCACACTGCATGAGAAAAACTTCTAGTACACATGTCTGTTCACTATAAGTGCAATAAGAAACACTAAAGGAATATTCAAGACGCAGCTATGAAGTTTTGAAAGTTTGGGTAGTAATGTAAACATCTTTGTGTTGGCTTTGTTTGTGTTTGCAAAACAGTTAGCTAAAGACAAAGAACGCCTCCAGGCCATGATGGCCCACCTCCATGTCAAAGCTACTGAGCCTAAACCAACCCCACAGCCGGTAAGTACACCAGCTAACTGCAGTTGCCACCAGAATTCTGGGTTTCTCCCCAGAACCTTAAAGACTTTTTATCTCAGTTGGTGACAGTCCTTTTTGGGTAGGAAGTCATGCTTGTGTGCATGGAAATCCCCACTCCTGTAAACAAATGTTTCAGTAGTTTATTTGTAGAATAAATACATCATGCATCATATATTTTTTACGGATATCAGCTGTGATATCCCGGTAGATTTACAGTGTTATTGTCTAATGGAACAGTGAGGAGATTTTAGGAACATTCTGGTATTATGAAATTGGCAGGATTTGTACATTTGCATGAAGCTAAACAATTGGACTGCATGACAGCCACAGCTCAAGAGGTAAACAATCCCAGATGCTGGTTGGCAGTGGGCAGCGTCTGTCTGTGCTAGATACATACACTGTCTAAAGTCTGTGTGGCACCTACATTTGTTTACCACGTACTGTCCACTGAAATGGTTTATAGACTGCAGTGTTTGTATTGGCAAAAGGTGCTTGTTAGACCTGCAGGCAAGATCAGTCAGTTTCTTGTTGTCTGTGTTTATTCACCGACTTTACTGTCTTGCCACAATTTATGTGAAATGTTTTTTTTTTTTTTTTTTCTTTTCTTTTCCATCTGGTCCATAATCACAGTGAATTACCCATATCATTTAAGGTTAACATTGTCATGTCGCTGTGCTTTAACTGTACGTTTTGTCTTTGTGTGTCTGTCCCCTGAAAGGTGAACCTGGTTTCCAACCTCACTCTTGCCAAGGCAACTGTTCCAAAAACCACTCCCTCTATGAGCCTTTCCCAAAGTGCCACAGCCCCATCAACACCCCTCACGCCGCTGCCTCAGACGCCCACCGTCATCATTCCCACCAGTCTGCATGGTGTGGGGCCCATTCGTAAACGCTACTCTGACAAGTACAACATGGCCATGGACCAAGGTTAGAGAAGGAACTGTAATGTAGGACAACATGCATTTAAAACCACTGAATCCTTCAAGCAAATCTTGTACTTGATGAGTAACTTGGTTGTCTTCTGGTTTGCTTAGTAGTAACTGTGCTTAGTATTATAAAGCTATCAGAGAATAACTTTTTTTTTTTTAAACTGAAATGCAAGGACAAAAGTTTAGATGATATTTGATTGACTACGAGAGCCTGATTAAAAAAAAAAACTTCTGGGTTATGAACTATGAACAGGAGCTGACTTGTTCTGCCCCTTGTGTCTTAAAGAAATGTGTAAAAAAAAAAAACCCTACACAATTTTTTTTAATGTAGTTTTTTTTTTTACAGAACCAAGAGTTTTGCTACATTTACATTTAAATCTTCATTTTTCTCCTTTTAGATATTGTGCAGAATAAAGAGTTTTATCTGAGTGCCGAAGTCAGACCACCATTTACATATGCAGCTTTGATAAGGCAGGTAAGAAGCACCTGCCAGATGCTGGCTTTTTGTAAGATCGCCACATAGTTTGTTTTTGTAAATTGCAGTGAGGAGGGAAGTGTGTGCATGCACCATAACTGCTGGTTTTAAACGCCTTATGTAGCAGCACTAACATACAGTGTTATATGTATAGAGCTTAAAATGTATGTTGTTTTTTTTTCTCCCCAGGCAATTTTTGAATCTCCTGAAAAGCAGCTAACACTAAATGAAATTTATAACTGGTTCACTCGAACCTTTGCATATTTTAGGCGCAATGCAGCAACATGGAAGGTAAACAACATTTTTCTACATCATACCTTTCAGTATTTGCTCAATATTATGTTTCCTGAGATTCTTAAAGAAACTGGTTATCCAGAATCTGGCTCAACAATTTCAGCTGCAGACATAAGGCTTAAGGTGTTTAAGATATCTGCAACACAGATTCTGTTAGCAGGTATCTGCTTATGTTCTGGGTTTGCAGTGGGATTAGTGAATTCTGTTGACAAGAGTCCTTGTTTTTAGACAATGATAATAGCTCCTTCATCTTTAGACTAAACCAAGTAGTTTTTGCTGGTTTGTCTGCTAGGTTATTTCACATAATTGGTTCAATCCAAATACACAAACTTCAGGACTGTTTTCTTTAAGCATATAACTGGAATGATTAATGAAACAGATAAAATAACATTCATTTTTGACTATAATGATTGGCTGCAAATACTGTATTCGGATATTGTACAAAAAATGTTTTCTTGTTTTTGATATATAGAATGCGGTAAGACACAATCTCAGTCTCCACAAGTGTTTTGTGAGAGTAGAGAATGTGAAAGGGGCTGTTTGGACTGTGGATGAGCTGGAGTTTCAGAAGAGAAGACCTCAGAAGATAACTGGGTAAACTGACCAAGCTCCTCTTATTTCATCATTGGCAGTAACTGGTTATGTATTCATTCCACAGTTAATTTCTCTTACTTCTGCCTCAGTGTTCATCATTCATTCAAGTCTTTTCCTTCATTTCATTTCTATAGATCACCTTCACTGGTGAAGAACATCCAGTCAAGCCTTGGCCAAAACCCAGCCCTGTCTGCGCTGCAGGTAAAGAATCTATGCTGTGGGACTTGTCAAAACACAGAAAATTCTCTTTTGATAGGCACAGTTCTAGCATAGATGTCAACATAATGTTTCACATCAGTGTCTCCATGCTACTATAGTAATACAAACAGCATCATGTAACGTGTGTTGTTTTCCTTTAGGCTGCAATGGTGGACGGTAGCCTCCCGCAGTACAGCTCTGCATCTATGGGCGGCTCCACTCTGAAGGCCTTGGCCAACGCTATGCATGAGGAAATGATTGCTCATGAGCATGAAGACGGCTCCCATAGTGATTCCAGCCTGGAGCTATCCCCCATGTCTGCTCTGTGAGTGACTGTTTACTTAACCACAATCTGCTCAATTTACTGTGTTTAGCTCCTGTCTAAATACCAATAACCTAAAGGAGGCGTGAAGACATAAGACGCACATGATCTTTGATTGACTTCAGCCATGAGAGTGGTAAGGTCAGGTACTAATGTTGGATTACCGGGAATTATCACATACAATGCACCACAGTCCAATTCCCCCTTTATCCATCTCTAGTCACAGTGGGTATGGGGATCAGCACCTGCTCCAGAGGCTCCCTTTCTGTTGGCAGAGCTTCTTTAAGGAGATTGGCTGTGCTTTATTGAGCACCTGTCACTGCAGTGGATTTACAAATGAAAACAAGTTTGAGGATACTTTTAGACATGTCGTGTATTCAGTGATCTACTTTATCTTTCTGGCAGTTCAGTATACTTTTTGCACCTCTTAAAGCCCCAGAGCCTCCTATGTACTGAAATGCATTAAGCTAAGCAAAACTTGTATATTTATATTTGTTCAAAGAATTAGTTAATTATCAGGACTGTATTCCCACATGTGGTGGGCAGTTTTAGGGATATTTCTTGGGTATTATAATGAATTACGTCACAGTCTACTGGGCACACTGTGGATATTGTCCGTTCTAAAAGAATACAAATTGTTTCATTTGTATGTTTGTTTACTGCAACAGCGTTCTCAGAAACACTGAATAGAAATGTAGAAATTGTAGATGTAATTTTATCTTGTAGTACAGGTTCTGTTTTGTCTGTTCATCTTATAAAAACTAAATATGGTGATGCTTATAATTTTGCATTGTAAAAAATGTCTCTAAATATCGTAATATAATGTGCATGTGCACAGGCACCATGCTGGAATGAAAGGTGAGCAGATGGAGGGCGAGGACATTGAAGGTTCCATGTCTCCAGATATGGGAGAACAGCACAGCCCAGATATGGACCATGACCTAGATTATCCTGAAGACCACGACCTGCAGCCTGCCCGCTCAACGACTTTTTCCTGAAGCCTAGCCATTCCACAGCCAGTTCTGACTGGACTTCAAGGGTTTAACTGAAGTCCCTTGTTGACAGCTAAACAATGTACCAGCAGACTCTGAGAATTGTTTCACAAGGAGTTCAATTCACAACTATTCCACTTGGGAACAACTGTTATTTATTCTTTGGAGCTACCTGTTGTTTTTGTATGCAATGGATTGACCTCAGCGGTACTAAAGGGCTCCACTTTGTAGGTAATGCATTGTTAAAGTTGGCCCATAGACTAGCAGAGGAGGATGAGGAGTTGAGAGGTTCAACTGTTGGATGTGTGTCTTGAGTATACACTTAAATATAAGCACTACACCACCTGGGTTGACTACATGCAGAACCTACTCGCTTTAATCAGGTGATTCATGTTACGGTTATTTCAAATATCATGTTGACACTAGAAGCATCTAGGACCAGTGTTGCTGTAGAATGTGTAGAAACTCTGGGAACTCCAAGTCACAATGCTTTTGAGTCTTCTCACATCTGCTATGTGCTAAACTATGTTTAGTCCAAGTTTATTCACCACTGCCTCAAATACTATGTGGTTAGTCACTGTTTTGGGTCGTGTTTGGCCTAAATATGGGGTCAACCCATTAGTTATAGGTCTGCTCACTGAAGTTGTGAATGTGTTTTTTTTTTTTTTTAAACTTTCCTTTCTTTTATTATTTGTTTTGTTTTCATGGTAGAACCAAAACCAAAGGGGAACATTTTATAACCAGCACTTGATGATGAATGTTTTTTCTAATTATTAGTTTGATTTTTTTTTTCCCACTATTTGTACAGAATGTTACTGAAACAAATTGCTTAGAAACACCATTACAAAAGTACAGTCAAAATGTATGTTTCCTTCATTCAGTTACTAACAATGAGCTAAACCAAAAGTCGCTGTACTTGTGTGGAGCAACATTTTGTCTAGATTTTGGTAGGTATCTTTTCCCAATTGTAGATAGGAGATATCAACAACAGTTACCAAAGATTGTGAAAGTAAAGATGCTTTTTATGATATGTACTTTGTTTACATTGTCCCTTTTGATATATCCATGACAGAAATGTTTTCATTACAGTTGCGTTGGGATTCTGTAGACTATTTGCGGTCCGTCACTTTGCATGAGTATGTAATGTTTAAACATGGATGGACATAAAGAAAAAGTACAAGATGAGGCAACATGACTTCAAATCTTCATCTTTTGCTGAAGTATAAATCACAAGGAGAGACAGAAGACCAGATAACCTACATCTGTAGTGCAACATTGATATTTTGGATGGGAGTTAGGACTCAAGATTCTTTGTTCTAGTTTAAGACATTAACTTAAATCTACTCCGTGTTTTAAGTCCTTCAGCAGTGAACCATTCACTACGGGGCTGTCGAGTGAACACCGTCCAGTTTGAATTCTTTTGGGGTTTTTTTTGGTTTTTTTTAAGTGGACCTGTTATGCTTTTTTCAGTATTCATAATTATATTTTGAGGGCTACTAAAATAGATTTACATGCTTCAGTTTTCCTAAAACACGTTTTTCCACTTGTATTCACCCACGGTCTGATGCGGTTGGAGACCATTGGTCTGCAGGAGCCCCCCTCCTTGTGGACCAATTGTGCACCAACCGCCGGAGCAGTTTTAAATCTTATAGCTCTTATTTACGCCAGTAGATGTTATGGGTTGTGTCATGTCCGAAACTTATCAGGTCATTTTGATGGGTTTGGCGGGAGTTTATTTGCCTGACCACGTTACATGCCCTTACGTCACACCCAACCTCTAACACCTGTTACTGAGCGACCGCGATGTTCAAAAAATGGGGATAACAAAACCCCAAACAGTCTTTATCTGCTTAGGCCACCATCAAACCAGACACGCAGAACTGGAGGTGAGGAAAGAGTGACAGAACAAGGATAAACTAGTGATGCACAACTCCTACCGATGGAAGCGCCTCCTCGGCTCCAATTCATCAAGAGAGCGCCAGAGCCTATGATTGTATAAACGAGAGATTAAACATCCAAGAAGCTGAAAACGGAGCAAATCGTCCTGTGAAAAAACTCATTGTTTGGTATTGGTTTACATTTTCTTGGGGCCAATAAACATAATGAAAAAAAACCAAATAATAATGGCGAGCTGTCAGCTGCAGTGCCTGGCGTATAAAGCTGCTGAGTTTGTGCTCAAAGCGGCCGGTGAGCCGCACTGGCTATGCTTGAAGCTGTTGCACAAACTCGCTACCCGAATTCAGACTCTTCACTTCAGAATTACGGTGTCGACAGAGTTGAAGAGTCGACTCCAAGCACCTCGACTCTCTGAGTCATTGGCCATAAGTCGATTCCAGAAAACTTGGCTAGTCACTTAGATCATTTTAACCGCTATCCTCACTGTCATTTTGTAAACACAACGTATATGACCACAGCTGGTGCAGATACCTTGTGCTTTATAAATCTACTGGAGACCAGCTGTACATGATAATTGTTTGTGGTGAAGGACTTTACCAATATTTTCTGCCTCTTGGCTATGGAGTAGAGCAACTCCGCTCGACCTGCTCATCAGATTCATCCGCTCTGACAGCAGACCGCACCACAACGCCGGTTTTAAACGTGTTCTTCCACATGCTCGGTGCTATTCCACATTCTCACCAGAGGTCGCTAAATACCCAATCCACAAAACCTGAGTTCTGCCGCTGTAAGGAAACTATTAAAGGAAAAAGGGAGAAAAAGCAAATTGACAGATAGTTTGGTACCACAACTTTACATTTTTATTATATTCTTCATTTGTGTTTACACTGAAAAAATAGTATATAGGTTGTTTTTTTTGTAAAAATCCATTTCATATAAATGTTTCCTTCCACAAAGTCTTTTTTTCACTTTCCAAGTCAGCTGCGTGTGAGAATATATTACTACATACAAAGATCAACGAGAAAATACAGAATACAATATATTAAAGCTGTCAGACACGATGTCTTTCGATCTCTTTCTTTAAAAAGCAAAAATAACTTGCAGATACACACAAACGAAATGCATGAAATGTTTAAAAGGCTGAATAAAGCTTATAAATACAAGAGTGCTCAGCGAAGGGCTTTAGTTAAGTAGAAGCTCAAAGTTTCTTTTTTGCATTAACGCCGTCGTTTGTGTTAACACCAAATACAATCTAAGATTTACGGGAGGAGAAAGTTCTCCTGCTTGTCTATCTCTGTAGATCGATTATAACTGAATAAATGCACTACACATGATAGCAGGTATTAATCATGGTAGGGATGATGATTAACTGACCAATAACGAGTGCTGTAGGGTGAAGAGAAAGCGTGTCACTATTGTGTGGTAGTGTGAATCTGAGAGGGCAAAAGTGGCTGAAGTACAAACCGTATTCTTCCTGCTTTGACTTCGTTGTATTAATTTCTCTCTGAAAGAAAAGCACGCCCACTATAGACCTCCAATAAAATATTTTACGTTACATTAAAATCCTTCTTCGGCTGGTACATGCACAACATAGGCCGCAGGTACTCTTCGCTACACCTCGCGCCTTCAACAAGCCCCTCCCACTCACTGCTCCGCCCCTTCACCGCAAACTCTCGCTGACGTTCTGTACTTGTTCTTCTGTGCACCATAGTACACTCACATGGCGTCGCCCTCTGACCAGTTCACGAATATAGCCAGAGGTGGGTGTATTTTAAAATAATAATAATAAAACTAAATATTTTTTATTATCTTAATCTTTTGTTTATAAAGAATGTACTTTTTTCATTCGTTTCCATTTCGTTCAGTGCCTAAGTCTTTTATTCTGATGCTGCCCCTGACAGCACCTGACCCATTTTGCAGCTTTAAAGATATCCGGAAAGGTCCGCAGCGGTTCTAATATCTACTATTTGTACTGAGTTGTTTCCCAGTTTCACCTTCAGAGAAGCCATCAGTCTGCAGAGAGACAGCGCATGCTCATGAGGGAATTATGCGGAAACCGAATGGAGTAAGCTGATGAAGTAACAATGAAAGATGTTTACAATACTACCGGTAGTGTGGCGTATGGGGTACTAAGAAGAAACTCGGAGACGTTAAGATTTGACTCTTCACCAGAATATTTGTTGGAAAGGCAGCAGAGAACAGCGGTAGCCTCTTACTGCTAGCCTTTCCAGTTAGCCACCTAGCCCTGTCCTTCAACATAAAAGACCCCGCTAACAGTACCCTGAATAAGAGTTCCTATTGAACTAAATAGCTTAATTTTAGCATGCTTGAAAAACCCAGAAAACATATTTGTTCTATTTGTAAATGTAGAAAGAACTCATTTCCACTTGTAAAAACAACAAAAGCAATTCTGTTTTAGATGTAAAGATTATCCTAAGATACTGTCTGTATGCTGTGTCTCCCATTCCAGGTCCTGCTTTCTTGACAGTTCTTCCTATTTGGGTTAAACACACCTAATATAAACTAAAATATGGTATAACACAGTTCTACTAAGACCAATAGGATAGATGATGAATTGGATTGTTTAACAAAAGCATATTGTAGAAAAAGAGCTGCATCGAACCAGATTCTTGAAATTTGCAGATTATGAAATTTTTTTTTTACAGTCCATCTGAAAGCTGCATCTGGTAGGCTCCAGCAAGACCCTACTCGTTGTTTTTGATCTGGTACTAATTTTTGTACATCTACAAAAGTTTTTTTTTTTTTCGTTTTGGCAGTTGCTTGTACTTCTACAATTAAGCCATTATTTAATTTAAGCAATACCTTTTTTGTTGAGGATGGTTTTAGCCTGCTCTACCCACCTCTGGCTATAGCAATCTGTTATTAAAAAATAGACATTGCTGTGTTGCTGTCTTGTATCTTGAATAGTGAAATACAAAAGACACATACAGAAAGACATTATATATTACATAACTGCACCTGTGGATTGTCAGCTGCAGATATGATCTTCCTCTATACAGTATTTAAGTTTCTTCTGAGTGCTCATGAAACACTAATGCCTTACACAAAGATATTTGTTTACATACTGTAGAAAGGAATCAACAGTGCTTAATATGTTCATAGTTCACATGAGTATAAAGTCTAAAAGTTTACAACCTGTTATTTACTGTTGTTTAAAACAGACATCAATTTCTTTGATTCATTTGTATTTGGTCTTAGTTTTGGTTTGAAGCGAGTAGCAATACTTTTTATTAGTGTTTTGGTCATTTCTTAGATGTGAAGCTCTTTAACTTGACAGGCACTGGATTGTGATGGATGTCTGCTACTACAGCACTGCAGGGCTGTAGGAATGATGGAGCAGTGTTGAGAACCGGTGCTGCTGTCTGTTTTATACAACAAGAAGGCAAAAAGTTCAACTAGCTCCTTCCTCCTCCTCAGCCTCTACCGTCTCTGCGGTCCCAGCATGACTTTGTTAATGAAGTTAACGATGGCAGTGGCCGGCTGTTCTGGGTCCAGCTCAGCAAAGAGGTGACACACATTCTCTGCCACACTGCCTGGTTTCTTAGCAACAAAGCCGAACACTCTATAAAGAGAGAGAGAACCACAAGCAAGGCGTTAAAACAAAATGCAGTAAATATGCACTGATGGAGAACATTAATTCATATTTATTCATATTTTAAGAACATTTATTAAATAAATAATTAAAGGGATACATTTACACTGACCAACCACTTCATTAAAATCACCCTTTTCCTCACTCTCCACTTAATCAGCTTCATATAGGTGGACTTTATAGTTACAGACTGTTGTCCATCTGCTTCTCTGCATACTTTGTTAGTCTGCCGTTTTCCATGGTCAGCACCCCCACAGAACCACCAGAGCAGGTGGGTGGTGGATCATTCTCAACACTGCAGTGAAACTGGTGTGTTGGTGGTGTGTTAGTGTGTGTTGTGCTGGTGTACGTGGATCAGACACAGCAGTGATGCTGGAGTGTTTAATCACTTCAGTGTCACAACTGGACTGACAACAGTCCACCAACCAAAACCATCCAGCCAACAGCATCCTGTGAGCAATGTCTTCTGACCACCGATTAAGGACTAGAGGATGCCCAAGACAAGCTCTGCTGCAGAAGAGCTATCTTCTCTGATTTAACACCTACAAGGTAGTGTTTGTGAAATTACAGATCCAATTAATTCAAAACAAGCTTATGTTACATCTTAATTTCCATATAGGACTTTATAGACTGATAATGGGAATGGGAAGCTGTATCAGTGCTTATATACTGTTTCCAAGAATTTTATTTTTATTTAAAGACCCAAAATGTTGATCTGCTGGCTTGATCAGATGCATTGTCCACCCTCTGACCTCTAACATTATTGTAATGCATATAAGATCTAACTAGTCTTTAATCTACTAAAACTTTGTAAAATCTGTACAGCCTTTTATTTTAACAGCACTGATATAAAATTAAATGTTGCTGTTAGACATTAAAATTTTATTTTAAAAATATTTAAATTTTAAAGTTTATTCTCCAATGGGATGCCCTGAAAAAACTAAGGAAATGCCAGTGGAACACCAGCTTTGCTTTTAGACGAACATTGGGCGAGCACTGCTTCACTATTCTCTTGCTTTCAGAGGAGGGGAAACACGAAAAACACTAAGAAATACTGAAATTCATGTAAATACATAAAAAATCTAGAAAATTATTTATGAACTTGTTATTTATGAAATTGTTGTACTAATAAAAAATGTCATAACCATTTAATGTCCAACATTATTTTAAAACATCAATTTATCAGTGTTTATATCAAGTATTTGGTATCAAGTAAGTGGTTGCAACAATATGTCAAGTAACAATTTAAATGAAAGAAAAAAGACTTTAAATGGGAAAGCAGTTGATTACAGGGATGTATTAAAAGAAAACCTTTTTGATGTGTAAACTTAATTAGAAAAAAGACAGCAGGGGTGAAAGGATGAAATTAGAGAACAACATGCAAAGCGCATAACCAGCTCATCATCAGCTCACTAATGCTGACGTCCCTCACAATCACCAGCAAACACAAACACACACTGAGCACTTACTTAGACGTTGTGCTGTCTGAGTTAGTCCACCTACGGCAGGAGGGGGAGACAGAGACAAAGACTCAGAAACAGACTCACTCACACGCACACATACACATAAAGCTGCAGGCAAGAACATAAACATGCACAATCTCTTTTGACAAGCATCTACTGCCTCTTCAGGCCCAGGAACTACAGGGCATTTATTAAAATACAGAAGAAACCATAAACAGTTCTGTGCAAGAGTCAGAGACCACTATTCTTTAATTACATTTTCATTCTGTATAAGTTATTTTTTAGGGGGTATTTCTAAAAGATTTGCATTCGCTTAAGGGAAGAGAAAACCTTAAAAAAAAACTAACTTGTGGAAAAATATAAGTGTTGAAAGACAGTGAAACTTCTAACAACTGTGATGGTAGTCCACTAAAACCGTTCCCATCACATAGTTGTTGAGGCTTCTGTATAATTTTCAGTTCCCTTAAGAAAAAATAACTTTTTTAATAAAAAATGAAAGTATCGTCTGACTTTAGCACAGCGCTGTATGTAGATTTGCAATTACAAATGAATCCCGTACTGTAGAAATAGACAGCCACCCACACGCACACACATACAGACACAAACACAGAGAGCAGGCTGCAGATTCATGCATCATTACTCCGTATGACATTTGATTGAATTTTAGTGGTACAAATCATCAGTGTGAGTCTCAGGCAAATCACAACACAATGCCAAAATAAGACTGCACCTTTTGAGTCATTCCATCAAAAAAGTGGCATTTGAATCGGCTATATTTGATGCTGTGTATAAGCAGGGGTTCATCAGTCGGTACTGATGCATTAATCAAATGGCACACGATCCAATGCATGTGTGTTCATTTTCCTTCTGCTCCAGCATTATCCACATGATTCCTGTCTGAACACTCCCGCACTGTAGGTGGCAGCATTTCACACAAAATCTTCTAACAAGCAAGTGCAAGTACAATTGTGGAATTGAAACAATGCTGGACAATGACTTGACATTGGCACTTATTATTGGAATGACTCAAACTTGTTTTAGAGTGATTAAGTTAAAAGCATGTAAATTGAATGAATGAATGAATGAATGATGAAAGAAGGAGGGATCAATTATATAGTGTCTTTGTTGTAATCAGCACAGTCTTTAGCATGTCCACTGTCCGCTGATAACAGTGCTGGTGACGATGTGATTAAGCTAATGTTACTTGTGTACAGTAGACAGCAAAGGGTGAGGAGTGTGTTGAGTAGAACCCCACCTCCTGTCCTGTGGGTCTACACTGCTGAAAGTCACACTGTTAACGGGGTAGTGCCTTCTGAAGAACACCCTGAAACACCACAAACAACTCCTTCAGTCACATATGATCACAGCAATAGGCTTTCAGTGACAAGAGACACAAGTATGCCACTTTGCCTAGGTTAGAGCCACCTAGAATGCAAAAGTAGCATCTCAAAAATGTGTGGGTCAAAGTGTATCACTTCTATGCACATTAAAGTGAAGTGTTTAGCAAACAACAGATTATAATAATACAGCCTGGCATTCAGCAAACAGTGTAATTAAACATGTATCTAACTGTTTCCAGATGGGTCATTCCACTCCAACTCACAAAGAGGCTGTCTACTTAGATCATAGATTTTGACTTGAACTGCTTACAGAATAAGCTGAAATGTAAACTAGAAATAAATCACTAAGAATTATTTTAGATTTGTATCAATAACTTCTCACAACAGGTTAATTTACAGGAGGACAATGGGTAGGAAACTAAACAGAAAGGATGAGGATGTAGGTAGAAAAGTAGCAAAAAGTGAGGAAAAAAATAAATGGAGGACCACCGTTACATTTCCTGAGCCATTATAGAGCAGCAAGATCTGCAAAATTTTTGGAGTTGGTGTGGACTGACTCAAATGTTTAGGGAAACACCTTAATATACATCAGCAGATCAACAGGTCTGATTCCTAAAGAATAGTGACTCTGTTCACTGGAGGTCACCTGCGCTGGCTGTCTGTCAGCGTGATGCCTTGCGCTGACACTTTGAAGTGGACAACAGTGGCTGAGGGGCGAGGGCTGCGGGTCACGGTGGCCCCCACTGCTTTAGCAATAGCCTGTGGTCCGGTCAGAGACTCTGTCTCCACTGAGTTCAGGTACAGCACATTACATGCTGAGGAAAGAGAAAAACAGTGAAAATAAGCAGAGTATAAAAGAGAACCGGGAAACAATAACAGAGAGAAGAAGAAGAACAACAGCAAAAACGAGCAAGTAGAACAGTAGAGAAACAAAGCAAACTGTACAGAGAAGAAGCAAACAAATAAGGACCAGAAAGAACAGACAGAAAAACAAAATGGCGAAACTGTAAATTGTAGAGGGATTAGAAAAGGGATTAAGAAGTTACATACAAAGAATGGCAAAGATAAAAAAAAAGAAAAGTAAAAATGAGTAAAGAAAAGGAGAACTGTTAAAAACACGAAAGACGTAAAAAGCAGGTTAAGTGGAGAGTGAAGAGAAAGTGTAAGCATTAAACGTGAGGACGGTGAAGCTGACCTGCTCCCTGTTTGAGTAAGTCTGCTGCAGTGCTCATGTTGCTGGCAGCCTGTACTTCCTGTGTCTCTCCTATAGGATCTGCAGGGGGCACATACAGAACACTAAGCTCTCCACATTATGTCCCTTTATAGAGGGTCAATTGCATTTGCAGCACTAAAACATGGCAGTGAATTCCACAACTAATATTAAACGCACCTTAACAGAAGTGCCAAACTGTTACTTTGAGGTCTGCTGAATTATAACCTAGTGCTGGTTCCCACTATCTTGAAATTCATGCTTTATATAGGTGATCTCAAGTTTCCAGCAGTGTCAAACAGTGACTACTACTGTAATAGCAAGGTCTTCAGCTTGGGTCATAAATATAAAAAAAATAGGAATAAAAAAGCTAATGGCAATGTGCGTGAACGTTTTTTTGCCGTTGTAGATCAAGCAAGGATATTTGAAGCTTGAGGAACATATCCCAGTTGCTTCTGTTTTTGTTTTTTAACAACTGACTGAAACCCAGCTTGCATTCACTGTCAGTGAGGTATCTGGGACTTCCAGAAGGCCTCAAGTGATGTGTGTTTCTTCTCCAGATTGGTTCTACCCACTGTAATTGAAAATGTGTCTGGTTATTGGTGTTTATTTCTAAATGCTAAAATTACTGCTAATAAGTGGAGATTAGCACTTTTAGTGATGTCATTAATGTTCACACTGCAAGTGAATCAGATTTGTTTCTCAGATCAGATCTTTTAAGATGACTGTCTGCACTGCTATTTACAAGTGATCAGATTGGATTTGTGTGTCCAGACATCACCAACCATCTGCAATGTAAGGACATAGGTGTCAGTGGACATTAGGCCGCAGTGTTGATGCAGATATCCAAAGTGGATACAGGAAATCCATCTCGCCCCATAGAATCCCAAATTTTTCTTTTCATAGTGCACACAGTAGAAATTCTCTGGCATAAACATGAATCTTTATCACTCTTCCTGAATCCCAGCATTAAAACAAATTGACTGGCCAGAGCACCCAAACTTTTATCCATACGTATTTAAAAGCGTACTACATATCTAGAGACATTAGGGTATTAATGTGGTCAGAGACATGTGTCCGATGTTTTGGGCATACAGTCTGCATTAAGCTAATTGGTGTATATGCACTTCCATTACTTACTGGTTACTTACATAAGCTTCTTAGCACCAGTACAAAACTAAAGATTCTAACTTCAGGCACCAAACATGTCTTGACGGATCGACTACATTTGGGGTAGGGAAAACAGTACAAGAAGTCAGATTTTTTTTTCCATACTGCCTTTTCAGTGTCTTGTAGTGAGTGTTTACCTTTGTCTGGGATGCGGAGTGCACAGGGCAAAGAGATGGGTGTGATGGAATGCTGATATACCAGCGCTGACAGGCTCCCTATTAGCAAGAAAACACACATACACACATTCACAGACAATTAACTTTTGTTTTCAGACACATACCCAGGCAAACATTAGCTGGCTAACTTGTATTACAAACACTTAAAGGAGAAAAAATGGATATAAAAACAGCAATCACATTTGTCATATCATTCAGTGTGATAAAATAGGTTCATGTACTTTAAATTGCACCCTTAAGCTCTAGGGAACATATTTCACTGTTTATGAGTCTGATTTTGATCATTTGGCCAGCTCTGCAGTGTGAATTCCTTGCATGCAGTAGACAGGCATATCCCTAGCCCAGATTTCTAAACAAGTACAAACTTCTGATTAATTCTCCATACATCATACATTACCATACTTTGAGAGCTTTTCCTGAACATGTCCCTAACATGTGTGGCAAACACGTATCTGGCATTTGAAAAAGAACCGAAGAACAGCTGAATCCATTCGGTCCATTTGAGTCACATTTTAAAGAACATCACTTACCAAAGTGGGGTTCATTTTGGCAGCCTTTGATCTTCACCCCTCTTGGCCCAGTCTCAATCAGGAAATGTCTGACCAGCTGCTCCAGAGGATCTCCACCTGCCCATAGAAGGCAGAAGACACTGAACAAAGCCTATGCAAACCAAGTGTTGTCCATATTAAACACCTGTACCCAAAAATAAAGCTATGGTTTATGCACAATTATACTGGTTAATTATATAATTTCCAGTGTATGTGAAATATCGAGAGATTCTTCAATCAAATCAGCTTAATTAAGCCATTAAGACATGATCTAAATCATTTCGTGTTGTTATATGTGAAAAGCTTGTTCTTGAGAAACATCCCAGTCAGAACTGTTCACAAACTGGATAGTTTTGAAATCAGGTTATGTAATAAATGTAAAGCATATATAACGTTTATTTATTCATGGTGAAGAGACACATGCAGGATCCTACAAAGTAAAATGGTCCACAAATGAACTTATTAAAAACCCAGTAGATTTCTAGGTTCACTGGTGGTTCTGACCCGTAATTTAAATAGCTGTATTAAAGTTTCTCTACAAAGGACTATTTCACATCAAACCACCAAGATGTTTACATCTCAACCAATTCCTGTGTAAATACATCCTCAGGCCTTCAGAATTATTTTATACACTTTTGTGACTTATTTTTATTAATTTTGGCATTTTATGTTGCAGCTAGTTAACTGAACAACAAGTAGTAAGGAGTTAAACAGACATGCTACCTCTTCAGGATAGACTACAACACAAAGTGCTATGAAATTAAAGCAACACGCTAACACATGTACCACAAGCATTTACAGGATCCAGAGGAACACCTCCAAAAAGTTGGTAAATGCCTAGGAACACACAAAACCATCCCTTTGTAATATATTTTGATACCTGAATTTGATACCTTTTAATGCCCCTTTTAATTCATGTCTTAGAGAAACCGTCTTTAAACTGTTTGAGTGACCAGCATATAAATTGTTAATGCTTTTTTACATATTAAAACAAATAGTTTTGCTGGAGCCTTGGATGAAAAGGTAGTTTATTAGTCCTGGCACTGAAACTGAGGTTTTGGCACATTAGCACAGATTTCACCCTCAGACTGTGTGTATGTAGGCGTCTCATTCCTGATTAACTCCATTCATCAACTGGACCTGGATTTGCTACGTCTTTATGGATTAGATCTAACCCTCACCTCCAAAGTCACACTCATTCTTTATTACACAGATACTGTGTGTGTTCATGTCATGTATTCAGGTTGGCCATGGGACAGTGAAGACTTTCATAACTGATGTAGGGGATCAGCATTAGGAGGCTAAAGCTAACCTGCAGCAGTTTAAACAGTACACTGGGCCAACAAAGCACACATACAATTACACTTTACATGTTGATCTCATGCGTTAAAAAACAAAAACCAATAAAAGGAATATAATAAATATTTTGCATAGAGATTTAATTCAGTAACCAATGTCATTTTCTGTCTCACAAAAATTTGTAGTCTGATCTACATCACAAATATTTTAGCTGAATACCCCAATAATTATAAATATGGTGATAATTAAGAACAAACTGAAGATGTTTTAGCTATTTTAAGTCAACATATAAAACACAGTAATAAATGTTAAAAACAACTCCAGTCCGGCTTTGGACAACTCAATGTTTGTGTGCTGATCACAAGAAGATGATTCAGTTTCTGGGTTTTGACAATATTTCGCAAGTTAGGACTCATATCAGCGGCTACTTCCATTTTAAAGCTTTTCATAAGTTTTGCAGCATTCTGTTTAATTAGTTCCATTATGCAAAGTGCTCCGGCGCATTTTAAAAAGCTAGCAAAGCTATGTTGGTATTGAAAACTCAGCATGCTGTATTGCATTCTCATACTAATCAGTGTTTCTTAGCAGTAGATGTTCACTCCTGCCTAAGGTTTAGCTCTGCTAAAGCACTTCAGGTGCAGCTTTAAGGGTTTCCTGTGCAGACACAGATGAGAGGGAGGATGTTCGAGAGAGGAAATGCCTGCTTTCCACAGCTAGACATGTCGTACCTTTGCTCCCATGGTTGTTGACACTGGGGGGTGGCGTGGCCACTTTGAGGGCCAGGCCGTAAGCCCCCTGGAATGAGTTGCTGTCCCGGATCAAGAATGCACCTGGCTCTTTTTCCTTCAGAGCAGCGATGGCTGTAGAGGGAGAAGAGAGGATAGGATACTAGGCAAAGGTCCATGTTTCAGATGGATGCTCTTAACAGATGGAACATTACTTAGCTGCCCTATGCATACTAAACTGCTACAGAGTGGAAATTATGAAAATGGTGCAATGCTTTTGCTCTGCTACAAGCCATCGTCAGACACTGGTTTTAACAAAGTTCATTTACATTTAGGCATAAAGTTAATCCTATAGTTGTAGTGTAAAAAATGGATACACCAACCAACAGGCTCTACCTAATAGACAATATAAGCAGCTGCTTAGTACCCTGTGGCTGCCCGGGGGCCCCTACCAACTTCTGGGATGTTACTGTGCCATTATGTTGTCCAAGTTGCTAAGTGGTTCATTATGTGTCAATAAAGAACATATACACAAAAAAGGAAAGGAGAAAGAGATTAAGCTTAAAGGTGAAGACATGTTTTGTTTTCTTGAGGCATTTACGTTGTGCTAATTGCTTAAACTTGCAGATGGCTAACAAGATGTAGTGTATCTGGGGTCTGAAGTAGGTTTAACTTAGACATGCTTTCTGACCAAGTTTTATCTTCACAAAGCATTCATCAAACATAACCAGCGTAGTAATAGTTAACAAATCGTAACCTATTAGAATCCCAAACAAGCGTCCAATCATCAGCAATACACACATTAGTCAGTTATAAATGTGTGTGTTGTAGTCTTTTTTATTGTTTAACCTCAAATGTTACAGTATATGAGTGCATGGGATTTGGGGAGGGAGGTGTTGGGGAGATAACTAATGCTATCATTTGGCAGATTTAGTTCATATAATTGTTATAGTTAAAAACAATTCAAAAGTGAAAGTATGAATTGCTTCCTTCATCCAACTGTTTCCTGCTTTGGGGGCATGTCACTGAAACCCACAGAGGTTAAGATGTTGAGTTACTTTTAGAAGTAAATTTAAAAAGGTAAATATTATGTTTTTATCAACCGTTACATCTATCACTTGGTGTGGGTCCCAGCGGCTGTCTGCTTGACTGTGGTTCCTGCTCCAGATTTGAACATTCTGTTTGGTTGCCAGTTTATTTGTATAAAATTAATCCAAATGAGATCAGAGGCAGGACGATCATCAGCATCAATACTGTGACATTCTAGCACGTTTGATATGTTCTGCTTTATGGTAATTGTGTAGTGTTAACAAAATTAAACATAGATACTTCAGACTTCATAATAGTCAAAAAAGTATCTATGTTGTTGATTTTCTTATTAAATTTTCTTGTTATGGTGATTTTTACTAGTTTTCTGGTGCTCTAATTATTAAATTTGAACAAATATTTATTGTAGCCTTGTAAAAAAAAAAAATTTCTTAAGAATTGCTTCAAGAAAATTTTGTGAGACACAAGCAATAACTCTAACTCACCTTGGTCTCGGGATATTCCGGGCTTGTACCAGAAACGCGAGCTGTCCTGCACAAACTTGACACTGACCCGGTTGCCCGCCTCGCCTTCCACGAGCTCCTCACTTTCCCCGCTGGCCACTGACACCTCTCCCACTGAAGGAGAGAATGTAACATGATGCTGGGCCGAGGGTGAGTGACTCATGGATGCTCTCAGGGTGCCAGATCTGCCATTGGGTGAGCCCGGCAAGGTGCCCTGGCGACGTTTCTCTGGAAGAGGAGGCTGGATGGTAGAAATGGGTGAGTAGGTACCTGGAGAAGCTCCAGGAGTGTAGCAACCTGACGAGACGGGAAAGGTGGGAGTGGAGTGACCATCAGAACTGCTATCTGTGCCTGGACATGGCTGCAGATGCCCTGCTGGAGGTGATGGTTCTGTGGCCAGCATTAGCTTCCTGCTGAGGGTGGCAAAGCCAGGCACTGGAGGTTCAGGTGAGTGAGGGATTTCCTGGCTACCCAGAGGCTGAGGAGAAGCGGGTCCGGAGGAAGTCGATCTGGGGCTCCCTGGTTCATGAGGAAGTGCCACTCCATTGCTCTGCATAAGAGGTGGAACAGACTCGACTGGGATTGAGGGGACACAATGTTGACTTTTCGGAGAGACGCAATGTGGTGCTAGCTGTGTAGGAATCTGTGTCTCTTTTTGGACTGGCTGTAAAGGTGCTGGAGTTGCTTCCTCAACTAGAAGAGATGGAGTAACACTGGGCTGGCTGATGCTCTGTGGCTGGCTGCCTTGTGTAGGGGAGGCTGGGGCAGAGTGGACTGAAGGTGCAGAGGCTTGCTGGTGTGAGCTGGCTGTAGGGGTCACTGGTGCAGAGTGAGTTGACAGCTGCCTAGAAGGGGAGGCATGTGCCTGAGGATTGGAACCACAGGGTTTAGAAGGTTCTGAGGATGTGCTGTCTACTTGATGAGTTTCTTGTCCAGAGCTAGGAGTCTGCTGGACTGCTGGATATGGCTTGTCCTGGGCAAGGTGAGTGGTGCTATCCGTGCTGACCTCTGATGATCGGGCCTCCTGCTTCTGGATGCTTGGACTAGGGCTGCAATCATAGGTCAGGTTAAATCAGTGAGGGGAAGGCAAATGGCTTTTTACACCCAATGATTCTTATTGGTGTGAGATCTTATACAGTTGTAGAAGTTTGAACACACCTGGTCAAATTACATTTTGTTGCCTTTGAATGTGAAAATAAGTTAGCACATACTTTACAAAGAACACATAAATATATATACCTGGCACGTTTCTGCAAACTGTAGTGCACAAGTTATACATACTTGCATTTAACCTGAATTTTATCATTTTATCAGAAAGCAAACAGTCACTGAGAATTAGAATTTGAAGCAGTATGCTCCCTAAAGAGGATGCGTTCATTTATTTTCACTTAGTAAGACTTTTTGACAGACATATGTTTGGAAAAAAAAATTTGCAACTAAGGGTATTAATGTTAACGGTCGTGGACAGGCCAGGGGAGGTGGGTTTGGTAGCGTTGTGTGGTAGTGGTGGTAGGTTTAAGAATGGGAGAACTACATACTTAGCTACACACACAGGGTCAAAAAGGAGAAATGGATTTAAAACAACCAAAGAGAAAATCTAAAGGACAAATATTTAGAAATTTTTTGAAATATTTTAGAGATTTTTTGGATCCATCAAGGAGCAAAGCACACTGTTAACATCAGTGAGGCGTTTTAGTGGTAAAGAAAATTCAGAGAGGCAAACAAGCAGCTGTCAGCTTACTTATTAGCCAACTTCTTATTTGAAGGTTCCCATTCCACCTGGTTCTGCAGTTGAATGCAGTGTCGAGGTCAAAATCATAACTATATCACTAATAAAACCTGAAGTATATTATTGCAAATGCAGTTCCTTTTCTGGTGTATACCAGCTGTGTGAATGCGTAGAGCTGTAATTAATTCTGTTTAGAAGCTTTGAGGGTTAGCATGTTAGCATCAAGGCGCTACAGTTTGCTTAACCCACACTGCACTAGCTTCATGACCTATAGCTTTGGCAGAGGCTGAAAATTAAAATAGGGTTCAGAACGACAAAAGTGATTTTATTTCAGCACAAAATTATCTGTAAAGCAAAATTACTATAAATGAGGTTTCTTTCTGCTTGACAGGTATATAACAAAAACGTACTTTTTGTGGTATTGTTTAAGTTGGGAGGGGTGGAGCTTCTGAGGCAGCATTGAAAGAAGTGATGAATTTGTTTTGCTGTTGAGTTCAAATTTCAACAGTCGTTCTCAAGAATCACCGACTAATGAAATAAAGTAACACATTTTTAATAATTCAGGCTCAAAAGGTAATAGTCTACTCACCTCTCTTGTGTGCTCAGTGGACTGCTGGTGTGGACTGGAGTGGGCGGCCCGGACATGTCAGAGGGTGTGGAGCATGCACCATGTGCATCTCGATGCATTCTCCTCAGGGAACCATGGGTAATATGATCTCGCCAACCTATGTTCTCAACTGGAACACCAGGGCCATCTGACAGAAAAGCATAACTTTGAGACTGAGATTCTAAAAACAGCTCTCAGAGGAAGTTTGATTATACTCTGGCGACAGACTATGGTCATATCAAGTTACACTGGGTCCTTTTAACCTTGAAGTAATACACAATGTCCTTCTTAATCCTAATGCAGATGAACAGACAAGAACCACATGGATATCTGAAGGCTGCTTCTTTAGTTTTATACTGGAGCTAGGAGTGTAATGTATACTAGCATTTAATGGAAGCTTATATTCTGAAAATTAACATCCTGCAAACTGCATGCACTTAAGTTGTTAAGTGATCTCAAATAGAGCTGGGCAGTAAATTGACTTCAAGGTATATCGATATTGATATACTAATTTTTATACCAGATATAGAACAAGACAACATTGTGTATATCAATACATTTTATGTATTACAATTCATGTCCTATTTCTTCTGTAAAGCAGTGTGGGTGCATTTCTCCTCTCTGATACTCTCTGCGTTCTAATGAAGGAAGAAACAGTGCCACTTTCGAAGACCTGAGGCCACATTACTGACACTTTAATGCCAAGTTAGGTGAAAACTTCACAAATTCTTATTACAGAAGCAAACCTTATCTTATAACAGCACCTTCAATCCTGAAGTACTCGATAATAGGTTGCTATCTTACATTGGCTACCAATCAACACCTATACACGCAGAGTTGAAACACAAACACATAATCAAAATAATGTTAACATCTAAGTTACAGTTGCCGTTATTTAAGAAAAATGGTCAAAACAAAACTAAAGTCCATTAAACTGAAAATTAAGAATATTGTCACCGTGCACACTTTTATCAGTGTCGCCACTTCTCACTTTTAGTTTCTATTTAATCACCAGACACTGTATTAGCCACACTTTACTTCTCTTAATAAAAAGTCACACATTCAGCTCTGTCTCCTCATTATTTACCACCATCACTGTAATATTTAACCTGAAGTAACATTAACACACTGAGATAACTGGAGAAGATGGTGGAAATATGCTTAATGTAGAGAAAGTGTAAAGGCATAGCAAATCCTGTAGCAACAACAGAGCAAAAAGGCGTTAAAAAGCTGACAAGATACCAGCTGCTCAGTCAGATCTACTTATTTCTATCATTTTTCATCTACATGTTTAAGAAAACCCTGTCACTGCCATTTATTTTGACCACATGGAGCTTTGACATTTTCACAACTGAAAATGGAAATATGGTAATATACTGAATATTGCCTTTTACCCTAAAAACATTTATTTGTAGTGGGTTAAAAACACATTACCTAGGTGTCCTGCTCTTCAGTAAACTTTCAATTAATGTATCATTAAATATTAGTTTGGAATACCTGCAAAATCTACTCATCTCTCCTTTTATTTACCATCAATGGTATGATTTTTATCATTATTGTGTATATTTTTTGGTTATGCTACTTTTCACACAGGCAGCAATCCATGTCATAAACCACATGAGCAGGTGTATTTGGTGTAATATGGGAAGGGCAAAATTGTGTAAGCTGGATTTTTTACTTTAACAACAACTTGTTCAACAACTCCTGTGCAACGACAACTGTGCAGACAACAGAGGAGCTCTATCTATCATTTTTGTAGTTAAGGAACTGAGTTTCTGACCTGGATGTGTATTGGATGGATAGTGTTGAGGATGGGGCTCTGTATGAACATCAGGGGGGCCGCTGGCATGGTGCGCCGGGCTGTAGCATGACGAGTAATTTGATGGAAGAGGTGAGGTTGAGTCAGACTGGTATCCTGAGGCATATCCTCGGCTCTCTGAAGGTGAGGGCTGGTAGGGTGCGCAGGGGCAGGCCTGGTGAGGTGTCTGGTAGCCGCTGGAGCTGCTGCTGTACTTTATGTCCAGGTGGGCATGTGAGTGTGACCTAGAGGGCTCGGGGTATGCTGGGTGGCCGGATGGAAGTGGGTCAAAGGCGAAGGTGGGCACCTCATGACCTGGAGGTCCATAGGGTGACACAGTGGCTCTTCTATGCCAGTACTCTGCCTCTCGCTCTCTCTCCCATTGAAGCTCAGCCTCTCTTTCCCTGTCCCAGTGAAGGGATGCTTCTCGACCTCGCCTTAACCCCGCCTCCCAGTGTAGCTCTGCCCCTCTTGGAATGTCAGACTCCCTGGTTCGCCTTAAGCCGCCTTCTCGGGGAAGCTCTTCCCTCTCCCAATGTAGGCTCTCCCCTCTGTCTAGACGCAAGGCATGGAATTCCTCACGTCTAAGGCAGCAGTCCCGGCATGGGCAGCCAGGAGGGGGCAGACTGTCCATCAGCATCACGTCGTGATATGAACCACTTGGTTTTGAGTGGTGTGGATGGCTATGATTGTGGTGGGACTGGGGGTAGGGGATGTATTCGTCCGCCCTGCATAGCAGTCGGCTACCAGAGGAGAGGCTATGAGGTCCGAGGTCCTGGGACGGATATGGGCACAGGTGCCTAGACGCTCCCTCAGAGCATGTTCGATGCAGATAGTGCTGAGGCCCTTGCTGCCGGTCCCACAGGAGGTCTGGAGGTGGAAGGGACTGATGCGGGTGGGCACTGTGGTGCTGGCACAACCCTAGCAGAGGTGGCATTGGAGAAGGTGCCCCTGTGTGACCATTGGTTGCAGCAGTGGAGCGATCCAGGCAGTATCCATTAGGTAAGTGGTGTAGGCGGTCACAGCCAGGCTCAGCACAGTGCTGCGATCTGTAGCCCACCCGACATGAACAGGAACGAGCTAAACGCAGAGATCCTGTTCGTTCAGGGGGCAAGGAGTCGCCATCATCCAAAATAGCTGTTTCTCTATCGTGATCTCTCATGCCTCTCTCACTCTCGATGCCTCCCAGCAGGCGCTCCAGGTCTTCCCGCTCTTGCTGAGTTGGGGGTGGTCTGGGTGGGTCCTCCAGTCGTTCAGGTGGTACTGAAGAGTGTCCGGAGTCAGTGCTGACAGACAGGAGCTGACTGGGCCTCTCTTCGGCTGTCCGCCCAGGGCTGCCATTGGAAGAAGGAAGGGATGAGGAACCTGCAGCACGCCGCTTCTTCACCTGAGCATACAGGCTGCCATCCAGAGGTCCTCGGGTGTGTGCAATATCTGAATAAAAAGAAGATGATGATTACATTGACTGCTTTAAAAGGCTAAATATTACAACTTTGAACTGCTTATAATTCTGTTTTTAATTATAAGACCTATTACTCAGTTGCTTGTTACAATGTAAAGAGCAGCAGGTATTTTTAAATTAAGTTAAAAAATTAAAATAAAACAGAGCAAAGCAAAGCAACACTTTTACTGCACACTGTAAATAGTAAAGTATGGATACGGACCCCGTGCAGTATAGGGGGTTCAAACAGGCCTCTTCCAGACAAAATAAATCGTAGAAGGTGTCTAAAATGACTACATTACAGGATTCCATACCCTCTAGGCTGTCCTGATGCCTCTGGTTAAAGTTTTCATAGGAATCCCAGCGCACCACTGGATCAGATGTGTTATAGTCAACCGTGACCGCTGGATCATTCCGCTGGTATTCTCGCCCTATAACACATATAAACTCACTTTCAAGGCTGATAGCAGTATGGTCAAATATAAAGTTAAATGACACATTTAGACAAGTAAACAAATGACACTGTACAAAGTTGCACACAAATACAGTGCAAATGAAAAAACAAAACAGATTTCTGAAAAATCTATAAATATCAATGATCAATATACCTTTGATTTTCTCTGGTCCAGAAGAGAAGACAAATTCCACAGTGGCATCAGGAGGAAATCTGTCATCTACAGAGAACAATGGAAGAAAATTATGTCAGTGTAAAGAGTGTAGATTGGCTACATGGTCTATTATATAAGACCTAATCTCCAGTCAATTCAGCATTTTGTTACACTATAAATTGTCAAACACTGGTCTCATGTTAGAGGAATGATAAAAGCTGAGGAATTTTCCCAGAGTTTTACATGCAGTCATGTCATTCCCTTGCTCTGTTAGAAAGTCAACAGAGAAGCTAGAGTGCATGTCATCTCAATTAGCCAGCTGTATTAGGCAGGTGTTATCCAGTGGGACTAGGCTTGGCTCCAATGGATTATGGACTGATATCAAAACAGCTACAAAGTGTCATGTGGTTGAAATGGATCTCGACTGGGGATCTCATAGAAGACTCATACTGAACATTTGTGACAGGTTTTACCATTCTCTCAGACAAAGTGTTACAGTTACAGGTTGTTCCAGCATAATGGTTTACTGCTGTAGACAGACTGTTAGCTTCACTGTTGCGCACCTGAACAAGCTTCATCAAGCTCTCCTTTCCCAAACCACAGCTGTGCTCCGTGGATTGTGCAAGTGTGGAACTGTAGCCGAAACACTGTGTCTCTCTCAGCAGCCTGTACTCGTCTGTGATAGCACTTCACCTACAGAGAGAGAGAGAGAGAGAGAGAGAGAGAGAGAGAGAGAGAGAGAATGTTAGACACATCTCTATTGAGGCAATATACTCAAACTCGCTACAACGCTCATCACCACAGCTGCAGAAATTCAAAAAAATAATGTTTCTCTGTCTTTCTTTAACAGTTATAAAGGAATTAAGCATTATAACAAGAAAGAGACTAAGGTACAAAAAACAGAAAAACGGAGAAGAAGCAATAAGAGAGTGAGACAGAGAAAGAGATAGAGACAGAGAAAGTGATAAAGGCAGAGCGAGTAAGTGAGTAAGAGAGATTGTTTAAAAAAGAACAACGTTTTTTGGCAAAACAAAACAGAAATAATGGTGTGAACACATTAACCTGCCCCTGTGCTTCTTCTGACTGTAGGAATGCAGCTGAACTCTGCATGTTCCTAGCATAGGTTTCTACATACTTTCAGCATACCTGGCTTTAATTTGTCTAATTAAAAGCCTTCATGTGTTGTAACTCATGGTTGGTGGTGAACCTGTTAGGTTGAATGTTATATTGCTCTAACATTTAGTCAGACATCTGTACATTTTAAATACATCCTGAAATTCATTTGTAGAGCAATCTTCCCAACCCTGTCTAAATCAATTTTGGCCACAAATGAGGTTATTAGAGAAACGGAATTGTACAGAAAGAGAACAAAAGGACCTACAGGTCAAGTATGTGCATATGCCTACAACAGGGTTAAACAGAGCATGTTCAAATGACAGCCTTCCGTACCATAATGTCACCTTTCAGCAGCAGAGCAGGCTCAATGGTCACACACAGCTTCCTGCCCGTTGAGCCCTGCAAATCACTGCAGAACACAAACACATATAAATTCATATAGTCACTTTTATGCCTTCTTTGTAAACACCAGTGACCATTTGGATTGTGTTAACATTTCATAAAGAGTGGAGCAATAAAAATGGTCAAAAATGACCCCCAGGGATGTCAGTCCCTGCAACAAAAAAAAATGCCAAAGTCATATACTGTATGCCCAGTTTTAGTGAGGCTGAGCACTGATGTTGGTTCTGGATCACAAACACCACTCTAACTTATCACAAATATACTGAACACAGTTCCACTGGTCCACATCCCAATGCTGACAGGCTTTATGTTGCTCTAGTTTACACTGGCATTAGGCAAGTGATGAGACCTTTATGTCTTATGTGCAGGTCCTCCAGAGCACAGAGGTCCTGAAACTGCGTGTCATTCTATAGTTGACTTCTTGTGATTTGTGGGTCTAAGTTTGAATTCTCTATGATGTCGAAATTAGTTAATGATCATACATTGTGATTAAAAAAAATGGCTGTGTCTGGCTTTTTTGGACATACAGCGTAGCTTCATTTGAACAGATTTCTACTCACTATATGCCCGAGGTGTAGACCAGCTGCATGGACTGATAGATCTTCAGAAAGGGAAAATAGCCTGCAGAGAGATAGACATTAAGAGAGAAAAAATGAGAGACACATACATAGAGAGAGTGAAATGAGGGAGGAATTTGCTAACTCTGCTAAATCTCTCTCCTCCGCTGCAAAATATTTAAAACAAACATACTCTGTTTGTGTGTTCTGTAGGTGTTTTCTGTGGGGAGTGACCACTGAAAGGCCGGAGTTAACTCTTATACACAGTGAAACTTAACACACCATTTTTAAAACGCTGATGATTACTTTACTAATAGCAAAAATATTAAGTTCTCTACCCCACTCACCTCCATCAGCCTGAAACTTGGGAATGGTAGGAATAAGGACCTGATGGAGGAAGAGAGGACTGCTGTTCATCTTTATGGCCCCAGACAGAAGCCCGCCAAAGTAGTAAATATACCTGCAAAAAGAGAGAGGGAGAAAGAGGCAGACAGAGAGAGATAAACAAAAGAATGCCAAGAATGTACAGAGGGTATAAAGTACATGTCAAAACAAACAGTAAAAATAAAAGACGAAGAAAGAGCAGAACAGACAAATACTACAATCAGCTAGCACCGACAATAAAAGAAAGGAAAACATCTGGTTTGGGATAATAAGAAATCAATAAATCAGGACAAAATGATTGATAAATAACAATATTTTAAAGTTGAGTGTGCAAAATACCCCCGCGTATTCTGGCTGCTCACTCAACACAGAGGCGCTGATGTTTTAGTGAAGTTTTAATAGCAAGGAAATGTTTGGTCAAACAATTCTTCTGCTGGAAACGCGCTTTTCTAGTTGTCTATGTGGTTTTCCGTATACTAACTGAGAGCTTACACATCTCCTGTTCTGTCCGTTTTTGAGTAACAATTTACTTTTTACAACAAACATTTGGGAACACTGGGCATGTTCTCAGATTTATAAATATGCTATGACATATTATATTGTAGGGTTATCCCAAGTACAGTTACAGTAGGCTATAAAAGACCAGCTGGGTGAACAGATAGGCAGACTACATTTGACTACAGCTGCGACTGTAGTTAGTCAAGAAAGCTAAACAATTGTGGGTTAAGCAGCTAAACACCAACCGCATTACATCATTTCTTTTTTATTTGAAAACATTAAAAGTGTTCAAAGATGTTAAAAAGGGGGTTCCAGTTCTCTCAGGACCCCCTGTATTTTGCACCTTGTCTAGGACACTTTCCATTTGCACCAAAGAGGAAGAAGAATCATAAACAAAACATACACATTAACAGTGTTTGCTATGTTTAATGGTCAGGTCTCCAAGCTAATGTACAGTCTTAGTTGATGATGTTACTTAGCAAAACAGGCTGTTAAATAAAGTGATAACATTATTGATAATACTTATTATTATTATTATTATTATTATTATTATTATTATTATTATTATTAATAATAATAATAATAATAATAATAATAATAATAATAATATTATTATTATTGTTATTACTACACTTACTCATGTAAAGTGGTATAGAGTGATTAACTAATACAAAGAGCACACTGGAGTTTTGAGCGTGTTGTCACATCCAACAGTTTCATTTGTATGATCTCAAGAAAGCCCTCAGTCAACAAAAATTGAAAATGCAAAACTACAGAACTGATGCTGTTTCACTCTGTTGCACAGAGGCTCACAGCATAGCTCACTGTAAAACCAGTGCTTTGTATCATAGAATGAAGCTAATATAAAAGGAATGTTCATATAAAAGGAAAGAAAAATGATTCAGTCAATCCAAATTACACATAAGCACTGTTAAAACGACATGTGGACGCAGCCCTAAAAAAACACACCTGTTCTGCGAGGGCTGCAGAGAAGATGACACTTTATCCTCACAGAACTTCCTCATTGCCAGAGTGCTGAGGGCCTGGTCTGCCCTGCATATGAACAAATCAAACACATAACTTAATAATCAGACATATTAATCATTAATCACACAATCACTTTGTTGTTGCTCTTGTACACATTCAAGAAATGATTAAAATTAGCAATATATTATGATTATTTCCACCTTTTACAGAGGAATAAAAATGCACCTTCATGACAGCTGTTACTCTTTTCAAAAACTCATATTCAAATCTGTCATAAATGTATAAACAGAATTTTCAGTTATTTGCAGACACGCATAGATATGTGGTGTCTCTAATGCCATTTACATGAACAACTGCTGTGGTGTAGGTTTTTGAGACTCAGTGGCCTGTGCATATATAGTTGGGAAAATTAAGTATTTGTTACACTGTCGATTTTGCAAGCTTTCCCACTTACAAAGAATGGAGAGGTCTGTTATTTTTTTATTATAGGTACACTTCAACTGTGAGAGACAGATTCTAAGAAAAAAATCCAGAATATCCCTTTGTATGATTTTAATTAATTAATTAGCATTTTATTGCATGAAATCATTTGATCGACAACCAAGCAGCAAGAATTCTGGCCCTCACAGACCTGTTAGTGTTTCTTTAAGAAGCCCTCCTATTCTGCACTCATTACCTGTAATAACTGCACCTGTTTGAACTTGTTAGTTGTATAAAAGACACCTGTCCACACACTCAACCAATCACACTCCAACCTCTCCACCATGGCCAAAACCAAAGAGCTGTCTAAGGATGCCAGGGACAAAATTGTAGACCTGCACAAGACTGTGATGGGCTACAGGACAATAGGCAAGCAGGTTGGTGAGAAGGCAACAACTCTTGATGCAATTATTAGATAAAGGAAGAAACACAAGATGACCGTCAATCTTCCTGGGGCTCCATACAAGATCTTGCCTCGTGGAGTAAGGATGATTCTGAGAAAGATCAGGAATCAGCCCAGAACTACACGGGAGGACGACACTGGTCAATGACCTGAAGAGAGTTCGGACCACAGTCTCAAAGAGAACCAATAGTAATGCACTACTACATCATGGTTTAAAATCCTGCAGGGTGCGCAAGGCCAGTAACCATCTGGATGATCCAACCGCGAAACATGGGGGTGAAAACATCATACTTTGGACCCCCAAAGGGGACAGGACGACTGCACAGTATTGAAGGGCGGATGGATGGGGTCATGTATCGCGAGATTTTGGCCAACAACCTCCTTCCTTTAGTAAGAGCACTGAAAATGGGTTGTGGCTGGGTCTTCCAGCATGACAATGTCCTGAAACACACAGCCAAGTGGCTTCATAAGAAGCATCCTGGAGTGGTCTAGCCAGTCTCCATAACAGAACCCTTTGGAGGGAGCTAAAACTCAATGTTGCCCAGTGACAGCCCTAAAATCCTGAAAGATCTGGAGAAGATCTGTATGGAGGAGTGGTTCAAAATCCCTGCAACTTGTGTGCTAAGAACTACAGGAAACATCTGACCTCTGTAAATATTAAGTTGTAAATATTAATTATTGTATCAAATATTTATTTCATGCAATAAAATGCAAATTAATTATTTAAAAATCATACAATGTGATATTCTGTTTTTTTTTCTTAGATTCTGTCTCTCACAGCTGAAGTGTACCTACGATAAAAACGACAGACCTCTCCATTCTTTGTAGGCAGGAAAACTTGCAAAATCGGGAGGGTATCAAATACTTATTATCCCCACAGTATTTACTCCGTTGCATATTACCAATGTTTAAAACCAAAATATGAAATTTGGTTGCATACAAGTATATACGTATATAAGTATGACTCAATGTGCTACTGCCATGTAATTTACAGCTTTATTACGTGTCTATTTGTAATCATTTTGGATACAATGGAAAGAAACCTTTCACACTTTATTAGTAGGACTCTGTAAATATCATAAATTGGTTAAAGCTAAAAAACAAAACTGTAATGAGCTTATACAAGTGTATTATAAAGTGCATCACGTTTATCTTATTTCAAAAGCGGACATCAAATCCTGAGAAAGATAGCGGGAATGTAAACAGATACCTAAAGTATATAAGTCACTTTTACATCTTCTACAGGCTTTAAATGTTTTGGTTTAATCTTTAATATTTGCAAAACTTCTCAATACAAACTGTTCAACTGACTCACCCTGCCGATATCTTGCTGTAGTGCATGTAGGCTGCAATGATGACTCCCGTCTTTCCTTTATTTCCCTTTAAAAAAGATTCCAGTGTTTAATATGTACTTGACAGACATAAAGAATTGAGTTTAATTACTAAAATTTTATGTTTTTAAGTTACCTCATTATCTTTAGATACTGTACAAATATACATCAAAGCTTAACCTTTATTCTAGCACTTAATCAAATAAAAAAATACTTTTATCAAATAAAATACAAGATCTGGTGTTAACATGCAAACTAGCTCTATTTCATCTTTTCTCCTGATCTCTCTGAGAGAGGGCTAAGGTATGAGGGGTAATGTTATCCACACTGGCTGCACACCGGGTGGTCTATGGCTTCTTGCCCTTTGTCTCTGAAGCCACGTGAACCTGAGCGACCCCTCTAAAGACACTTGTGACCCATTACCTTGCAGTGCAGGACCACCACATGGTGGGGGTCAGAGTTCAGCCAGGTCTCCATGGCTTTACACATGGCACAGATTTTATCCAGTGGGGGTGCATGTTGGTCTGGCCAGCCAAAGTCGTGGACCTGAGAAATGGAAAGAGAGGGAGAGAGAAAGAGAGAGAAAGAGAAAGAAAGAGAGAGAGAGAGAGAGACAGATTGAGAGGGAGAGATAGACAGCAATGTCTGGGAGCATTAAACTGTAAATGTATGTGGGATCAAAATCACAACAGTGACAGACTGCCTACCTTGCGATTAAGTCGTGTGATGTCATGCCTTCTCTCCGACAGATTAAACAACTGCATATGATAAATAAACAGATGAAGAATCAAAAACAGAGCCAAAGGAGACAACTTTGTTGACATTTGTGAATGAAATGGAGCTGCTGTTGTTCATCCTCTGTGTATCATTACTGAACAGGTTTGTTTGCCTGCTGCAGCTGAAAACTAACTGCACTCGAGTGCGTCACACGATTTTGAATCAGAAACAACTAATTCTAAAGGACTGAATCTTTGAAAATATCTGGAACAGCTACTTTTAACAGATACAGGACTGCACCAGAGCTGCTCTAAACGCTGAGCTGTAAAAGCAGAGCTACTGACCAGAAACTTGTCCTGGTGTTTGGACTTGAGCATGGAGGCCACCTCTTTAAGGTTGAGGCGATAGCGCTGCTCCTCCAGCAGAGGGGGGAAGAAGACGGAGATGATGCGTTCAGTGATATAGGTGAGGTCAAAATCATACTGACGCTCCATCACTCTGTCCATCACACGATCGACACTGAAACTCCTGAGAGAAACAACAGAAGAGAGACAGAGAGAGAAAGAGAGAAAATTTTACCGGGGCAGAGAGAAGTTTTAAGGTGCATGAAGAAAGAAAGGCTGGGATGCAGTCTGAGGAAGAACTGAGAGAATCCTGTGTGTTACTAACAGTCAGGTGGTAAATCTCAGGTAGATTTCAGCAGGATTTGATAAGAAGCAGTGGAGCTTCAGCAGGATTTGAGCAAGTGCTCCGACACATAGTTGAGCAATGACTCCGTCTTCCCAGTGCACTAATCCTCACTCAAAGCCGGCAGAGATCAACCTGGCAAGCTTTCATTTCAGCCCACAGATAAAACCCCAAATTTATGATCAAATAAAAATATGCTGGGATTTGGTCATTAATCCAGGAGGTTTGCAGAGAGTAACTGATGAAGGCTGCAGCATGCAGGTTTACTGCTGAGGCACAGATAACATCTCACTGCTGTGGTTCAGTCTGAGGGCTCAGCAAGATCACTGCGGAAGACATACCTGGGTAGGGTGCTCCTTTGTTTGGTGTACGTCAGAGACTTGGTTGACCCCTGGTAAGAGGAACAACACAGATTATGAATGTACACGTTATCACATATACATGTTTGTAATGCAGTCTTTGCACTGACTTCTATATTACTGTAGCTGTTAGAGCTCCTAGATAACTTGATCACATGTAGTTACTAAGGTTAAAGAGACTTTGTTGCAGGACTGCGGCAGGAGAAAACCTGCCCTTATTTTGACTGGTACGAAGAAGCCTCATATAAGCTTCTTCCAGCCTAGCTCTTCACATATCCTCCATTTTTCTTGTATTTTATTGTTTCTCTGAGGTCCACTTGTACACTAACATGTGTAACAATAGTGGTCATGAGTTTATGTAAAAAGTCATTAATTATTATATTCTTTTCCACCCACTTTTAAGTTAACGGTGGCAAAAAGACTGCTTATGTGTCTTTAAAACTGACATTTTATTTAAATAAGCTCTGTTCTGATTGGCTTTCAAAAAGCCTACTAGGCTGAAACACTCCTTATACCTTCAGGGTGAATGGGTGGGGATAAAGGTGTAAATTGGGAGATATATGTCAAATGAGCTGCACAAAAAGAGAGAGGTCAAAATCTTAGTTTCCATATATGGACTGTGTAATGGATTGTGTTTATATCCTAGACAATATTCTTTCATTTAAAAAGAAAAAAATTCCAAGATACAGGCCCTTTCATCAAAATGACCAACTCTTCATAAAAAATTATTGAAACATGTCCATGAACTCAATATTTTAAAGCGACCAGATTAATTAAGCATTTAGTGGTAAAGGTTCTGTGTTAAAATGGAATTTTCTCTACAACATTTCACATTTTTAAGTAATTGGGGGATGTTGGGTACACAGATAGTCCCACATGCAAGGATGCTTTTATCCATCAGTCATGCATTCCCTCCAGTGAGTCAGTGTTAAACACTCATTAAACAGGCTGCACATGCAGATCCCATCAGTGACGCTGGTTTAGCGGTACTTTAGACTCTGACTGGTACATTTCATGAATCCTGAATGTCTTCTATAAATCTGCAAAACTTCAACTTTTAAACAACATGACAATTCAAATTTATCCTAAGGACTTTTATCACAATGTGCTTTCTGAGAAGGGATATCATTGTTAAAGAACACTGACTGATCACATAGAGAGCTTGACTAGTCCTGTTCAACTGCATTAGTATTAGTTGTCAGTGCAACATTCAGTAAAGTGGCAGTACTTTTTTCTCTCCTCCATCTAAAACAAACCTAAGAAAAACACAGTTTTGTAATGCTTATTGTATACTGTGATGTCACCCCACCCTTTTCCTACTGGAAAGTTTTAAAAGCTTAGAAGCTGTGAAAGATTAGAATGTGTGAAAGAGATAATGTCATGTGAACTCCTATGAAAGCAAATGACACATGGCCTCCCAAGCTGTACTCCTACATTTTCAATCACTTATTTTACCATTTGCAAAGAAAGTATACAAGTAATAGGACATGTCTAACTGGTCAGATTTTTAAACATGCGATAACTGTGATAATGTCCACTTAACTCACATTGTTCTCTGTTATGTCTGGTCTCGTTGTTGTCTAGTTTTATTTGTCTTAGGATATTAGAGTGATAGAGCAGCACAGCCTTGAGTGGCTTACTGCTTTTACAGAACAGAGAAACTCTGCCACATTAAAACTGAATATAACGTGATAACGTGTGCACTAATATGTGTATACTTTATATAATGACTTTAAATGTTCCTCAGACAGAGAATGAGAGAAAAAGGAAACTGTGTGTGTGCGTGTGTGAGAGAGAGACAGAGAGAGAGAGGAGAGAGAGAGAGAGAGAGAGAGAGAGAGAGAGAGAGAGAGAGACAGACAGACAGCTACAGATTTGAGAGAAATAAAGAGTGGAGATGAAACAGATGTAGATAGAGATAAAGTGCAAGAGGGAGAGTGATATAAAAGGAATGTGGAAAGAGAATGAGCAAAGCAAGGAAGAAAAAAGAACAAGAAAGAAAGACAAAATGAGAGGTTGGGTAAAAAAAGATTGTGTGTGAGAGAGTTGCAAAGAGAAAGACAATGAAAGCAAAGCTAGGAAGAATGAAAAAAAGGAGAAAGGAATAAGTACCAAGAAAGTGGTTTTTAATGCAAAAAGAAAGAGCAAATAAGAGAAGGAAAAATCTTTACAGTAGAGAAATAGGGAGATAAATACAGATGTACAGTTGGGAAGAGAGAGAGAGTGAGAAGTCAGAATGAAGGTGAGAGAGTCAAAAAAGAAAGCCAGGGAAAATCAGGAGGGTAGTACAGAACATCAATGAGAGAGTGAGAGACACAAAGAGAGACTAAAACGTATGTAGAGAGAGATGGAGAGAGTAAGAGCGGGTGAGACAAGGAGCAAGAGACTGAAAGAAAGACAGCCTATGAGGGAGTGATAAAATAGGTATAGAGAGATTACTGAGAGAGAGAGAGAGAGAGAGAGAGAGAGAGAGAGAGAGAGAGAGAGGGAGTAGAGAAAAGGCTGAGGTTCTTACCAGATGTTGAATGTGTCTAGAGGAGGAGGTTCCTCTGCGCTGCTGTAGATGAGAGAAGTAGATAAGGGAGATCAACACGGCCACCAGACAAAAATGTGTCTCTATTTTGGCTGTACTTAAACTGCATGCTAAAAGGCTTTGGAAAAAGATGTCAGAAAAAAAAATGGTTGGAGTGAAAAAGTGATATTCTCCAGCGGCTTGGGGCCACTTTATCTCTGGCCTGCAGGTCCTGTGGCTCTCTCCTCCTGTTGCTAAATAGAAGCTGTCATCAGCTCTAAAGAAGAAATGCTGGCCTCTTAAGAGTGTACTGCTTTCAAACAATAGCTTTCAAAGAAATAAATAGACTTGGACGACTATATGTGCTGTGCAGGAGAAAGGCTGGCACGGCTGGCACGGCAAACAGCCAGATCCTCCATCAGTCTAGAAAGTCTTAAAAAACCCTGACACAGTTAGAGTGATCTGAAGATCTAAATAAACCCTGAAACAGCTGACTTTTTATTCACTAACTAATATTAATTATTTAACTTCCAATTTTGCTGTTCCACCTTAAATGGTGCAACTGTTGAATTTTGGTGCATGAGGTGTAATTTTAAGGTGGAACAGGAAAATGTGAACAAGAAATTGGAGAGATAGACTGAGGTGCCAGAATGTAGCTGCTACACCATTTAAGGTGGGATGGGAAAACTACAACAAGAAGCTGGTGGCTGGTGGCATAGGTCCGTAACATTAACCGTTTTCTGCTTTTTCACAGAACTAATAGGTTAGTATGATTCTGCCCTGTTTGCTAATGTTAGCATCACAACAGCAATCACAGTGTCAAGTTGTAATCCACATGAATGTAACTTGCTGTGTCATTGTTTACTCTTACATTATCCCATGCTATTTGTCTGGACAAGGTAGAATGCATTCTGCAAAGGTTTTATGACCGTTAAGATAAAAAAAAAAAAAAAAACAGGTCTGCTAGTGCTAGCCCAGTGTAGTCCAATTTGGAAATGAGCGTCCATTAACATGGGAGGCGGAGCTTCTGAAGGAGCACTGTAGGGAGGGGTATGTTTCCTTTTTGCTGTTAAGTTCAAATATCAACAGTCATTCTCCAGAATCACTACCTGTAAGAGGTTTATGCAGAGAGTGATTATGAGTCTGATTCTGAGTGTTACTGAGTGAAAGAGTAGATGATCAGTCAAATGACAACTATAATAGTAAATAATAGGTGTTTAGGTGTAAAATGCATCACGTATTTAGGATATCAACGCAAAACTGTAACAGTGCGCATCATGGATACATTTTATTAATTTGCATTAATTAAGCACCAACATTAATAAACAGCCAGCATTAATCAACACCTCAGCCATATCATTACAGTCATAATTTTCCTATATTCACATTTTATCCAGAAAATACACTAATTTATAGACCCAGCATCTGAATCAAATTGAAATATGGAATGAGCATATCGTTAAAAAATGTCTTTTACATTTTTTTCACATTGTTCCACAAATTATTGCTGAAATGCAAACTCAAATGTGTCTATATATAAGCTAAATGTGAAAGCAACAATGTATTTACAATCTATTTACAAACAGTAAACAGCTGAAATATAATAATAACCATAAAACTGTAAAGGTCAAATGTTCTAAATGGGTCAAGGATGTTATTGCAATAAACTCTTAAATATTTACATGTTAGTTCTCCAAATGGTAACTGTTTAGAAGAAGGGAAATATCCTTAAAAAATGCAAGTTAATTAAAAATATTTAATTCCAAGCAAACAGGGACTATTTATATTCCATCTCATATACCGCTTGCCATGAAACCTTCACACTATTTAAAGAGAAGGCAGGATTACAAATTCTGTCAAAAATAAAAAAGAGAGAAAATCAGACTGACCAGGTCGGACGATTGAGCCGGGACGCAGGCTGAGCTCACCTGTAACGAAGGAGAACATCATGACTCACACAAACACACTAAGTCGTGCCACATCCCCATCCAGCTTGTCCCTCGGCCACTCAGTTCTCTTTACTCTCCTCTCTGTCAGCAGGGTGAAAGGAAGGGAGTGGTGCACTGAGATGGGCAGAGGAAATGCTTCCTCACAGTGATAGATAAGAGAGAGAAACATCATACACTAAACATACTGCTGACACACAGAGAGAAAGAGAGACATTGCGACAAACAGAGAAGGAGTGAGAGAGAGAGAGAGAGAGAGAGAGAGAGAGAGAGAGAGAGAGAGAGAGAGAGAGAGAGAGAGAGAGAGAGAGAGTAAGAGAGAGAGAGAGTGAGAGAGAGAGAGCACAGGACACAGCAGAAAAACTATAAATATCCTTACAGTCATTAACAATACTGAAGCTGATTAGAACTGACCACAGCAGTCTGTCAAATTCCCTTCTCCCTAGATTATGCATTTACCCTTGAAATACCATCAAAACATATTTCTTCAAATTCTGTTGATCATTTCAGATCATTTTGGAATGTTTTAAACTAAAAATCATTCACTGAGTGTCTACCCTTACATATTGCTGCGTGCTCAAAAGGATTTTTAAAGAAATGACTGCAGCTCGTATACAAGCATACACACGCACACACACACACACACACACACACACACACACACACACACACACACACACATGTTGAACATATTTTTGTGTGTGCAAGTAGTGTGTGTGTGTGTGTGTGTGTGTGTGTGTGTGTGTGTGCGTTTATGCTTGTATGCAAGCTGCAGTCATTTCTTTAAAAATCCTTTTGAGCACGCAGCAATATGTAAGGGAATTTGACAGGCTGCTGTGGTCAGTTCTAATCAGCTTCAGTATTGTTGATGACTGTAAGGATATTTATAGTTTTCTTTACTAGTAATCTTTACTTCTATTCAAGTCATTGCTTCATTAAGGTAACATGCCGTTTACTTCAGTGGGGCTGGGTTACTCTGTCCAAATTTATTAGAAATGAGGTCCACACTCTCCTGGGTACTGAAAATGGGGCTGACCTTTGACCCGTCCTACAGAGAGAAATCTAGCAGAGTAGTAGTGGGTTTACGTCAGACATCCTGGGTATGGGAGCAGAGTGTGTATGTGCGCTTACGTAACGGCCCACTGCAAAAGCCCCCCCAACCCAGCACATCCGCTCCCCAAGCCGGTCCTGCCCTGTTTGTTTGGCCACAGGAAAAGGGCTGAGGCCCAGAGATCTCAATACACCGTCTCCCTGCATCAGATTGTGTAGTTTAGTGCTACGACATACTGAAACAACCTTGTATGAGTAAGAAGCTCTGCTGGAATACCGTATGTGAGTGGGCATGTTTTCGGAAATTGCAATTGAGGCACTTGGAGATAAGAACTGAGAAAAAAGTGGCACATTTAGAGAAATTATATAAAAAAAAACCACCCTGCACTCAACTTAGTCCGGTTAAACAGATTAACTGTGCACTGCTAGCGATAAATATTGCCATATTATCTTTAGTATGTGTTTGGTGTGATATATGCACGTGTGTGTGTGGGTGTATGTCATATTTTGGGAAACACAACCTGTTTCTACACTCAGACTGTAAGAACTTTTTAAATTTAACTATTAAAATAATCATTACATTTTAAAAGTGAAAACATGTTTTAAGGAGAGAGTAAGGTTATAGCAAGGTACGGGTTAGGATATGGTAGGGGTAAGTTTAGAGTAAGGTTAGGGTAGGGTAGGGTAAGGTGAGCTAAGGGTAAGGTGAGGGTAGGGTTAGGGAATGGTAACGTTTATGGTAAGGGTAAGGCTGCGGTAAGGTAAGACTAGGATGAGGTAAGAGTAAGGTACAAGTTAAGGGAAGGTAAGACTAGGATGAGGTAAGAGTAAGGTGAGAATTAAGGTAAGGTAAGGGCTAGGGTAAGGTAAGAGTAAGGTACGAGTTAAGGTAAGGTAAGGGCTAGGGTAAGGTAAGAGTAAGGTACGAGTTAAGGTAAGGTAAGGGCTAGGGTAAGGTAAGAGTAAGGTAAGCGTTAAGGTAAGGTAAAGGCTAGGGTAAGGCTAGTGTAAGATAAGGGTCAGGCTAGTAGTAAGTCTCCAGGAAAACATTGGTAGTCTATGAAATGTCAACACACTTAACAGTTTGTTTACATGCATGTTTGTGTGTCTGTGTGTGTATGCGCGTGTGTGTGTGTGCGTGTGAAAAAACAAAAAGTTAGGATAAGAAAAAATAAAAAAATAAATAAAATAAACTGGAAAAAACGATGTTAGGTGCGCCAGTGAGAAAGTGTGTGTGTAGAGAATGTTTTGTGTATGTGTTGCTAGGTGGGCTCCCATTATAATATTGAGTTTCATCAGCTCTTGGCTAAAAGGCTGCCGTCACATTTGAAGAGAACGAACAGCATCGCCCCTCGGATAGAGAGAAAGTGAGAGGAATTCTTTTGTTAGGGTAAAATTTAACTTAGATAGACAACCTTTTAACAGTTTAGCGACAATATGTTTTATATTTTCAATATATTTTATAAATGAATAAGTGATTATGGTTTCTAATGAGTTTTGGGGAGTTTAACTTTACACTACTTTGTGCAAATTCTATCATTTATGAGCATCACCAAATGGAATACTGTCTAAACAATTCATGCTGCATACACTTTTTCCTAAACAGAAATGGTGAAAGATGCTCTTATACAAACAACATTTTTATGGAGAAAAGTTATATTTGAATATTTATGCATTTGGGAGAATGGTGACTGTAGAACAAGCTTGATGTGTATGTGAATGACTACTGTGTGCAAACTGTACTATAGCTTATGTCACAAAGGCATATGTGAAAGGGGCCCAACTCCCACTAATGTGGCACAGACAAAGCAAAAGGAACGCTACAGGAAATGTGCAACTACTTCTACCAGGTATGAAAGAGTAGAGGATGCAAGCCTTTACTGCACAGCATACCAAACACTTCACACTTGGTCTACGTCCTTTATAGTATATAACCGTCCACTTTTCAACACCTCTGTCTCTTCCTCGTCTATGTCCAGTCAATTCGCTTCTTTAACTATTTAACACTGAGGCAAATAAACAACTGTTTCTGCATTTCTCTTCTATAAGAATCATTCAAAAATATATACCAAAAAAGTAAAACTTTAATACTGTGATTTATAAGTTAGTTAGGTTAGACAGAGTTAGTATCGGTATTGGTACTCAACTGATTAGGATTCAGGTATTAGTATCGGGAGGGAAAAAGTGGTATTGGTGCTTCCTGACTTATTTTATTATCTTTTCCTTTTATTAACTTAATATTAAGACTTTGAAGTCTTTGAACATTATACACTCCAATTTTTTAAATTTTACCAACTTCAGACTTCTCTTACTGGTTAAGAATGATCATCATATCTGTTTTTCTTTTTTACTGTTGTTTTTTGCCTTTTTTATGATTGGCACGGTTGCCAGGACCAGTAAACATCGCCAGGCCAAACCTTGCATACAAGCCACCAATCAGAAACTGAAACTTTATTAGTAACTGGCAATTTGCCCTGCGATATTCAGCCTTAAGACAGGAAAGGTGGGACTCAAACAAAGTTCTGGATATTACTTTATGTAAAGCAATTCCAATAAAAGTCACAGTAAGAGTCCAAAACATTACAATTCAACATTTCACCAAAACTGGTCAGCTGTAAGCTGCGTTTCTTTCTAAAGTGATAGTAGAAGTAGTAGTAGTAGTTTTAACATCACTGCTTTTAAATGATGGCTACTTTTAGAGTGCTACTTTAGTAAAAAATAGAGTAGTTAAAGGTTAGACGTTTTTGAAGAAGAAATATTAAATTGGCATCAGCGTTGGCCAATACTTAAGATTTCATAAAAGAAAAAGTAGTATTGTTCCATCTGTATTTAAAGAGGACAAAGCCAAATGTGCCACTAAGGAAATTAAGAAGAACCTTTCTTCTTGTTCCCACCATTCACTACAGTCTTTTTTTCCCTTTCTCATTCAATCTTGCTCTCTCCCTTTACTGACTGTCAATCACTCTAATGCTGGAACAACAACTGCCCATGATTTACTTTTTCCTCTCTCTCTCCAACAAACTTTCTCTTCAACGAAACCCCTGTCCGCTTGACTTCCTTCCTCTCTTCCCCTCCTGTGCTCTCTCTCTCTGTTCTTTCCTCTCAGTAGACCTTCTCTCTACGTTTCTCTATCTTGTGCACTTTATTTGCACCATCTCCTCCACTACAAACTCAAACTTCTCTCCCCAGTGCTTTTACTTTCCCCCTCATTTCTCTCTCTCTCTCTGGGTTGGGGGGCCTGCAGCAGGGGAGCATTACGCCAGAACAAACATGCCAGATTCCATCTCTTGGGCCAACACTTACGCACTCGTTTCCTGCAGGAGCGTGTTCTCCCCCCCTTTGCATCCCATCCTTCCCTCTCTCTCCGTGGATTTCATTGGGCGACTGAGACCTATCAGTATCCCAACAGATTTCCAGTGGACTCTGACATTGGGATCCAGTAAAGACATATTGGTTTGGAAGAGATGTGTACAAGCATTCATGAGAGCCAGGTTCTACATACTTGAATGCAGAGCAGACTGGAATAAGTAGGGCCCCAAATACTCCAAATAAAAGGCAGCCTGTATGAATAACTGCTAGCAGTCTGCCACACTGAGCTGTCTCTACTGGAACCCTGAATACCCGGTTAACACACACACACACACACACACACAAAAAAGATTTCAGACTCATAACTTCTACGGTCAGCCCTTCTAAACATATTGGCGATGCCATTAGTACCTGCAAAACCCTAACCAACTGCATGATTTATTACAAAAAGAGGGCATAGAGAGCATAGTCCATTTAACTGGACTTACTATAATACAGTATGTGAAAGGTATGTAATAAAATTCATTGTACTCATTGCATTTGATTGATTTTTGAAATCATAATTGATTTTTGAAATCATCAAATAGCATCATGCTATATGCATATCTAAATTAGCACATGCCTCAAACCCTGTTGGGTTGTTAGGTCATCTCTACAACTGATATCTATGAAAAACAGAGAAAAGCACATGACATCATAAAAAACAGTAGATACTGTTTTTATAAGCCATTCAGAGTGTTTTGATGGACGCACCACACTGTATAGAAACAACTCAAACCACTCTCAATGTTCACACTTTCACCATTTAAATATGATTAAACTCTGAAAACCCTTTTTAAAAAAGCCTGTGATGAATTACACATGCACTTTGCACAAGTCTAATTGGTGGGGTTTAGATTTATTCCACACTAGCCTTATAGCTCCAGTGCAGATTTCAGACACCCATGTCTTGGCAGATCAACTATATTTGGGGTTAAAGAGAAAACCATCATTTTAATTTTGCTTTAAGCTGTCGGGTTTTGACTGTGTTTGTTTCTGTGTTTATGCCTGGACTCCTGCTTAACATAAGTCAAGGATCTCCAGTCTCCAACTCTGTTCAATCTCTGTCTGACTGCCCCTGAAGTGCTCTAAAGCAATCACTGGCACACTTTGATATGGCTAGTGCAGCTTTGCACACTTTGATATGGCTAGTGCAGCCAGGATAACCACTTCCTGGCTGGCTGCATGTAGATACGAACCTCTACTCTTAACTGTCCAACAAAACAGTATTTACAAAATTATTACTGATTACAGTTATTATCAGATTATGAACAAGAAAACCTAGATGGTACCCTAAGTGTCAACTTATATGGTGTACCAAGGTATTTTCATTCCGCAGTTTTGGGAGAATGTGGCCCGGAATAGGGAAAGTCTAGTGGAATATGTTTTTGTCTATAAGCAATTACCATCAACAACTCAGCCATGATCAGAATTGTTTTTCCTCTGGGTTCTAGTGTTGTGTAATGTGTTCCAACTGTGGGCGGTAATGTGCTGACTAATGCGAAAGTTTGTTGCACACTGTACACAAACATAAGATATATTGTTGCATGTGAGATATGTGGTAGCCATCAAAGCATCACAAACACACATTAAAAGAGACAAATGTTGTGTTTTTGTACCACAAAATGCAAAAGTAAAGACACATCTCATGTTGCAGAATTATGCTATAGACTATATTCTGTCAGTTCATCACAGAACAGAGCCTGATTCTATCTCTCTCCCTCTAGTCAAATCATATTATAAATGTTCTACACAGGTATGAGTAAATGTATAGGTCATGTTCACTGTCTCTAGAGTTTGGCACCCATATGGTCTTGTCCATGTATTAGCTAGAAAACAGTAACACAGTTAGTTTTCTTACAGTTGCCGCAACGATACTGGATTTCGGACACAGCCCCTGCTTCCCATACTTAGCGGGAGGGGCTTTGATGGTACTAGTAGAACTAAAGGGAGTCTGCGGTTTTGGTTGTGTGCCAATAAGGGGGAAACGCCTGGCAAGGCTGTGCAGGAAACTGGCTACAGTCTGACAAGATGTGTGAAGAAAGGCAGACAAGATAGGTGCACAAAGATAGAGAGAGAAAAAGATAGAGTCGGCAAAGGAAGACAGGGAGAGATAAAGTTACGAGTAGAAGACAGGACAGTTGAGAACAGATGAAGTACAGAAAGGAGGAAGAGAGAGAGAAGAGTGACAGAGAGAGGAGGAGAGGGATAGATGGAGGAAGCGTGGGAGGAGAGGGAGGGTAGACATGGGCTCTGGTATAAACAGTGTCATTAGCGAGATTAGTCAGGCTGGAATGTAGTTTGACCCTAAGGGATTTTCCACCATTATTTCACCATTTCTTAATCATGTCTTGGGCCATGACGCTGCCAACAGCATGCTGAATCTGTAGCGATCATGAAAATCTTTATCCCAGCGCTGAGAGTGGAACCTCACAAGCTATGTATAAGTGCATGACTATCACAAGATCTGCGGTATAAGACACAGCTGAAAAGTGCTTTTGTCACTATAGCTCTTGAAAGTCGCAGTTAAAGGCAATACATCTTTTTCATTTGGGGGAAAGAATGTGGACTTTCAGTATATGCCAAATCAATTTGTGGTGGGGAGAAGAGAGGATTTGTTATTATAGCTAAAAATGTAATTAAACATTATTGGTTTGCACTGACTTGTTAGTTGACATTTTTGACATTTCTTAACATTGAAATAAAGCCTTTAAAACAAATTGGGATGTTTGAATTCATCCATCCAGAGTAAAAACGTGACTCTGTACTTTGTTTGTAACGGTAGTCACTGGTATTCATATATCTTTTCATAATTTTTTGCTTTGATAGTCCTCTTCAACAGTTGTTTTTGGTTATCACTAATTTAATTATTTCCCAAGCTACTGAGGCTTAAAACCAATCTAGGTAAAATCTTAAATTAAATTAAGCGGATTACCTCCTTAAATATAAAGAAATCATTATATCTGAATAGTATAGAAAAAGTATATAGAGTTTGTTTTTTTTATTAACCAGAAATGTGCTCAGTATAAATGTCATTCCTCTGCCCTGGCCTGTAATGGTGCAGATCTGTTGTTCTGTGACTTGACCAGTCCCCTAGAGGCTCTGTGAAGGGTTATGACCTCACAAAATATGCTGCAAGCGTCCCTGAGGAGTCACTGGTCAAGGCTGTACTGTCTGATGCTTAAAAGGCATGAGGACGTGTTGATAGAGGGAGAGACACAACTGTGCCCTCAGACGCATGCACTCATACAGTAATGGTCAAAAGTTTAAAAAACATGATTGTATAATCTACAAGGCATTTTATGCTTAAATACTTCCATAAATACAAAGAATGAAGTTAGTGCATGTACTTCAATTTATTTCCAAAACAAAAATTTAAAAATGTAATTGTTTTTTTTTCATGTTTTTTCCTATTTGTTTAGCCTATTTTTGTCATAGCTATTGTTCATCACATTTATTCAAAATTCAGCTTTTTGGCACAAACAATAAACTGATTCAGGAAAGTACAATTCAATGCAAACAACAGGATCCTTGATTTTGGCCAATAGGTAATTTTGTATTTTATGTTAATGTCTAATATGTTAAATGTAACAAGCTCAACGTAAAGAAATAAAGCTTAAGGCTTAGAGATAAAGGCAAATATCTTACTAAATCAGCACCACATGACATGTGAACAGCACAGTACTGACAGTTCATCCAGACTAAAAACATTTGAGATGTAGGAAAGCACTGCTTGATGAATACACTGGTTAAAGTGGAATTTAACCATATTGTGGACAGGTGATTGGGTAACAGATCTTTTTGCATGGTTGTACCACACCCCACCTCAGCTTGACACAAAGGAGGGAAACTCTGAGAAGACTTTGAGAAAACTTCTGGGTATTGTGGGTACTGTTGTGACTAAACGTGAGAGCAGACATGGAAGAGTCCTCATGACTGTCCTGTCGTAACTGTTACATCGTAACTCAATCAATTAAATTTACAGGGTGCAGAAAGTGTAAGAGGAAGAGTCTTCATAACTGTTCTGTCATATCTGTCCTATCATAACCTTATTCTCTGAATATTTAGGGGTGTAGAATGTGAAGGAGGAGTCCTCAAAACTGTCCTGTCATTATTCCATTCACTGAATTCATAGGGTGTAGAAAGTGGAGAAGGAGGAGACCTCATAACTGTTCTGCCATTGAATATAAAGGGTGTATAATATGGGGGAGGAGGAGTCCTCATAACTATCCTGTCATTACTCCATTCATTGAATTCATAGGGTGTAGTAGGTGGAGGAGGGGACCTCATAACTGTTCTGTCATTACTGTTCTGCCATTACTGTCCTGTCATTACTCTCCTGTCATAATTCCATTCATTGAATTTACAGGGTGTAGAACGTGGAGGAAAAGGAGTCCTCATGACTGCACTGTCATAATTGTTCTGAAATAACTTTTGATATGGGTGGGCAATGTAAGCTCAGATCTGTTTCAGATGAGTGCTTCATCAGCTGGTTAGTGGGTTCTATTATCATTGTTTTTTTATTTTACATATGGGTTTTGTTCTGACCAATAAAGAAGTTACAGAGCAGGGCAGTTAAAACAGAATTATGTGAGAACTATTTTTTGCTTTTTTGCTTACATGTACACCACTGTCAAAAATACAGATCATGCTTTCAACCACGGACAGCTGTACACATGCATTTGTTTATAAACCGAAGGATTACAGAATCAGAAGCTGAAGGAATACAGAAAAGTCTTTGTGTATTTACACATCACATATGTGCATATGGGAATATGGAGGCTATATTGTTTATTCTATACGTAATTACCAGACATCACAAAGGTAATCTGTAGCATCCATATGGCTGTGAGACACACGTGCATGTCAGACACAACAGCATCTTTAACAGGTTCCAAATACATCCAACTACAAAACATCCTCGATCTCACTGAAGGAAAAAAAACATGATGAATTTGAACAATTCAAACACCTCTAAACCACACTTGCTGCCTTAAAATTTACTGCCACAAGCATGACTAAGTCTAAGCTCATTTCATCTCCTCTCTGTGGCTCATAGAGTTTCAACACAGCAGCAGCATTAAGTAAAAGCCTGCAGTAGAAGCTGGGATTGAAAAACACATTACACACACACACACACACAAACACACACACACACACACACACACACGCACACACACAAACACAAACACAATCTACTCAGCGCTCCTTCAGCTGAAGTGCTCCTAAGTGGTCATCTCAATGCAAAGTCCTTTAATGTACTCCACAGGATGACATCTAGCACAGCTACATCATCTCTTTTCAAATAAACTCTTTCATTATCCTCGTCTTTCTTTCTCAACCTGCCCCCTTCACTCTTTAGTCCATAATTATTACATTCCCCTTATTGTCTTGATGCCAGCGTAAACAGGAACCACAAACCCACCAGGGAGAAGCAGCCAGTCAAAGAGCAGCCAGTCAAGACAAAAATAAACACAAGTAAATACACTCCTCCTCCCGAAAAAACACTGAGGACGCAAAAGCACAATCAAGAGATATCAACAATGGAAAAATCCCATGTCAGCTAGCGAGATTCTGCAATATTTCCCATACTCCTGTTTCTGCTGTCCTGGAACAGTTTATGGACACTGTAAACATGGAGAAATGGAGCAAGATCTTTGGTTTTTCTGAAACCACAGACAGCGTTCATTTTCTGATACTGCACTGTAAATCACAGGGGTCTTACTAATAATGCATATTTTAATTGCCTGAAAATGTTCTATTCATTTGAGAAATAATGGGTTCTATTCATCATCTAACACAGTTTTTCACCAAAGACAATGGCACAGATTCCGCTGCCAGTTAGGTAATAGGCCATTGCCTTAAGACACTTAAGCCATCCTAAGTTAGTTGTGTAACTTGCAAGAGAAGATGGCCATAAGTTATACAACTAACCTCATTAGTACAAGTTACACAACTACAAACACCAGAACAACAAGTCATGGGAACTGGTCTCCTAAACCATCTGAGCTCCACAAGTGGATTCTGAAGTGTCAGACGCAATTCGGTCGGTCGGTCTTTGTAATTTTGCTTCTGTACACAAAACACTGGATTTGAAATGATGATGTCATTCAAATCCACATGTAACTAAGGACTAGACTTTCAGCTTTAATTCTATGGGTATAACAAAAAACATTTAAAAATGACAGTCATGTTTACTAAGTCCCCCCATTTTTACAGGCTCAAAGTAACTGGACAGTTGACTAGGAGGCAGGTTCATGGCTGGTGTGGCTGTTCTCTTGTCTTATTTGAGCTTAGCAACACCAAGAGATCTGGAACATCATGGAAGACAAGTTAAGTGGATGATCGCAGAATCATTTCTGTGGTGAGGAAAAACCTCCTCACAGCATCTAGTCAGGGACACTCCAGTGGAGATTATGGTACCGTTCTCAAAGTCTGGAATAAAGAAATGCCTTCAGGAATGTAAATACAGAGGGGTTACCTTAAAATGCAAACCACTGGTAACACTTTGGGATTGAACAGCTAGAATACATGTCTGCTAGTAAACATTGAGAAAAAGCCTGCCCAGTCCTGAAACAAGATTCTTGGGACAAAAGAAACCAGGATTAATGATGAGAAGAGAAGAGCATGGAGAAAGAAAAGTCTCATGGCTCATGATCCAAAGCATACCACAACATCTGTCAAACATGATGGTGGCAGTGTTGTGGCATAGACAGTCATGGATGCCAATGGAACTGTTTTTTATTAATGATGTCAGAAGAAGTAGGACGCATTCTGAAGTGTATAGAGCTATACTGCCAACTCAGATTCAGTCAAATGCTGCAAACTTATAGGATGGCACTTCACAGTAGACTTCAGTCACAAAAGTACATGTAAGTATTAATAATCCTTGTATTCATGTTAGTTTGTCCAATTACATATGAGCTTATGGAGGGACAAAGTAAAACACTCAGTGAATTAAACTTGGAAGTCTACTCCTCAGTGACATATTGACAGCATTATTTCAAACCAATTATAGAGGAGTACAAAAGCCAAGACCTGAAGACTAGAGCTTCTCTGCTTTTCTTTCTGCATCCATGACCCTAGCTGCATTAAGTGGTATAAGAAGATGGATGGATGGATTTGAAGACCTTCAAATGCATATAGTCCAAAGTACAAATCTAGTGCTCAGCCCAGGGGTCAGTGACAGGGAAATGGACTGGGACTGGGAATGTACAACTTATGGAATGTACCAAAATAGTAGCAAAATATTTTAAACCTCCCAAAAAAGTTGTTTTGCAATTATAAGTTAAATGGTGATGAAATCAAGAGTGTCAAAACATACAAGATCTGATTAACTGCGTGGAACAATTTCATGTTTTTTATGAGGGACACCAGAATTTTATAATCACTGTTAATGTACCAAGTGGGCTTATGTACAGAAATCAAGACATCCACTGGTGCAGCTGGTCAATTTGTGCATATACTCAGGCCTGAACTAAACGCATATATATGACATATTTATCAATTATTAGGCTACACAATTGAACCTGACACTGGTGGGCTGTGTAATAAGTGAATCACCAGCTTGACTAGACCTTATCCACAAATTATCCACCTGCTAATCTGCCAACACAAGGCTTTAGTAGACTCTCCCTCTTTTAGTTTCACCAGTATGGTTCTGGGCAAGCTTACACATTTGCACAAGCAGGGGAAACATATGGCACTGATGAGATTGTAAACACGAGTGCTACTGTGAGGTTACTGGAAGTATGATCACCCTTGTCTCGCCTGGCCCTTCCTATGCTGGGACAGGTCACCCAGGGCTGCCACCACAGCCTCCCCCTGCAGGAAATGAGGATCTTTTTTTGCCCATGACGGAAATGGTTCTTCCTCCCTTATACTGGCTCCTCTACACCAATGACAGCCTTGATATACCTCACTCCATTTCATTCTTTCCCTGTTCTTCTCTCTCTCTCCATGGATTGAATTTTCCACTCTGCCACGCAGATAAGATCCCACCACTCTCTGGATACGGGGAAACACACTGAAATAAAACTTTACCCAATGCGTGTGTGTGTAACTGGAGAGGTTTCTTTTGTTAAAGATGAGCCAGCTGCATGTCATGGGCCCTGAGATCCTTTCCTGTGGTTTAAGGTTGGAGACAAGGGCGTCCCATGACCCAGACGCACCCAGACACACACACCAGAGGAAGAACCCAGACAACAATCCTAGTTCTATCTTTGTTTTCAGGAAACGCTATTTGAGAAAACATTGAAAAAAAATGAAAAGAGAAGTGGGAGAGAGAGAGAGAGAGAGAGAGAGAGAGAGAGAGAGAGAGAGAGAGAGAGAGAGATATTACCAGGGACATGAAGCATGAGCCAGTTTGTCTCAGCACCCTGGGGCAACACTGGTTGTGGTTAGAAGATGCTTACTGCTCACTGAATTGTTTGCAGATGCACCTTGGAGGCGGTCGACTCATCTAATGGGACGAATGAGGGGACTATTCCACCTAAACATGGCCTGATATAAATAGAACCAGGATCAATCCTGACTCATCAGAACACTGAGTCAGTCCAGACAAGCTCTGGCTACTAGAGCTGGTGTGGGAGGTGGTCTTGAGATTGGAACTGATGTTATTCATATATTAAGGTGCTGAGGAAACTGATCCTATACATTTTTAAAGAGTCAGAGTTTGAAGAAAGATGTTTTTAAAAGCGATAATTCAGTTTCTGAATCTGATTAGCTGGTCCTGCAACTGCACACCCATGTGCTGTAGCATCACCAACACATCTTACTGACTGGTCAAGAGGCATAGGGTTTAGATGTTGGTAGCATTCATTTGTATATCAGCTATAAGCTTGTGATATAAGGCACTTAAAAATGTCACAACATCTTTAAGACTAACCATTACCTGCCTTCGTAACCATCTTCTATACACTTTCAGTGCATGTCTTAGCAAGGGCTGAGCTTTTGAAGCACATAAATCCTCAGAGGATCAATTAATTACAACTTGGAGCTGATGGTGATGACAAGAGACACAGCCTTAGGACTTCCAGCATGTAGCGTACAAATATTTAACATTGTAAAAACTTCCAAAAGACTATCCAAGTGGGAAAAGATAGCAGCTTTAGCCACCATCAGCCCCCTCCGAGTCAGTTTCTACTTCACCAGCTGTCTCAACACATTTCCTGACTCTTCAGTACAGAGTAATCATAATAGACCACAGCAAATCTTAGAGTAACTATGATCAAGCCTCTGTAGAGCAGCGGCAGAAATCATCAATTAGCCGCCCACTTCAGCTAGCAAATGAACATGAACTTTCTTCTTCTGAAAATAATGTCTGAACAGCTCCTCTGTTAGCTCATTCTTAGATCAAGGGAATGGACATTCCCAACTGTTTCACACTTTAAATGGCTCATACTTATAGGAACAGAACGTTTTTATGCCAGCAGTCTGTGCTTATGAGAAGCCAGCTGTTAGGAATAATTAGCCTCAGTACTGGTCATTGCCGTCACAAACCACATTAATCAAAAAGCAATGTGTTGCAGTGAGAAATGTCAATGTGAAGTCAAGTTTTTTTTTCAGTTCCCTAACCAAAGGCTGGCAAAGAATTAAGGCTACAGAATTAACTTAAACAGGAAAACTGAAATTGAGAGCAGTGATGTTGTTGAAAAGTGGCAGCAGTCCAGGGGGGTTTCTCTTCCCCATAGGCCGAACAGCAGGGTAACAAGTGGATCAGACACAGCAGTGCTGCTGGAGTTTTACACACCTCGGTGTCACTGCTAGACTGGGAATAGTCCAACAACACAAACTATCCAGCCAAAGCATCCTGTGGCCACTGATGAAGGACCACATGATGACTAACACAAACTGTGCAAGTGGTTAGTGGACAATTAGTGTTTATACAAGGAGGTGGTAAAGACCTGGGATATAGATCCGTGTTTAGGGTTGGTAGGCTTTATTCATATACAGTCTACTGTTTCTGTACACTGTGTAAACTTATTCATGTTTTTTCTTTTAAGTATGTCATACCACTTCTCTCGACTACTGTTCGCCGCTAAAACACATGCAGGATGAGGTACAAAGAGGGAAGCTGTAAGCCATTTTTGAGCTCATTTGCATAACAAAGTTTGTCCAGATGGGGAGAAAGCAGCAGAGTGAGCAGGGTGAGCATCAGCTGTTTGTTTCACTTTGGTTAATTTTTTTCTCATTACCAACATAGTAAACCACAACATGTTCCAGTGACAGACTGTCTATAACTCACCGCACAACTTGAATATTGTTGGCAAGTAAAAGCGAATGAAGGCAACATCAAGCATAGCACCAAACATGCTGCTGTTACATCAGTTTACCCAGCAACAAACATGCCTTGACCACATCGACCATCTTTGAGTTTTTTATTTGCCAAACTATTCCATTAAACTGAAAATATGACCCCAGGTGGGCTTGGCATTACAGAAGGTGATGTTGTATTGAGACGAAAGAAGGAACATCCAAATTAAATCATATGTCAGGGACCTGGAGAGTGCACAAAAGCCTGCCCAAGGAACAGGAAACAGCTGACTCTGCTCCAAGTGGATGTTCAGAATTAGCGAGGAGTGGATAGGGGCTTATAGTGATGGCTTTCCGAGGGCTGTACAGCTTCATCTAGCTGGCAGCGACAACCATAACTGAAGACGCTGAAGTCATCCGTTGGTTAAAACATGTGGTAATAAAACGACTTGGCATCACAAAGAGATGCTAGGTTTGATGTACTGCATAGCAGGCAGTCTTTTGGCTCTGCCGCTAATGGCTTTACTTGAGTCGAGTCGTTATCAAGTGTCTTCGCTTTCTTTAACCTTAATGCATGCTGCACTGCAAAAGCTCCCATGGCTTTGATCTGCCCCACTGGCATCGAGACATGCCAGGCTGCTTTGTCTCCTATAATCTAGGTGGGGTGAAATGTTTTTCAAAAGCTTCTCATTGTCCAAGCTCTTTGCTGAGGTGTTGAGAGCTGGAGAGGTTGTTCATATTCCACAGAAGTGATAAGGCTCTGAAAAGGTCTCAGTCTCTGCCGGTTCCCCAGGGGACAGCAACCGCTCCCTTCCGCCATTGAGATGATCCCTATCACTGCAGACTGACTGAGACCACAGTGGCCAGGCTCCACCAATGCAGCAAAGCCAGTGGCTGGAGCTAAACCAGCAATCTCACATAGCGGACAATAGTGATACAAGTAATGATCATGAGTTATGATTATTATGCCAAATGATAATCAATTACACTATTAATTATTATGCAGACTATAACTACAACTGAACCATTAGGCCTTTAAAACAATAGAGGGCCAGTGCTGTGTGTAGCATGTGGAGTGAATTTCTCCCTAATCAAATGTTTTCCAGAGGCTCCTGCAGGATGTATTAAAAGTTGTACTTATCACCACTCATTATGCTTTTAACCAAAAACCAAACTCCAGATGTTGTTATAGATCCCCAGACTTGCAGTGATGTGTTCCACCATGCTTGACAGACGGTTGCAGAAACAGCTTTTTCTAGAGTCTTTTTACGACTGTTTTGGCTTCATACATACTGCACTCTGTTGCTTCCAAAATCTAAAATCTCGCTGATCCATGAACTCATCATTCCTAAGACCTATGACATAGTCCACATTACAGACATCCAGTTTTGATGTTATAGTACATTTGTTGTATTTTTCTCAGTAAAGGCTTTTTCACAGCTAAATATGTATTGCTAGGTTGTTTAGTGGAGAGTTGGACAGAAAGAGAATGGTTTTCTAAAAGATGAAAGCTTTGTTTTCCCCTGTATATCTAACATATCCTCCTCCTCTCCAAAGTTTCTCCTTTAGCCTTTTTAGTTGCACATGAGAGAGAAATCTACAAGGTGGCTAATCTGAGTTAGGTTGGGTAGTGTGTTTTCACTGTGTTTCCAGGGAACACTCTTGCTCTGCAAGTTTGACACATTTGGTCAAGTGTGACAGCTGTTTTTGAGCCCAGATCAGAGAAAACTGATCTCTGGTCCTCCTGAAATCAGTGGTCTGAGGTTTACTTCCAACAAACTCTGTTGTGATCTGCTGGGTGTGTGGAAGCTATCCGCTCCCGGTGCCATGTGTTGATTTGATTTCATTTTGTAATGTGACTCCTGTGACTTTTCCCATTACTTCCTCTTTCATGTTTCGGGATGGCGGGAAACTTGCTGTCCTTTGCTGCTTGAGGGTTTGTATCACAGAAAAATCATAAATATGCAGAAAATGGATAAAGCTAATGCCTACCACTTCATAATCCTGCACACAGAAAAGTGACATATGGAATTAAGCACAGTTAGGACGAAGTTCTTTTGTGTGAAAGTAGTCGGCGATAATGAGCCTCTCCCCTTAACGAGCCCAGAGTCGGTTCTGGGTACAGACTCAAGTATTTGAGACAAGTCTGAAAACGTGCTTAGTGTCTCTTTTGAAGTGTAACATAGTGACTAGTGTGGGAAGAGCTTTGGTTGGGAGGACACAGCTGTAACTCGTTTTTAAGATTGGAAGGATGGAAGAGTTTAAGTGTCAGTAGGATGTACATAAGTAAAGAGTTGAACAACTAAATACAGATTTAATGTTTAATGTTATGCCTGGTGTTGAAGTAATTTGCTGTGACGTTTCCTGCTTTAATCCCTGATTAAAGAAAAATATTTAGTTGTTGTTTTGACTGAAATTAAACAAATGAATAGCTTCTGGCTTGCACTGTACCGTATATGACTTGTCAGCTTTTTAAAATAAACAACATTGTCTAATCAACCTTACCAAATCAGTGCAGGCCTAGAAAACATATTGAGAGCACCTAAGCAACTCCAGGTGAACAATGTGGAAATATATGAGCACTGTCAGGGAAAAGAAGATTATTGTCAGTCTTGAGGCTAGCTGCTCCTGTGCTTTCCCAGATGGTCAGAGAGGGCAGATTACAGCCGAATCATGACAAAAGATCAGTTAGAGAATCACCCTTCCTCAGATTAAGCTGTTAGCCTGCCTCTAAAGCATAAGCTGGGGTAACACGCTAAGATTAACAAGCCATCCAGTGGAACAGGGATTAGGTCTGCCCCAGAGATTACCAAGAGTTCTTTACCAAATCCAGGTCTTTGTCTTGACACTTGGCACACAACACTGCAGACAAACACAACGACTACTTCCATAGCACACTCCTAGCTTATTAGTGAAAGAACCAACTTTCCAATGCATTATTTCTAACTGAGGGAAAAGATGCATGCTAGTGATCAACCACTTAATGCATCAATAATGAATTCATTCTTTAACCAGATACAAACTTCTTCCAAAGCATGATGCGTTTATTCCTGGCGTAACATTGGAGCCTGCTGGCTTCTGCAGCTCTGATATGACTAGGTGTGCCAAGACAGGCTGTGACCAGAGTTGGTATTCAGGGCTGTTATCAATGAGCTTTTCACAAGAGCAGCACGGGGCTCTGGCGCAGCTGGCAGCAGCAAAGCCCCAAGACATAGAAGCCTTCTGAGAGAGAAAGACATGTATAGGGGTCTTTAGAGAGAGGAAGAGAGACAGAGGCCCACAGAGAGAGAGAAACCTAGCTGCTAGGTTTACTGAGAAACCATAGTTTTTCCCCATGTCTGACATTGTTGGGAAGTGGATGGTTAGTGGGTGATGGGGCAGCAGAGTACCTTAAAGTAAAATGGAAATACAGCTGCTCCTTACCTTGTTTTCACATTTCTTATGAGTGGCTGTTTTGCATACTGCAAATGACAGACAGAACAAAATGTACAGGTTTAGCATGATGAAGAGCATTGCCACAGAAGGATCCTAATCAAAGTTCTAATCAAAGTTACCTGTTTCTTAAATTATGCTTTTCCAAGCCATTCTTTTATTTCTGCGTTCTAATTTAAGAGCAGCCAATGTATCTAAACATTGCTCAGAAATCAATAAAATAATCTTACAAAGGCAGCAAGACTTACCTCGGCAGAAGGAGCCCAGGCTCTCTATACTCTGCTTACACACCCCACACTGACGCTTCTTTTTGAAGGTCTTTTCTTTAAAGGCATGGGGCTCGCCCTTCAGCGCCTGCAGAAAACGGAAAACCCATTAGAGATCTAAGCAATCTACAAGACACTCTTTCACCTGTGGACTGTACTCCGTTTTCTCTGACTGTATCCATTACCATCTCTCATTTTTACTTGTACCTCTTAAATAGGACTCGTTAATGCTTTCCCTGTCTTTGTGCAGAGAGTCTCATCTTTCAAAGTCAAGCAGGAGGACAAAACCTTTGCGTAATGCAGTTAATCTCACTGTGACACACCTTGTCTTAAGACAAGCTACTGGAGAACATAGAGATCACATGTAGCAACTGGTCCACTCCTGTGATCCCTGAAGTCCTGTTCTGATCATTTTACACATAAGCTGCCTAATAAACATTTGTAGGACTCCTTGCCTTCTGTTGAGTGTAACATTTGCGGAAAAGTTTCAGCTTCATGTTCATCAGTGGCTCTACATCATTATAAAGAGTTGGTAATGATTTGGAAGATTTCCTTGTCATACTATTGTTAAAAGCACATACAGATTTTTTTTGCTTTAAGAATAAACATTTTTTATTTAAAAAATTATATAAAAATAAGTTGTTCAGTATTTAAGACCTTATTGCAAACTGACATAGAAAATATGATGTCTATTAAAAATACATCATACTACTTTTTATTTCCTTATAGCAGATGGAAATCATGAAAACCGGCTGATATCAATACTGTGTCAATACACTACGTAATGTTTGGGGATTCTGAGACCTCTCTGGCAGTACATTTTGTAATGTCGTGTGTGTTTTGGGCACCCTGTGTGTGTGTTGCGAGTGCACTGAAAGGGCATTCAAAGATAACTTGTATGTCGAAACCCCTTATAAGGATGTAAGTGAATTAACTACAACTGTCACTTTATCTTCATCAGTACAATTTGGGAGCATTGATCATCTATTTGTATTAGTATGTAACTTCTTTACAGCCAAACTGACCGGTGCAGATTTTCATGCCAATCTGATGATTACATTACACACATAAGCACATTTCTAGTACGCTGTATCAACCAAATGTGTGATACAATGATTATGTACTCTTTAATGAGGCAAACTGGTATTTGAAATCTGTTTTTAAATGAAATACCTATTTAAATATCATAAATAAAATGCGGCACTGAAAGTAAGAGGTAACCGGCTGTTTAGCACAATGACTCATGGATAATTATTAGTGTGGGTGCAGTTACCTGGCTTATGCTATTTATATCATAAAACTGCAACAAAGATCCGCCAGAAGAAAAACATTAAACTGGCCGATTTCATGTTTTAAGCAAAAGTCTGTATCCCTAGGTAGAATGTGACCCAACAACGAGCTGTGTTTGAGCTCGTGCATGTGACACTATTATGTAAAGACATAGAACATGGTTTAAAATATCTCCCACAAAATCAAACACAAGCATGTGAAAAAGCTAGGCGTCCCCAAACATTTAACAGGCAATGTACTGTTCTTTAGTAGGACAGAGATAAAAATCACACATAGAAAGTGACCACAGGGACATTTGACCAGCTTTCTTTAAGACTAGTGTGTGTTGAGTAGCATATTTGCTGTCTCTATTAAGGAGGATAATGTAGCTTTGTGCTGGGCTGTGTGTTTTTCCTTTTGGCAGCAGAGGCACAGGGAGCTCATTTCCACTCTCCTCTCCCTCCAGCACTGGGCACTGTTTGGACAGCTGGCGAGAGATGCAGTGCATGCCCACTCGATGCCATACAGCTCCGTATTGTACACACTCTGGCATCATCTCTCACTCTGACACACACACACACACACACACACACACACACACACACACACACACACACACACACATAAAGACACTGTAATACCGAACGTTTTTCATTGACCAACAGCACTGTCCAAAAGTCCCCGACCTTTTATTTATTTAATTTTCAATCACATGGCCATTAAGTACAAGTTATTAATTTTCAGTGGCAGGAATAAAAACTGAAAACATATATTTAAGAGACGCAATTACATAATTTACAAAAAAACTAAACAAAATCTTCATAAGTTCAGTATTTAATGTTTCCAGTATTCAGTGCTGCTGTTGTGTTTTTTTCATTCTTTTCGGTACACTTGTTTTTCAGTTCTTCAGAGAAATCTGCTTTTTATGATCCAAGTAATTCCAAACACTTTAGTGATGATTATGCGGTCTGCACTCTAGGGTTGGTCGATCTGTTCCTCTCACAGCAGTAGGATGGACAGAAACACCTGTGGACCTTTTCAGGTCTGTAGTAAGAGTGGAGCTTGATTTTCTCCTCTCAGATATGATAGCTTATACAGCAGTGCTGTTTATCTGGTGGTCACAGTTTTGGTGGTCTGGCAGGTCTTGCATGGTTTTAGGTTGTCTTTTTTCACATCTTTAATCATGTTTTTGTACTCAAATTTTAGAAAAACTTTAGTTCCACTGTATTTAAGAAGCCTTTTTGAAGCCTAGGGGTATAATGAAATCTAGACCCCCAACCACAATACTCTGTCCATGGAACCTCATACTGCCCCACCCTAGAATCATTACAGTTTGATTTGTTGGTATAGGTTCCACAATACTGCAGGAACCAAAACTAAAAACCTTTCTGCTACCTTTAGTTTTACAAATAAAAGCTGCTGGAGACTTGGGTTGCTACCACTGATCTAAATACAGTACATGGGCACCAGCACACACCACAAAATCGCATGCTCATACCTCATTCAGAAAATCCAAATCAAGATCAAAGACTACTCTAGAAGATAAAACAGTAACAAGAGGAACCATTCAACACTAAACGTGACCACTACCTTAAAAGACCCCTGTGAAAGCTGATTTCAAGAGGCAAAGATCACACAAGCATTCAGGCATGGTTCCAGATTTCAAGCAGGATGCTAATTTCCTCTTCAGGTCATTTGCTGCTTGCCCTCTCCTCAAAACCAGTTGGCTAGTATCGTATCTACTCCCTGTAAAGCTATGTGTGATTATCTATGGTAGTTAATAAAGGGTTATAGGGACCCTGCATTCACTCTTAAGTTTAAGGGAGCAAGCTATGGCCAATCCCAGCACCCTCACCTTAACTCTGTCTAACCCCAGGTTGGTGGATGGTTTAGTGTAAATGTGGTATACAGTGATGTTCTGTTGATACAGTGATGTTTTCTTGGCTTTGCCATTAGGATGATCACAAAACAAGGCCAGATAATGCCAGTCTTTCATTAAATGTTTAGTTGTTGACCATTTTTGCAATTTTTGATTAATAATTTAATGACTTAATTTTGTGTTTTTTGTATGCAATATTTAGTCTAGCTCCATATTCTTTAGCTATTTAGTAGCTTTCAGTTTTCTGTAGTTGTACCTGCGATTAACCAGAGAGCAGCCCTGCTTTCCGGGGGTT